>CM044014.1:65907819-66507819 GCA_024085815.1 Flaveria linearis | reverse complement strand
ATGCTCGCAAGACTATCATTACTATCATCATTCACTAATGCATGCATTCGTTCATCATGTTCCTCTTTTATTATCTTTCACTTTACGTTACATAATACTTTCGTTACATTTATTAATCATAACGTGTGAAGCCATGGAAAGATAAACACGTATCGAAACAGGGAACATCAATATTTACCAGTCATCAGTCATCACCATCTATCATGGCAACTTCATACTTAACACAACATACATCATACATAAGCATCAATCATACATCATAACATGCCCATCATACCATCTATGACCTCAAAAAGTCAATTTACATAGCTCCCGGGAACCTCCCAAGCCAAAGCCTACATTTCCATTTTTTTCCCAAAAAGTCAGAAAATATTCTAAGTGTCCAAAGAAATGCTAATGACACTGTAGCAAATGTGGATGACACTGTAGCAAATGTGGATGACACTGTAGCAAATGTGGATGACACTGTAGCAAATGCGGATGGAACTGTAGCAAATGCGGATGACACTGTAGCAAATGCGGATGACACTGTAGCAAATGCTGTGACACCTCACGATATCAAGCAAAGAACATTGTGGGTATACTGTCATATTAGTGTGACAGTTCAGATGATACAGATGGATTTAATGAACAAAGTTTTAGAAACATTCAAGATATTCCCAAATTAGAAAGGAAACCTAAGATTCTTCTTGTTGAAGATCATGTGGTGAATGTGATGGTGTGTAGCATCTGTCACCAATAGACCGTCAATCAGCATTAAGCTTGTTAACTCACCATGTGTGTATTAACGATCCTCACGTATGTTTATAGACTATTTATCGTGTTAACCGAATTATCTTCGTTTACATGTTCCATGTGTATTTATTATTTATATATATGTATATATATAATTTTAGTTGAATTCTCTCGTATACACGTTTTTATTAATAACAACAATAATAATAATAATAATAATAACAATAATAATAATAATAATAATAATAATAATAATAATAATAATAATAATAACAATAACAATAATAATAATAAGAATAATTATAATCATAATAAAGTCCAAGGGGCAATTTGTCAATTCTGAAACTTCAAAAGAAGTTTAAAAACATAAAATAATAAATATTAAACCGTAGGGACCAAAAATGTAAATTTCCAAATTACAAAACCAACCCCCGCCCATTTCCCTTTCGATTTTCGGCCAAGTTCCGGCCGAAGCTCCGGCGAGCTCTGGCGAAGGCCAAATCTCCCAAAATACTTGATTTTTGAAACACAAAACCGGTTCCAATTCGTTCGTGGACAAGACTCGAACCCAATGCACCCCTAAAACGCGTTGTAATGGTAAATTAACGGATATAAACTTTTCCACTTTATTTTCGACCGTTCCAAACGGCTAATTCATCCACTCAACACCAATTTAATCAAAATTAACCGAATTACACGAACTTTAACTCACTATAAATCGAATGCTACTGCCCATTTCATCAAAACATACACAATCAAACCAATTTAATCATCACCTCTGTTCAAACCTGCAACTCAATCGACCATCAACCTCCGAGCCTTATATTCTGCAATTAACATAGGGCTTTTGATTATAAGCCCCATTCGAAGCTTTCTGTGCAAGCAATTTGATTTTCATCAGTGTTTAATCCCTTTTCAAATTCGGGATAGCCGCGGCTGTTCTTCGAGTGTTCTAAGCACCATATCAACTCAAATCAGGTAATTGAAAGCATCATTATACTCGATTTATCATGGGGAACAAAAGCCCCATGAAATTGTTCATTAACAGAATCGAATCGAGGGTCAATTTGACCCAATCGAATTAGGGTTTATATCAATTTGGGGGAAACGGGTCAACCATGTTTAAAAACTAATGAAACGGGGTTTTGTTGCGGCTGAGGCCTTTGTTTCAGTGGTTGGTGCGTGGGTGTGAGTGTTGGAGGTCCCGGGTTCGAACCCGGACCTGCAATTATTTCTTTAGAGCTTTTTAAGCTTTTAAAAATTATACAAAAATTCCTAAAAATTATGAAATAAATTTTATGAACTTCCTTTATTTTAAATCTCACAAAATTATTTTCTGTAAATTTATTTTATTTAAAAACCTTAAAATCTTTATAAAATATTATTTATAAATAATATAAATAATTATTTTATAAAAATAGACATTAAATCGTGTTTAATTATAAAATAATCACGAGAATCCTAGAAATTACACAACATATAATTTCACAAATTATTTACGAATATAATTATAAGTTATTTCTTATAAAATATATTTTAAATTAATTAAACTTAAATATATAAATCACTAAATTTATAATCCCACTCAAATATATATAACTAATTGTGGACGTCAAACCGAACCGACTCGAATTCAATCAAACATATCTATTCGCGCTGAATATGTTTTAAAGGCCTAGTTATAATCAATAATAGGTATTGATCGTGTTTGATCGTGCATTGCTATTTTGTGAAGTCTTTGTGCATTACATCAATTCAAGGTGAGTTTCGTGGGCCCTTTTTATGCTTATACAAGTTTTCAATGTTTTCAATCAATGGGTGAAAAGTATGCTCACCCGTTTTCAATATTGTACATCATATATTCAATTTTCATACTTGGAATCAATGTGATACTGTTTTGCATGCATGCATGGTGTTATTCTATCGATCATTCTTACAACCATTAATTCCCGGTTTGGGAACCAACAGTTAGGTATTGGTAGTACTACTGGTTTGACACCCCCACCCTTCGACGATCGGTTAACTTGCGAGTTACCAACACAGCTGCCAGCAATCAGGCCAAGGGTGAATATATTCCGTCTAATTAATATGCATAACGTCATTAGGTTTGGTTGTCTAAAACACATGTTATGTGGTTTGTGCTTGCAGTATGATTCCACATCAAGTTCTATACAACAACAATTACATGTTTTCAATTTAAACCTGCGGAACTCACTAACATTGTGTGTTGACATTTTTGAGCATATCTTTTCAGGTGAATATAATCAAATAGGATAGCTAGAGCTGATGCCTTAGCAAAGACCCTCAGGATTTCAATACTTTTGCATTAATAATGTATATCATTTGTATTCATTTGTGAACTTTGTGTATTTGGATTTAGAATCAATAAGACTCTGATAGTCATGGAACTGACTAACCACGACACAAGACACCATTGTGTCGGGTGTAACGCCCCGAAATTTTCCGAAACGAGCCATTTAATAATAATGGGTTTTTAGGGTTAATTTAAGAAATAAAGGGATAAATTAGTGGGCTATGCATCAAATTAGCCTTAATGGGCTAGACTTGGTGGGTTTAAGGGCCCTAATCAGCCCTTAAACATGCACAATCAGTCCCATTCCATCACATTACAACCCTAGCCACCAAATACGTAGAGAGAGAAAGTAGAGAGAGAAAGTGAAGAAATTCAAGATTTGGAGCTTGAAGGATTGAAAGATTGAAGTTCTGGTGGATTGGAGCATCAAAACACAACGAAAGAGCAAAAAAAACGAGGTAAGAATCGGCCTCTAAGGCCTTCTGTAGATCAAACCCGGATTCTAGGGTTTTGGGGTTTTGAAAAGTTTAAAGAAACACATAAAGGTCGAATTTTTACATATGAAAACGTGTAAAAAGCTTAGATTTGGTTTCATGGAAGGTAAACTAAGGATTTGGACGTAAAAAGTTAAGATTTTGGGTTAAAAATGGGCTGGATCTGAGTTTCTGTTCATCCAGCAAAACTGGGCCCCGATCCAGCGAATTTAAGCATTTAACCAGCGAAACTGCACATTGGTTCAGCGAGACTAGGAGAAGTTCCAGCGAAACTACAGTTTCGCTGGGGCGAAACTATAGTTTCGCCGGTAATCTCGCTAAGACCCAGACTGACCTATAGACTTTACGAGACTGGGGAATTCCAACGAAAGTTGGGCGCTCAAGGCAGCGAATCTGCCTAGCGAAACTAGCAGAAGTGCTGCCCAGCGAAACTGGCAGCGAAACTGCAGTTTCGCTGTAGCGAAACTATAGGCGAAACTATGAAGAAAATGACGTTTTTACATATTAACTTTCGTGCAGCTAGAGTGTTCAGGCTATAGCTTAAGTGGCTTAGAATTTAAACTATTGGACAAGTTCAGGTGAGTTCTAGATCCCCTATTTTATACATGCTTTAAATGTTTTGAGGCGGTATGCATACTAATATATATACTTTTTATGACCAGTTCTTTTAGAGTAAAGTTTTGCTTACTATCTTATATGGGAAACGGGATTTTCTAACGAATTGATAACATGTTTTTCCTTATTGAGATATAACCTTGTAGTGATGGATTGCCTTCGAGATGTGTTGTGTTATATTATATATATATAACTTAAATAACAAAGTGAAACGTAAAGAAAGGTTATGTGGCCCATAACGTGTACCTGGATAAAGTAAAGTCTTGCAAGTAAAGTCCTGCAGGCAAGGGATAAAGTAATGACTTGCAAGAATGGCTAAAGGAGGGTTGCATTTGTTGTGCCCTCACCGGATAAAGTAATGCTCGAACAGGCAGGTCTGTAAGCCCTGAATTGGCATGACAATAATGGCCCGATCGAGTACGACTGTAAGCCCTTAATTGGCGTGTCGGTAAAGTCCTAGGCGAGCCTAGGCACCGATAGTGACAAAGAATTGACGGATAAAGAAGAGTAATAAATAACAAGAAATGAAAAGCAATGATAAAGTATCGATAAAGTGATAGCCTGTATGTATTGATGCTTGATAGACGAGAACTATTTTCAACTGATAAAGCTAATATCTCTTAAGAAAGTTATTTAGCAAAGTAAACCTAGAATTCACTCAGCGAAGCTGACTTTTGTATGCATATCAGTTGACATGTAAGAGTTAGAGCTACGGGAGGCATGGGACTGAAGCTTCTTGGCACTAGAAGACTGGCATCCCTGATGAAGAAAAGATTAAGAGGACTTTAAATAGATTTTAAGAATTAAAGACAATGTTTATATTTCATTTGTAATGGATTGAAATTTACAGTATTTTCCGCTGCAATATATATTATACACATATGAGTAAATGACTGTTTTAAATTGATGTTTTGCTGTGAATGACCAACTGTGAGGCTTCCCTGAGAAAGGTGGGCCTTACAAGTTGGTATCAAACCCAATGTTTAAGAGATTTGGAAAAACTGTTTTTGTAAACCTAAACTTAAACAGATAATGGGACCAAGTGTCAAGGATGCCAGTCCAAGAAGCTCCATGCCAAGAGGTAACAAAGTATGTTGTAGGTATTATTCCGAGGGATAGTGCCTTCTTATTTAAGTAAGAGCCGAGGTAGAGTATGATAAAGTTATCTGTGACACCTATCTGAATTTATGTGACTTATACGTGTATAGAATAGGTATAGTAGGTTCTAGTGTTAGTGTGGTTCAGGATAGGAAAGTTTATGGCACGAGGAGTTCTGTAAGTAGTTAATCACAACTGGCCACTGTTATTAAAAATTTACAAAACTTGTCGTGAACTGAACTTGCCTTGAAAGACCATATTAACATTCGGAATCCTATAGGAAGTAGAACGAATGGCACCTAAGAAAGAAGTTCCAACCATGGTCACCCGGAGAAGCACTAGGGGAAGGCCCCCGACTAAGGCAAAGGAAACTGCAAGTGCAACTGTGAAGCCAACAAAAAGGTCAACCAGAAAGCCGGTTGAGGAACCGATTAAGGAGGAGGAGGTTGAGTTAGAAACGGGAGCCGAGGGGTCTACCCCTGATCAGGCCAAACTGAAAGAGACTATAAAGGAAGCTATTGCCCAAGAGGTGCATCAGGTCCTGTCTGGAGTGATGCCCGCTCTGCTTGCGGAATTTATGGAGCATGTTAAGGGCGATAGTAAGAAGAGTACGGCTTCAGAAAAAGTTGATAAGAAAGGGGCAGTCAAGACTGAGGAGTTGAGCGACGAGGGAGATCGTCTGGGTAACCATGATGGCCCTGAAGTGGAAGAGAGGGCGAAGGGGTGCAGCTACGGGGATTTTCAGAGGTGTAAGCCCCCAACATTTGATGGCACTGGTAACGCTGCCACTGCCCAGCGTTGGATCAGGGAAATGGAGGCCGTAGTGAAGATCAGTGAGTGCCGTGAAAACCAAAAGGTGAAGTTTGCTTCCCATTCCCACTTGGATCCAGCACTGTGTTGGTGGGATAACATTGCTGAGTCTTACGAAGAGGAGGCTATTGAGAGGATGAAATGGCCGGAGATGAAAAGGTTGGTGATAGAGGAGTACTGCCCGGAAAGAGAGCTTGACAAGATTGAACAAGAGTTTGTGAGTTTGGAGGCTGGAAATATGACTCACCAGGAGCACACTACAAAATTCAATGAAATGGCCCGCCTGGTGCCTGACTTGGTGACTCCCGAATCCAAGAGGATCAAGAGGTATATCCAAGGGTTGCCTCTGGACATTCGTAGGGATATGGTCACTGCCCGACCTAGTACTTTTAGGTCAGCAGTGGACCTCAGCGGAAGGTTGTATGATCATCGCAGGCCTGTGACAGTGGGTGAGACGAGGAAAGTGTGGAATAATAATGGGAAGAGGCATGGAAGTGGTACCTACCAGCCGGGAAACAAGAAAACGAGAGTGGATGCAAAACAAGTGATCGTGAAGGGGTAGAAGAAGTTAAGGAATGTGGGAAGTGCGGGAGAAGGCATCCCGGAGAATGCCGAATGGGTAGCCCTGGGTGCTACCGGTGTGGGAGAACTGGACACATGGCGAGAGAGTGCCCGAAAGTGGACAAGTGCTTCAACTGCCACGAGTCGGGGCACCGTAGCAGTGATTGCAAGAAAGCTAAGCCGAGAGGCTTGGGAACAAGCAGGGATGAGGACAAGGGAGATGATGGAAAGCCCAAGGTCAAGGCAAGGGCTTTTACCATGAACAAGAAGGAGGCAAGGAAAGACCCGGACGTAGTGTCAGGTACGTTCCTTGTCAATGATATCTGTGCCTCCATATTATTTGATAGTGGTGCCAGTAAGAGTTTTGTATCTGTATCCTTCTGTGCTACACTAGATGCCCAAACTAAGGAAATAGATGATGCCTTCGAAGTAGAAACAGCCGATGGTAAGTCCATTAGAATAGTCAGAGTGATAGAGGATTGCCACATTAAACTAGGAGGTCATTATTTTCCCGCACAATTGTTTGCCATGCCCTTAGGAGGTTTCGATGTCGTACTAATTGGTTAGCTGCCCACGATGCTAACATAGTATGTCAACAAAAGATGATCCGATTAACGGCTCCAGACGGTAGTCCGGTTACGATCTACGGTGATAACGATTGTAAGGTTCCAAGGATCATTTCCATGATCAAGGCGGAGAAATGTATGAGGAGAGGGTGCAGAGCTTATCTAGCGTTTGTCAAGGATGTTAAAGATAAGGCGAAAGAGATGTCCGATGTACCAGTGGTGCGGGACTTTCCTGACGTATTCCCGGAGGATCTGCCTGGAGTACCACCGGATAGAGGGATAGAGTTTCAGATTGACTTACTGTCAGGAGCCCAACCCATTGCCAAAGCACCCTACCGCCTAGCTCCGTCCGAGATGAAGGAGCTCATGTCACAACTACAGGAACTCCTTGACAAGGGATTCATTAGGCCCAGCATTTCCCTATGGGGTGCCCCCGTGCTGTTTGTGAAAAAGAAGGATGGCAGCATGAGGATGTGTATAGATTACAGGGAGTTGAATAAGCTAACCGTGAAGAATCGATACCCGTTACCCCGAATAGATGATCTGTTTGATCAATTGCAAGGGGCAAGCTGGTTCTCCCGAATAGATCTCCGATCCGGATATCATCAACTGAAGGTAAGGGAGCAAGATATCCCAAAGACGGCCTTCCGAACGCGCTATGGCCACTATGAGTTTCTGGTTATGTCTTTCGGGCTAACCAATGCTCCTGCGGCATTCATGGACTTAATGAATCGCGTGTGTCGGCCGATGTTGGACCGATCCGTGATAGTCTTCATTGACGATATTTTGATATACTCAAAGAATGAAGGAGACCACGCTTGTCATATTAAGGAGGTGTTAGAGACTTTACGAAAGGAGAAACTGTATGCGAAGTTCTCTAAATGTGCCTTCTAGCTACGGGAGGTGCTGTTTTTAGGGCACATTATAAATTCCGAAGGAGTCATGGTTGATCCAGCAAAGGTCGAGGCAGTTACGCAATGGAATTCCCCAAAGACGCCATCCGAAATCCGTAGTTTCTTGGGATTAGCTGGCTACTATAGGAGGTTCATCAAAGATTTCTCAAAGATAGCTTCCCCATTAACAAGGTTAACGAGGAAGAACGTGGTATTCGACTGGGGAAAGAACAGGAAGATGCGTTTCTGGAATTGAAGGATAGACTGACCAAAGCTCCTATACTAACCCTACCGGAGGGAGATGAAGACCTAACGGTATACTCCGATGCTTCTTACTGCGGGCTAGGCTGTGTGTTGATGGAAAGAGGAAAGGTTATAGCTTACGTATCTAGACCGCTAAAGGACACGGAGGTTAATTACCCGGTGCACGATTTGGAACTTGCCGCAGTAGTGTTCGCATTGAAGATCTGGAGACACTATTTGTATGGAACTAAGTGCGCCATATTTACCGACCACAAAAGTCTAAAATATTTCTTTGAACAGAAGGACCTAAATATGAGACAGAGGAGGTGGTTGGAGTTGTTAAAGGATTACGACTGTGAAATCCATTATCACCCGGGTAAGGCGAACGTGGTAGCCGATGCCCTAAGCCGAAAGGAAGGATATGAACCGATCCGGGTGAAGGCATGCCAACTAGTAGTGACCCCAGATGTTATGAGGATGATAAGCAAAGCTCAAATGGACGCTTTAAAAGAGCAGCAAATCAATAAGGAAAGGATGGTGGGAAAAGCGGATGAATTGGTAGAGAACACCTTGGGTGTTAAGACCTTCCATGGCAGGATATGGGTTCCAAAGCATAGTGACTTGCGGGAAAAGATTATGGATGAAGCGCACAAGACCCGCTACTCAATACATCCAGGCGCAAATAAAATGTACCACGATTTGAAGAAAGATTTTTGGTGGCCTGGGATGAAGAGAGATGTGGTTGCGTATGTAAATAAATGTCTCACGTGCCTACGGGTGAAGGCTGAGCACCAAAGACCTTATGGTTATGTTCAGCCATTAGAAGTGCCAGAGTGGAAGTGGGAACATGTTACCATGGACTTCATCACCAAACTACCCCGCACGACAAAAGGCCGTGACGCGATATGGGTGGTTGTTGATAGACTGACTAAAAGTGCGCATTTCCTGCCAATCAAGGAGGCAATTAGTTCAGAAAAGCTTGCTGAACTATTTATCCGAGAAATTGTGACGCGACATGGTATGCCCGTATCGATTGTTTCAGATAGGGATACGCGGTTCACCTCAAAGTTTTGGAAAAAGTTTAATGAAGAGATGGGTGCAAGGTTGCATGTTAGTACCGGATACCACCTGCAGACCGATGGGCAATTGGAGAGACGATCCAGACACTGGAGGATATGCTTCGGGAATGCGTTATCGAATTTCGCGGTAACTGGGATGATCGTTTGCCACTAGCCGAGTTCTCGTATAACAACAGCTACCACGCCAGTATTAAGATGCCCCCATATGAGTTACTGTACGGTCGACGGTGCAGAACTCCTATTTGTTGGGGTGATGTCGGTCAGAAAGAGTTAGGAAGCTTAGAAGTCGTGGAAGCCATAACAAAAGTTGGAGAAAATCAAGGCGTATATGAAGGCTGTAAAGGATAGACAAAAGTTATACGCCGATAAAAGAAGGAGACCAATAGAGTTCAGCGTGGGTGACAGGGTAATGCTAAAAGTGTCACCATGGAAGAGAATCATCTGATTTAGGAAGAGGGGGAAACTGAGTCCCAAGTTCATCGGACCATTCGAGGTACTAGCACGAGTTGGGGATGTAGCTTACAGGCTAGACCTTCCAGAAGAATTAAGTGGAATTCACCCTACCTTTCATGTGTCGCACTTAAGAAAATGTTTAGCACCGAATGAGGCAGTCGTACCTTTAGATGACATCGAGGTGGACGAGAAGCTGAACTATGTAGAACAACCAGTGGCTATACTGGATCGGAAGGAGAAACAATTGAGAAATAAAGTAGTCAAACAAGTCAAGGTGCAATGGAAACACCGAAAGGGGTCGGATGCCACCTGGGAATCCGGGGAGGAAATGAGGCGCCAATACCCTGATCTGTTTAATGACGAGTCAGGTTTCGAGGACGAAACCTAAATAAGGGGGGGAGACTTGTAACGCCCTGAAATTTTCCAAAACGGGCCATTTATAATAATGGGCTTTAAGGGTTAATTTAAGAAATAAAGGGGTAAATTAGTGGGCTATGGGTCAAATTAGCCTTAATGGGCTAGACTTGGTGGGTTTAAGGGCCCTAATCAGCCCTAAAACATGCATAATCAGTCCCATTCCATCACATTACAACCCTAGCCACCAAATTTGTAGAGAGAGAAAGTAGAGAGAGAAAGTGAAGAAATTCAAGATTTGGAGCTTGAAGGATTGAAAGATTGAAGTTCTGGTGGATTGGAGCATCAAAACACAAGGAAAGAGCAACAAAACGAGGTAAGAATCGACCTCTAAGGCCTTCTGTAGATCAAACCCGGATTCTAGGGTTTTGGGGTTTTGAAAAGTTTAAAGAAACACATAAAGGTCGAATTTTTACGTATGAAAACGTGTAAAAAGCTTAGATTTGGTTTCATGAAAGGTAAACTAAGGATTTGGACGTAAAAAGTTAAGATTTTGAGTTAAAAATGGGCTGGATCTGAGTTTCTGTTCATCCAGCGAAACTGGGCCCCGATCTAGCGACTTTAAGCATTTAACCAGCGAAACTGCACACTAGTTCATCGAGACTAGGAGAAGTTCCAGCGAAACTACAGTTGGGCGCTCAAGGCAGACTGACCTATAGACTTTGCGAATTTAAGCATTTAACCAGCGAAACTGCACACTAGCGAATTTAAGCTAAGACCCAGACTGACCTATAGACTTTGCGAGACTAGGGAATTCCAACGAAAGTTGGGCGCTCAAGGCAGCGAATCTGCCTAGCGAAACTAGCAGAAGTGCTGCCCAGCGAAACTGGCAGCGAAACTGCAGTTTCGCTGTAGCGAAACTATGGGCGAAACTATGAAGAAAATGACGTTTTACATATTAACTTTCGTGCAGCTAGAGTGTTCAGGCTATAGCTTAAGTGGTTTAGAATTTAAACTATTGGACAAGTTCAGGTGAGTTCTAGATCCCCTATTTTATACATGCTTTAAATGTTTTGGGGCGGTATGCATACTAATATATATACTTTTTATGACCAGTTCTTTTAGAGTAAAGTTTTACTTACTATCTTATATGGGAAACGGGATTTTCTAACAAATTGATAACGTGTTTTTCCTTATTAAGATATAACCTTGTAGTGATGGATTGCCTTCGAGATGTGTTGTGTTATATTATATATATATAACTTAAATAAGAAAGTGAAACGTAAAGAAAGGTTATGTGGCCCATAACGTGTACCTGGATAAAGTAAAGTCTTGTAAGTAAAGTCCTGCAGGCAAGGGATAAAGTAAAGACTTGCAAGAAATGGCTAAAGGAGGGTTGCATTTGTTGTGCCCTCACCCGGATAAAGTAATGCTCGAACAGGCAGGTCTGTAAGCCCTGAATTGGCATGACAATAATGGCCCGATCGAGTACGACTGTAAGCCCTTAATTGGCGTGTCGGTAAAGTCCTAGGCGAGCCTAGGCACAGATAGTGACAGAGAATTGACGGATAAAGAAGAGTAATAAATAACGAGAAATGAAAAGCAATGATAAAGTATCGATAAAGTGATAGCCTGTATGTATTGATGCTTGATAGACGAGAACTATTTTCAACTGATAAAGCTAATATCTCTTACGAAAGTTATTTAGCAAAGTAAACCTAGAATTCACTTAGCGAAGCTGACTTTTGTATGCATATCAGTTGACAGGTAAGAGTTAGAGCTACGAAATAGAGGCATGGGACTGAAGCTTCTTGGCACTAGAAGACTGGCATCCCTGATGAAGAAAAGATTAAGAGGACTTTAAATAGATTTTAAGAATTAAAGACAATGTTTATATTTCATTTGTAATGGATTGAAATTTACAGTATTTTCCGTTGCAATATATATTTATACACATATGAGTAAATGACTGTTTTAAATCGATGTTTTGCTGTGAATGACCAACTGTGAGGCTTCCCTGAGAAAGGTGGGCCTTACATCGGGCGACGTCATGAAACGAGGATTTTGCATGTATTATGTCTCTATAATTATACCAAGTGTTATGACAATCCCGTCCGTCGCATCCTCGTGTTTCCGCTATAAGCGAGGGTGTGACAGATTGGTATCAGAGCCTTGGTTATAGAGAATTAGGTGGAGAACTCGACCTAGACTATAACCTAAGAACCTTCATATAGAATGCATGCTAGGGATTGTGTGCATTTGATTTTACCTAAATGTCTTTCATGATTTGTGTGACACATAGACACCTGTATTCTGGATTTCCTGACAAAAGGCCTTCGGGCTAAGGCAAGCGTATACGTATAAATCTCATTGCGAGACCCGTTACGCTACCTGGGGATTTCTGGGATGAGTGATAAACTATGGTCAATACACAAAACTACAAGACAAATGGGTCAAGTATATTAAGTCCATGAACTTAATATACAGGTATGTTCCTACATACTTAATTTTATACATATACACGTGTTATCTGAACATCCCAAGGAAGACATTATTACTCTTAGTCTTTCCCCATGGGATACTTTGATACTAGAACTTTTCGCTTGTATACGCACAACATCATATCATTAGGGAACCTCGGTAATCACGCGTAGCGTCGATCTCGGATATTGAATCCGACCCTATCATGGTTATGACTGAAATCCTGAAAGTATGACGAATATGCAGTTATCATTAGACATAATGTGCTTATATTTTTACTTGCTATTACATGCTATTATTGGTATACTAGCACATGGACATAAGGACATTACATTATTTGTGCTTGATGAATCTAAATAATACTATGATGTTAACTTAGGGTAAGTGAAGCTAAGGGTGATCATGTAAGGTAAATTACCATTACGGGTGCACACGTAATTGCAATTCACCATGCATGAGAAGTCTGGTTAATCTTACGATGAGGTAACGATCATGAGTATCACATGTTTCTATTCTATACCCTAGGGTGCTAAGGTCATAATTCTAGTAAGACCTTGTTGAAGGCAATCAAACATTATCATTTACTCAAGTCCTGTCCTACTTAAAGCCTTCATGGTATTTCCAATCATATTGACCTTATGAGACATTCTTCCACTTAACATTTCAGTAACTACTGATTAATGCTTAGAATGAAAGTGGATTATATGAATGTAGAGGAGTAATGATACTCTCTACCTATACAAAACGTTATTCTTTGAGTAGGTGCTAAGGAAAATTAAGATGTTATGTAACTAGTTTAAGTATTATTCAAGGTATATCGTGGATGTGGTGGGAACGCTACGGGGAACCCTATATATAAACATCACCGGTATACTAAGAATGTGCTTAATCTGGGCTACATAATGATCTTGATGGACCGAAGCATAGGTTATTAGGAATTGATGAATGAAATCATGCGGTGACTAAAGTTCCCATCTTTCTGTAGTTAGAAGATGGCGCCTAGAAGAGTCACACGTAAAACCAACCAAGAAGCTGAAGCCCCGCAAAACAGGAGAAGGGGTAGACCATCAAGAGCTGGTGGTGCTCTAGCTGTCAATAATCACGAAACTGGCAATCCTGATATAGCTGCTATGATTGCTCAGTAGCTAGCTGCATTGGTTCCTACCATCGTGACGCAAGTAAGTGACGCCCTGCTGAATCATCCTCTCCATGGGGATCATAACACCAATGACCAACATAACCAAGGTGTAGTGGATGATACTGGCATTGGTAGAACAAATGGAAACGAAACTGGTATCAACTATACCAAACGGGGATGCACATATAAAGAATTTGTGGCTTGCAAACCCCACGAATTAGATGGGAAAGACGGAGCGATAGCCTTGACCAGATGGATCGAGAAGATGGAGGCAGTAATCGACATTAGTGAATGCCTCGACAGTCAACGGATCAAATATGCCACCTGCTCACTGCAAGGCAAGGCATTAACCTGGTGGAACACCCAGGTTCAGGCTAGAGGAAGGGAGTCTGCAATGCAGATGACCTGGGATGAATTTAAGGCATTGATTTCTGAGGAATACTGTCCTCTCAATGAAATGCAGAAACTCGAACAAGAATTCTGGAATCATGCGATGGTGGGAGCTGGGCACGCAGCGTACACCGATCGATTTCATGAATTGGCAAGATTGGTTCCACATTTAGTCACACCGGAATCCAAGAGAATCAAGAGGTACATTGGGGACTTGCGCCTCAAATCTGAGCACTGGTAACAGCATCTGCTCCTCCTACCATCCAGAGCGCAATTTTGAAGGCTGACGCTCTTATTGACGAAATGGTGAGAACCGGATTGCTTGGGAAGGGAACCGAGAAGAGAAAGGAGTTCGGGTCTAACACTGGAAGATCCGATAAGAAGGCTAAAACAGCCCGAAGTTTTATGGCTGTAACCCAAGAAAAGAAGGATTACACAGGACCGCACCCCAAGTGCAACAAGTGTAATTATCACCATTCCCCAGCAAGGCCATATCGGGAATGGACAAACTGTAGGCACTTGGGTCACTGGGCGAAGGATTGTAGGATTGCGCCAAACCTGGTAGCGCCCATCAATGCGGTTAACCCTGCCGGGAATGCCAGGGCATGCTATGAATGCGGAGGTCTTGATCACTTCCGAAACAAGTACCCCCAAACTAAACAGAGCACCCGGTCAACAAGGCAATAACCAGCAGCAATTGCTGGCCATAGCTGGTAACTCGGGTCACGGCAATCAAGGAAACGCTGCAAGAGGACGAGCCTTCGTCATTGGAGCTAATGATGCCCGTCAGGATCCCAATGTCGTCACAGGTACGTATCTTCTCAACGACCACTTCACCTCTATATTGTTTGATACGGGAGCAGACAATAGCTTCATATCTTCTGATTTGCACATATGCTTGACTTGAAAACGAGTAGGCTAGAAACTAGCTTTTCCGTAGAAATGGCCAACGGTAGATTCGTACAAGCAGATAAGATCATTAGACAGTGCTCCATAATATTAGAAGACCATGCCTTCGACATAGATTTAATACCTTTCAAGCTAGGGAGCTTCGACGTGATTGTGGGAATGATTGGTTGTCGAAGGACGGAGCCGAGATCGTTTGTCGGGAGAAAGTAGTACGAATCCCCATGCCTAATGGGGAGGTACTCAAAATTCAAGGAGAACGACCAGGAAGAACTCTGATGCTTATTTCCTGCATGAAGACGTGACGATGTCCACGGAAGCAGTGCTACGCACTCCTGGCTCATGTTGTAGAAAAGAAGGAAGAAGTCATCAAGTTGGCAGATATTCCTGTGGTGCGAGATTATCCGGAAGTATTCCCTGATGATTTGTCGGGTTTACCTCCTCTACGACAGGTAGAATTTCGTATCGAATTGGTTCCTGGAGCTACGCCAGTAGCAAAAGCACCATATCGATTAGCACCATCTGAAATGCAGGAATTATCCAGCCAACTACAAGAGCTATTGGAGAAGGGATTCATTCGGCCGAGTCATTCACCATGGGGAGCACCGGTTCTATTTGTCAAGAAGAAAGACGGGTCATTTCGTATGTGTATCGATTATCGCGAGTTGAACAAGTTGACTGTGAAAAATCGATACCCTCTTACCAGAATTGATGATTTGTTTGATCAATTACAAAGAGCTTCGTATTTCTCCAAGATTGATCTTCGTTCTGGATATCATCAACTGAGAGTTTTGAGGATGACATACCGAAAACAACATTCAGGACTCGTTACGAGCACTATGAGTTCTTAGTCATACCGTTCGGGCTGACTAATGCACCAGCTATGTTCATGGATTTGATGAATCGAGTATGCAAACCATACTTAGATAAGTTCGTGATCGTGTTCATAGACGATATACTTATCTATTCTCGATCGAATGAGGATCACGAGAAACACCTTCGAGCAATTTTAGAATTGTTGCGGGAAGAGAAGCTTTTCGCCAAATTCTCGAAGTGTGAATTCTGGCTTCAAGAAGTGAAGTTTTTGGGCCATGTGGTTAACAAAGATGGAATTCATGCGGACCCTGGCAAGATTGAAGCGGTGAAGAAATGGGATACACCCCAAACACCTTCTGAGATACGGCAATTCCTAGGATTGGCCGGATACTATCGTCGCTTCATCGTGAATTTCTCGAAGATCGCACAACCATTGACCATGCTAACCCAGAAGAACAAGCAGTTTGATTGGGGACATGCACAAGAACAAGCTTTCCAAACGTTAAAGGAAAAGTTGTGCAATGCTCCAATACTGTCCCTTCCGGACGGAACAGACGACTTCGTGGTGTATTGTGATGCTTCACATCAAGGATTGGGATGTGTGTTGATGCAGAGAGATAAAGTGATTGCATACGCCTCACGACAACTAAAGGTGCACGAAAAGAACTACACGACTCATGATTTGGAGTTGGGCGCTGTAGTTTTTGCACTTAAGATATGGAGGCACTATCTGTATGGAACCAAATGCATCATCTATACCGATCATAAGAGCCTTCAACACATCCTGAATCAGAAAGAGCTCAACATGCGACAACGACGTTGGGTAGAACTACTTAGTGACTACAATTGCAAAATACGGTATCATCCGGGGAAAGCAAATGTGGTGGCTGATGCCCTCAGTCGTAAAGAACGCGTAAAACCACTATGTGTTAGAGCTTTGGGATTGACTATTCAAACGAACTTGAAAGCTCAAATTCAAAAATGCGCAAAGTGAGGCTCTAAAAGAAGAAAACCTTACGGGAGAAGAATTCCGAGGGTTGGATAAACAGATGAATCGCAAGGATGACGGCGTACATTACTTCATTGATCGCATATGGGTCCCCAAATGGGGAGATGTACGCACACTAGTCTTAGATGAAGCACACAAGACTCGATATTATATTCATCCCGGTGCAGACAAGATGTATCACGATCTGAAGGATCTGTACTGGTGGCTGGGTATGAAGAAAGATATTGCTCCATATGTGAGCAAATGCTTGACGTGTTCAAAGGTCAAAGCTGAACACCAGAAACCATCGGGATTATTGCAACAACCTGAAATTCCCGAGTGGAAATGTTAGAACATCACTATGGATTTATTACCAAACTCCCGAGAACGCCAAGCGGACACGACTCGATATGGGTCATAGTGGATCGACTGACAAAATCTGCTCACTTCTTGCCTATTCGAGAAGATTATAAAACGGATAAGCTGGCAAGATTGTACATCAAGGAGGTCGTGACACGGCATGGGGTGCCGGTGTCAATCATATCTGACCGAGACATTCGATTAACTTCACGCTTTTGGCAGACGTTGCAGAAAGCGATGGGTACTCGACTAGATATGAGTACAGCCTATCACCCCCAGACACACGGCCAAAGTGAACGCACAATACAGACGCTTGAGGACATGCTACGTACATGTGTCATTGATTTTGGTGGCAGTTGGGATACTCATTTACCGTTGATTGAGTTTTCCTACAATAACAGTTACCATACCAGTATTGGCTGTGCACCATTCGAAGCGTTGTATGGCCGAAAATGTAGATCACCTGTATGTTGGGCTGAGATTGGCGAGAGTCAACTAACAGGTCCTGAAATCATACAAGAAACAACCGATAAGATTTTCCTAATAAAAGATAGACTTAAGGCTGCTCGAGATCGCCAAAAGAGCTATGCCGACAACCGTCGGAAGCCGTTAGAGTTTAACATTAGGGATCGAGTGTTACTTAAAGTCTCTCCTTGGAAAGGGATTGTTCGGTTTGGAAAGAAGGGGAAGTTAGCCCCGAGATACATTGGACCATTCAAGATCATAGAGAAAGTCGGTCCGGTGGCGTACCGATTAAGGTTGCCACAAGAGCTTAACAGTGTGCATGATACCTTCCATGTATCAAACCTCAAGAAGTGTTTAGCTGACGAATCACTTCATGTGCCTACTGAGGATATTATGATTGATCAAAGTCTCCATTTTGTGGAGGAACCTATTGAGATCATGGACCGAAAGGTCAAGAAGTTGAGACGCAGTAAGATACCTATTGTTCGTGTGAGATGGAATTCCAAACGAGGTCCAGAGTTTACATGGGAACGAGAGGATCAGATGAGACTCAAATATCCTCATCTGTTCGAGGATGACACTCTTGGACCTAGCACCAGTTGAATTTCGGGACGAAATTCCCTTAATTCGGGGATACTGTGACACCTCACAATATCAAGCAAAGAACATTGTGGGTTTACTGTCATATTAGTGTGACAGTTCAGATGATACAGATGGATTTAATGAACAAAGTTTTAGAAACATTCAAGATATTCCCAAATCTGAAAGGAAACCTAAGATTCTTCTTCTTGAAGATCATGTGGTGAATGTGATGGTGTGTAGCATCTGTCACCATAGACCGTCAATCAGCATTAAGCTCGTTAACTCACCATGTGTGTATTAACGATTATTAAGATTCTTCATAGACTATTTATGGTGTTAACCGAATTATCTTCGTGTACATGTTCCATGTGTAATCGTTTTAGTTGAATTCTCTCGTATACACGTTTGTATTAATAACAATAATAATAATAATAATAACAATAATAATAATAATAATAATAATAATAATAATAATAATAATAATAATAATAATAATAATAATAATAATAATAATAACAATAACAATAATAATAATAAGAATAATTATAATCATAATAAAGTCCAGGGGGCAATTTGTCAATTCTGAAACTTCAAAAGAAGTTTAAAAACATAAAATAATAAATATTAAACCGCAGGGACCAAAAATGTAAATTTCTAAATTACAAAACCAACCCCCCGCCCATTTCCTTTTCGATTTTCCGGCCAAGTTCCGGCCGAAGCTCTGGCGAGCTCCGGCGAAGGCCAAATCTCCCAAAATACTCGATTTTGAAACACAAAACCGGTTCCAGTTTGTTCGTGGACAAGACTCGAACCCAATGCACCCCTAAAACGCGTTGTAACGGTAAATTAACGGATATAAACTTTTCCACTTTATTTTCGACCGTTCCAAACGGCTAATTCATCCTCAACACCAATTTAATCAAAATTAACCGAATTACACGAACTTTAACTCACTATAAATCGAATGCTACTGCCCATTTCATCAAAACATACACAATCAAACCAATTTAATCATCACCTCTGTTCGAACCTGCAACTCAATCGACCATCAACCTCCGAGCCTTATATTCTGCAATTAAGATAGGGCTTTTGATTATAAGCCTCATTCGAAGCTTTCTGTGTAAGCAATTTGATTTCCATCAGTGTTTAATCCCTTTTTGAATTCGGGATAGCCGCGGCTGTTCTTCGATTGTTCTAAGCACCATATCAACTCAAATCAGGTAATTGAAAGCATCATTATACTCGATTTATCATGGGGAACAAAAGCCCCATGAAATTGTTCATTAACAGAATCGAATCGAGGGTCAATTTGACCCAAATCGAATTAGGGTTTATATCAATTTGGGGGGAACGGGTCAACCATGTTTAAAAACAAATGAAACGGGGTTTTGTTGCGGCTGAGGCCTTTGGTTCAGTGGTTGGTGCGTGGGTGTGAGTGTTGGAGGTCCCGGGTTCGAACCCGGTTACCTGTAATTATTTTTTTAAAGCTTTTTAAGCTTCTAAAAATTATACAAAAATTCCTAAAAATTATAAAATAATCTTTATAAACTTCCTTTATTTTAAATCTCACAAAATTATTTTCTGTAAATTTATTTTATTTAAAAACCTTAAAAATCTTTATAAAATATTATTTATAAATAATATAAATAATTATTTTTATAAAAATAGACATTAAATCGTGTTTAATTATGAAATAATCACGAGAATCCTAGAAATTACACAACATATAATTTCACAAATTATTCACGAATATAATTATAAGTTATTTCTTATAAAATATATTTTAAATTAATTAAACTTAAATATATAAATCACTAAATTTATAATCCCACTCAAATATATATACTAATTGTGGACGTCAAACCGAACCGACTTGAATTCAATCAAACATATCTATTCGCGCTGAATATGTTTTAAAGGCTTAGTTATAATCAATAATAGGTATTGATCGTGTTTGATCGTGCATTGCTTTATTCTGTGAAGTCTTTGTGCATTACATCAATTCAAGGTGAGTTTCGTGGCCCCTTTTTATGCTTATACAAGTTTTCAATGTTTTCAATCAATGGGGAAAAGTATGCTCACCCGTTTCAATGCTGTACATCATATATTCAATTTTCATACTTGGAATCAATGTGATACTGTTTTGCATGCATGCATGGTGTTATTCTATGGATCATTCTTACAACCATTAATTCCCAGTTTGAGAACCAACGGTTAGGTATTGGTAGTACTACTGGGTTGACACCCCCACCCTTCGATGATTGGTTAACTTGCGAGTTACCAACACAACTGCCAGCAATTAGGCCAAGGGTGAATATATTCCGTCTAATTTATATGTATAACGTCATTAGGTTTGGTTGTCTAAAACACATGTTATGTGGTTTGTGCTTGCAGTATGATTCCACATCAAATTCTATACATCAACAATTACATGTTTTCAATTTAAACCTGCGGAACTCACCAACATTATGTGTTGACATTTTTGAGCATATCTTTTCAGGTGAACATAAACAAAGAGGATAGCTAGAGCTGATGCCTTAGCAAAGACCCTCAGGATTTCAATAGTCTTGCATTAATAATGTATATCATTTGTATTCATTTGTGAACTCTGTGTATTTGGATTTAGAATCAATAAGACTGTGATAGTCGTGGAACTGACTAACCACGACACAAGTCACCATTGTGTCGGGCGACGTCATGACACGAGGATTTTGCATGTATTATGTCTCTGTAATTATACCAAGTGTTATGACGATCCCGTCCGTCGCATCCTCGTGTTTCCGCTATAAGCGAGGGTGTGACAAATGCGGATGGAACTGTAGCAAATGTGGATGACACTGTAGCAAATGCGGATGGAACTGTAGCAAATGTGGATGACACTGTAGCAAATGTGGATGGAACTGTAGCAAATGCAGATGAACAAAAAGAAATGCGGATGAACAAAAGACTTAGCTGCTAAATGTTTAGCAAATGTCATCCCGAACTGCAGTCACGATGTTCGACTTCCAAACCCTTCCAAACTCATTCTAAGCCCAAATCAACCCTCCTAATCCTTAGAAAAACATACTATGACACCATTCAAGCATGCACAAGCCTGAAATCACACTCTAAACACACTATACATAATCATACCCAAATGGGTCAAACACACACATTTTCATAAACGAGTTTCTATGTGTTCCAGCCCCAAAATCAGTTAAAACATGTAAAAGAGGGGTTCTAGAACTCACCTTGACTGCTCCTAAGCACAACTCCCTCAAACATGGGAACCCACTTGAAGGTCCAGCACCTAAAACCCATGAAAACACACACCCAAACACACATAAACACATATAAGCATATAACCGAGGCATAGGCCGACCAAGAATAACTCAAAACAAAGAATTCTTACCTTGAATTCTTCTTCTTCTTCTTCTTCTTCTTCTTCTCTGTAGAAACCCGAATTCTCTGCTCTTTCTCTCTCTAAAATCGAATGAAATGAAGTGTGCAGGAGATTATGGGCTGCCATATCCCCTTTATGCACCAACTTTTTATTCTTTTTGTCCTTTTAACACATTTAACCCCTCAACTTGGGTAAAACTGTATTTTCTCCTTTTTATTCGTGTTTATTAATTCTTTCTCGTCTATAAAATTTTCGGGTGTTACAATATATGTTATCGATTCTTCACCACTGAGATGAGTCTGCAACATGTCTTAGTTTTCCATCATTTGTGCGCTCATCTGAATACCAACGTAATAATTTTGCTTCCTTTTCATTTGAAAATAATTGTTTTAGTCTCGGTATAATGGGAAAGTACCACAACATTTTAGCCGGTGGTCCGTTTTTGATCACATCATCATCAACTTCATCTGTTTCTTTTTTATGTTTATATCTCGATACACCACATGTAACACATTTATGTTCCTTTTGCGAACTCATTTCTATACAATATACAATCATTGGGACAAGATTTTATAGGGCGGTTTTTGGATACATTTTATAGAGCAAATTTTTTCATTTTATCGGGCAGTTTTGGTGTGTTTTATGGAGTTTTGTAGTTTTGAAATAAATATATTTAATTTATTAAATGGATGTTTTCCTGAATATATTTTTCTAAATTTCTAGATACATTTCATTGTTATACTCACAAACTCACCATATGTAACACCCGTAAGTTTATTTAAGATGAATAAAAGAATAAAAAGAGAAAGACAAAGAAGGAAATGCAAGTCAACCTAAAGTGAAGGGGGCAAAAGTGGCAAGAGCCCAAAATTTACAATTAATTTGTACAAAAAGGGAGGCATGGCCGCCCATGTTGTCTGCATATCCTCTCATTCGGAAAATTCAGAGAAAGAAAGCAGAACTCGGTATTTCTAGAGAGAGAAAGAGCAGAACTTCGGATTTTTGAGAAGAAACGAGAAGTTCGAAGTTTTTGGTAAGAAATCTCGAATTATGATGCTTAGGACGATTCTAGAACCATTTATGTGCTTAAAAATGTGACTTGTGTGTTCGGGTTGCATGGTGTGTGTGTGTTTTAGGTGTTAGAATAGTCGAAGAGGCTCGGGTGAAGAGTGTGAAAGTGAAGAACAACAAAGGTGAGTTTCTAGACCTCTTTTTACATGTTTTTAAATGATTTGGGGCTGGAAAATGCATGTATGTATGTTTTTATGAATTTGGGTATGATATCCATATGTTATGTACATGTGTATGTTTATAGAATACGATTTGGGGTGAACGTATGGTTATGTTTATGTTAAGTTTATGCCTGGAATCGTATGTACATGTTTAGAACTAAGTATTATGATGTTTGGGGACTGGAATATGAATTAGACACATGAACAGGCTGCTAATACGCCTAACCAGCCCAAATAGTAGTCATGTGTCTGGAATTTGGACTTAGAAAACTAAGTACAAGGTAATGAGTCCCAACAGTACTCATGAGTCCCACAGTGCTCATGAGTCTGAAAATGTACTAAGTATGGGAGATGAAAAGTCTGAGCAGTGGTCGTATGACCAGAAAAATTTTCTAAGTATAAGGTGAGAAGTCCAACAGGGCTCAAACGCCCAACAGGGCTCATACGCCCAGTAGTGCTTATACGCCCAGAGTTGAAAATTTTTCTAAGTGTAAGCTGGTAAGTCCGACAGTGGTGAAACGCCTGAACAGGGCTCTTACGCCCAAATACTTAGACTCTTAACAGAATTTTCTTGGAGTCTGTGCAGTAGGGTTTCGCATGAATGTTGACTGGGACTTTATTGAATGCGTATGATTATGTTTGAATGTAATAATACCCCTTCTCTTAATATTTTAATTATATTATGATTAGGGCTATTATTAAGATTATTATTGATATATTATTAATATTATTAGTATTATTATTATTAATATGCTTATTAATAATAATATTGTATGACTCTACGTGGAATGATCATGATCAAGACAGGAATTATTATCATTAATAAAGTGAAAGATTAATGATAAAGAAGAATGGAATGTAAATGAACGTAAGAAAGGCTTGCAAGCAAATGTATGGAGGTGCACACCCCTGGCAGGTGTTAGCTCAACTGTGATGCGGCTTTGCTACCCCGAAGGATGCACACAGGGTCAATCCTTGAGATTGACATAGAGGTGAGCGACTCGGTGTCGCAAAAGACTCACAGGATGAAAGTCAATCTTTGTGATTGGCTTAGAGGTGAGCGACTTGGTGTCGCAAAAGACTCACAGGATGAAAGTCAATCTTTGTGATTGGCTTAGAGGTGAGCGACTTGGTGTCGCAAAAGACTCACAGCTTAAGTGAAGATTAATGATAAAAGTACGAATTGAACAATGATGAAGATAATAATGATATTACCTACGTGTACGTATGATGTGTGATCACATACAAATGATGAACGGTTTGAAATGAAAAGTAAAGTATTTTAATCTACAAAACTAGAACTCACTCAGCAACGCTGACTTTTATGTATTTTTAAGTTGGCAGGTAACAGGTTGCTGATGATGGCACATGGGGATGGTTATTTGGTGGGCAAGACTGACATCCATTTATGTTTTGATAATACTGTTGTTTTGTAATTCATTCGACTAATTATTTTGTGATCCATGAACTAGAATATATTGCTTAACAACAGTGTTTATAATGAATGAATGGGTTTTTTTTTTAAATTAATTCCGCTGCTTAAATTTATAATATGTATGTTTTATGCTGTGAATGACCAACTGTGAGGTGCCCGGGAACGGGGCCTTACAGTTGGTATCAGAGCCAAAGTTTAAGTGAATTGGGTAAAATTTTTCAAAATAAACCTTAACTTAAACTGAAAATGGGACGGAAAGAGGGATGTCAGCCCGAGTAGCCATATGCCATCAGGTATTGTTTTTCTTAAAAGTTAATAAGTGTTATGTGCGTGTGCTATGTGATTTATGTGTTCTTAGTAGATTTAGATACTGATGTAGTCAGGATAGGAGGTGCTTGGGGTGTGGAGAGTAAAGTAAGTGGCTAATCACAACTGGCCACTATAATTAGGGACTTACTATACTTGACATAAACTGAGCTGTTTCCTTGAATGACTTTTTAGTGTTTGAATCTTATAGTGCATAGGATATGGCTGGGAAGAAACCTTCCAAGGCCACTAGAGGTAGAGGTCGACCGCGTGCGACTAGGAGCAGTGCTAAAGCTCCTAAGACGACCCCCGTGAACCCCGAGGTTCCTGACCGGAATGAAGAAACTGAGAATACAAGCCTGAATGCCTCAACTAGGGAGGCGATTGCTGATGAGTACACCAGATCCTGCAGGCAGTTATGCCATCTGTAGTGACCGATGTTATTAGAGCTGTAAGGAACGAGGAAAGGAAAGAGAAGGAGGACAGGAGAGGGTCGACTGGAAAGGAAAGCAAGGGAGGAGAGGAACGACCGGATCCTGAGATAGTAGTATCTGATGAAGAGGAAGATGATGTGGTAGGGGTGACGACCAAGGGATGCAATTACAGGGAATTCCAGAGGTGCAGGCCCCCGACTTTTGATGGAAATGGCAATGCTGCTGCTGCCCATCGGTGGGTAAGGGAGATGGAAGCGGTACTCGAGATCAGTGAGTGCCGGGAAGATCAGAAGGTGAAGTTTGCCACCCCTCCTTTACTGACCAGCACTATGTTGGTGGGACAATATCGTCCAAGCTGAGGGCAGCAGGGCTATAGGCAAGATGAAGTGGGCCGAGCTGAAGAAGCTGGTAATTGAGGAATTTGTCCTCATAGGGAACTTGATAAGATTGAGAGGGAGTTCCTGCAACTCGAGGCGGGAACCATGACCCACCACAGTACACTACTAAATTCAATGAGATGGCGAGGCTGGTGCCGGATCAGGTGACACCGGTATCTCGCAAGATTAACCGGTACGTTCAGGGGCTGCCAGCCGACATTCGTAGGCATTTGATTGCTGCACGACCAAGCACTTTTAGGTCGGCAGTGGATTTGGCTGGGAGGCTCTATGATGAGAGGGAGGTAGCGGATGCAGAGGTGAAGAAGGCTGGTGGGGTGATCGAAACTGGAATGGGAAGCGGTTCGGGCGTGGTGGCTTTACCCCGAACAACAAAAGGATGAGAGTGGATGACCGTAGGGTGGGGTCATCAAGCTCGGGGCCTAAAAGGTGTGGCAAGTGCGGGAAGGAGCATACGGGTGAGTGCAGAATGTGGCTCAAAGTGTGTTTCAAGTGCGGGAAGCCGGGCCACATCTTGAAAGACTGTAAGGAGCTGAGGTGTTACACCTGCGGTGAGGCGGGCCATATGAGCAAAGACTGCAGAAAGCCGAGGGTGGAGAGTTCGGGGCAAAGAAGACGGCCGGGACTGAAGGGCAGAAGGCAAGTGCCAGAGCTTTCACCATGACCAGAGAGGAGGCTAGGACGGACCCCGATGTTGTGTCAGGTATGTTTCTAGTAAATCAAACTCTTGCTTCTGTGTTATTTGATTCTGGTGCTAGTAGGAGTTTCATTTCTGCTACTTTCTGTGTTAAATTGCCTGCTAGTAGTAAATGCATTGATGAGCCCTTTGATGTAGAAACTGCTACTGGTAAGTCCACTAGAGTTACTGATGTGATAGAGGACTGTACCATAGAGTTAGAAGGTCATAGGTTTGCTGCTAGATTACATGTGATGCCCCTAGGTGGATTTGACGTGGTGTTAGGAATGGATTGGTTGGCATCCTACGAAGCGAATATCGTATGTCGAAAGAAGATGATTAGACAGACGGCATCTGACGGAAGTCTGGTAACGATATACGGTGATTGGGTAACGATGATTCCGAAGGTGATTCGATGGCTGTGGCAGGCAAGTGTATGAGGCGTGGGTGCAGCGCCTACTTATGTTACGTAAAGGATGTGGAAACGCCAACACCACAACTATCCGATGTTCCGGTTGTGTGTGAATTTCCAGACGTATTCCCGAAGACTTATCGGGATTGCCACGTGACCGCGAAATCGTGTTTCAAATTGACCTGATACCCGGTGCCTAACCTGTCGCTAAAGCACCGTATCGATTGGCTCTGACTGAGATGAAGGAGTTGATGGAGCAACTGCAAGAGTTGCTTGACAAGGGCTTTATTAGACCGAGTATCTCTCCTTGGGGTGCTCCGGTCTTATTTGTGAAAAAGAAGGACGGTAGCATGAGAATGTGTATCGACTATCGTGAATTGAACAAGTTGACAATAAAGAATCGGTATCCGTTATCGAGGATCGATGACTTGTTCGACCAGCTCCAGGGTGCCAGTTGGTTCTCGAGGATAGATCTTCGATTGGTTACCATCAATTGAAGGTAAAGGAGCAGGACATTCCTAAAACAGCTTTTCGGACGCGCTACGGTCACTACGAGTTTCTCGTCATGTCTTTTGGGTTGACCAATGCGCCAGCTGCTTTTATGGATTTGATGAACCGAGTGTGTCGGCCAATGTTAGATAAATCAGTGATTGTGTTCATCGATGATATCCTGATTTATTCGAGGAGCGAAGAAGAGCATGCCGGTCACAATCGGGAAGTGTTGGAGACTTTGTGAAGGGAGAAACTGTATGCTAAGTTCTCCAAATGTGCTTTTTGGCTACGCGAGGTGCAATTTCTGGGTCACGTGGTAAATGCACAGGGAATCATTGTGGACCCAGCAAAGGTTAGGCTGTGATGCAATGGAAATCACCAAAGACGCCATCCGAGATTCGTAGCTTCATGGGATTGGCGGGCTATTACAGGAGATTTATTCAAGACTTCTCCAAGATAGCCTCACCTTTGACAAAATTGACCCGCAAGGACGTAAAATTCGTGTGGGGTCGAGAGCAGGAGACTGCCTTTGAGGAGTTGAAGACGAGACTAACACAAGCTCCTGTCTTGACATTGCCCGAGGGAAATGAATACTTAGTGGTCTATTCGGATGCATCTTACTCTGGGCTAGGTTGTGTATTGATGCAACGTGGAAGGGTAATAGCCTACGCATCTCGACAGCTGAAGACCCACAAAGTCAACTATCCCACACACGATCTAGAACTAGCTGCGGTGGTTTTCGCGTTGAAGATTTGGCGGCACTATCTATACGGGACGAAGTGCACCATCTTCACGGACCACAAGAGCTTGAAGTACTTCTTCGAGCAGAAGGACATAAACATGAGACAAGGCGGTGGTTGGAGCTGATAAAAGATTATGATTGTGAGATCCATTACCACCCGGGCAAAGCCAATGTGGTGGCTGATGCCCTTAGCCGGAAGGAAAGGCCCGAGCCGATTCGGGTGAAGGCTGATCAGCTGATTATGACCTCTGACGTGATGACATAGGTTAAGGAGTTCCAAGACGAGGCTTTGAAAGAAGATCGTCTTAACTCCGAAAGGATGAGAGGTCTAGTTACGGAATTGGGTGAGAACACTCTTGGTGTTAAGACCCGATTTGGGCGAATGTGGATTCCTCGATACGGGGATCTACGTGAAAAGATCATGGTGAGGCCCATAAGACTCGATACTCCATTCACCCCGGTGCTACCAAAATGTACCACGATATAAAGAAGGATTACTGGTGGCCGGGTATGAAACGTGACGTAGTGGAGTATGTAAGTAAGTGCCTGACTTGCTTACAAGTGAAGGCGGAACACCAGAAACCCTACGGGAAGATCCAGCCATTGGACATACCCGAGTGGAAGTGGGAGCACATCACCATGGATTTCATCATGAAGTTACCACGTACCCCTAAGGGTATGATGCCATATGGGTGATAGTTGACATTTGACAAAGAGTGCCCACTTCCTACCGATCTACGAAACGTACTCATCCGAAAGATTGGCGGATCTGTTCATCAAAGAAATTGTAGCTCGTCATGGGGTGCCGGTGTCTATTGTGTCTGATCGCGACACCCGGTTCACCTCCAAGTTTTGGAAGAGGTTTCATGATGCAATGGGGACGAGGCTACACATTAGTACGGCATATCACCCTCAGACAGACGTTCAGTCTGAGAGGACGATCCAGACACTCGAAGACATGCTTCGGGCGTGCGTGATCGATTTTGGAGGAAGTTGGATGATCACTTACCGTTAGCAGAATTCTCGTACAACAACAGTTATCATGCCAGTATTGGCATGCCACCCTACGAGATGCTATACGGTAGGAGATGTAGGACGCCGTATGTTGGGGAGACATTGGACAGAAGGAACTGGGAGGTGTCGAGGTAGTTGAAGCCACGACTGAGAAGCTAGAAAAGATCAAAGCCTTCATGAAGGCGGCGAAAGATAGACAAAAGTCGTATGCTGACAAGAGGCGAAGATAATAGAGTTCAAGGTGGGTGACCGAGTCATGTTGAAGGTCTCACCTTGGAAAGGGATTATCAGATTCAGGAAAAGAGGTAAGCTAAGCCCGAGATACATAGGACCCTTCCGAATTGTCGCACGAGTAGGAGAGGTGGCCTATCGACTTGAATTGCCAGATGAGTTAAGTGGAATTCATCCCACATTCCATGTATCTCATCTGAGAAAGTGCTTAGCTGATGAAGACATGGTTGTACCACTGGAGGATATTGAGGTGGTTGAGAGGCTCAACTACGTGGAGCAACCAGTGGCAATCATTGATCGTAAAGAAAAGAGGTTGAGGAATAAAGTGGTTCCTCTTGTGCGTGTACAGTGGAAGCACAGGAAGAGATCCGAGTCTACGTGGGAGACAGAAGAAGAAATGAGACAATATTACCCACATCTGTTTGAGGAATAACAGGTTTCGGGGACGAAAACTATATAAGGGGGTTGGACTTGTAACACCGTAAGTTTATTTAAGATGAATAAAAGAATAAAAAGAGAAAGACAAAGAAGGAAATGCAAGTCAACCTAAAGTGAAGGGGGCAAAAGTGGCAAGAGCCCAAAATTTACAATTAATTTGTAAAAAGGGAGGCATGGCCGCCCATGTTGTCTGCATATCCTCTCATTCGGAAAATTCAGAGAAAGAAAGCAGAACTCGGTATTTCTAAAGAGAGAAAGAGCAGAACTTCGGATTTTTGAGAAGAAACCAGAAGTTCGAAGTTTTTGGTAAGAAATCTCGAATTATGATGCTTAGGACGATTCTAGAACCATTTATGTGCTTACAAATGTGACTTGTGTGTTCGGGTTGCATGGTGTGTGTGTGTTTTAGGTGTTAGAACAGTCGAAGAGGCTCGGGTGAAGAGTGTGAAAGTGAAGAACAACAAAGGTGAGTTTCTAGACCCCTTTTTACACGTTTTTAAATGATTTGGGGCTGGAAAATGCATGTATGTATGTTTTTATGAATTTGGGTATGATACCCGTATGTTATGTACATGTGTATGTTTATAGAATATGATTTGGGGTGAACGTATGGTTATGTTTATGTTAAGTTTATGCCTGGAATCGTATGTACATGTTTAGAACTAAGTATTATGATGTTTGGGGACTGGAATATGAATTAGACACATGAACAGGCTGCTAATACGCCTAACCAGCCCAAATAGTAGTCATGTGTCTGGAATTTGGACTTAGAAAACTAAGTACAAGGTAATGAGTCCCAACAGTACTCATGAGTCCCACAGTGCTCATGAGTCTGAAAATTTACTAAGTATGGGAGATGAAAAGTCTGAGCAGTGGTCGTATGACTAGAAAAATTTTCAAAGTATAAGGTGAGAAGTCCAACAGGGCTCAAACGCCCAACAGGGCTCATACGCCCAGCAGTGCTTATACGCCCAGAGTTGAAAATTTTTCTAAGTGTAAGCTGGTAAGTCCGACGGTGGTGAAACGCCTGAACAGGGCTCTTACGCCCAAATACTTAGACTCTTAACAGAATTTTCTTGGAGTCTGTGCAGTAGGGTTTCGCATGAATGTTGACTGGGACTTTATTGAATGCGTATGATTATGTTTGAATGTAATAATACCCCTTTTCTTAATATTTTAATTAATATTATGATTAGGGCTATTATTAAGATTATTATTGATAATATTATTAGTATTATTATTATTAATATGCTTATTAATAATAATATTGTATGACTCTACGTGGAATGATCATGATCAAGACAGGAATTATTATCATTAATAAAGTGAAAGATTAATGATAAAGAAGAATGGAATGTAAATGAACGTAAGAAAGGCTTGCAAGCAAATGTATGGAGGTGCACACCCCTGGCAGGTGTTAGCTCAACTGTGATGCGGGTTCGCTACCCCGAAGGATGCACACAGGGTCAATCCTTGAGATTGACATAGAGGTGAGCGACTCGGTGTCGCAAAAGACTCACAGGATGAAAGTCAATCTTTGTGATTGGCTTAGAGGTGAGCGACTTGGTGTCGCAAAAGACTCATAGGATGAAAGTCAATCTTTGTGATTGGCTTAGAGGTGAGCGACTTGGTGTCGCAAAAGACTCACAGCTTAAGTGAAGATTAATGATAAAAGTACGAATTGAACGATGATGAAGATAACAATGATATCACCTACGTGTACGTATGATGTGTGATCACATACAAATGATGAACGGTATGAAATGAAAAGTAAAGTATTTTAATCTACAAAACTAGAACTCACTCAGCAACGCTGACTTTTATGTATTTTCCAGTTGGCAGGTAACAGGTTGCTGATGATGGCACACGGGGATGGTTATTTGGCGGGCAAGACTGACATCCATTTATGTTTTGACAATACTGTTGTTTTGTAATTCATTCGACTAATTATTTTGTGATCCATGAACTAGAATGTATTGCTTAACAGCAGTGTTTATAATGAATGAATGGGTTTTTGTTAAAATTAATTCTGCTGCTTAAATTTATAATATGTATGTTTTATGCTGTGAATGACCAACTGTGAGGTGCCCGGGAACGGGGCCTTACACCATATAAATCTAAAAACATACCATTCAAACTATTGAAATATATTATAAAAGATCAACTTCATTATACAATAATTCCTCAAACACTTAGTGTTTAATATACAAAATTTGATTAATAACACAATGATACCATAAAATACATGGACGCCTACTTAGTATACATTTTGCTTATAAACTGCGGCGTTAATTGTAAAATCAACTTGTCAATTTCCATTTCTGTCACGTAGCCTGTGTCATTCCAAATCTGAAATCAAATAAATAAAAAATGTGATTTAATATATAAATAGTGCAATATGTAAATATACAAATTGATAAACATAAGCAATATGTAAATATACAAATTGATAAAAATAACTTACTTTCTTAGGAAATTGATGTTGAATATCTTTGACGAACTCATACATATGTTTTATAACCATAAAGCCGCATTCCCAATTTCGTAGTTGTTGCTTACACTGCGTAAAAATCACAATTGTTAATTTAGTCTGATCAACAATGACAAAATATTAATAAGTAACTAAAGACATACATTAATCATTTCCCATTTAAATGCAAACCCAAGAGCTTCATCAATTAAAGATGTAAGAGCGTAGGATTTGGAATTCTTTTTTCCTTTTATAGAATCAAGAATTATCCATTTTGTGTTGAAGGTGAAATGATCATTAGCAACCAATGAGAACTACAAAAAAAATTATAGATAAATTAAGTATGCTTATGTTGATATGTATAGATAGTGTATAAATAAATATTACCTGGCAAAATATGGTGTAACAAAAAATGGTTTGTCTATATGAAGTACATATATATTCATGATGTGTTCTTTAACAGTAGGGGAATTATTAGCGCACATGTCACTTGTGATGTTACCCAAATTAAAGAAAGCACATATAGAATTGTCTAACCCATAAAAGTACCTTAAATTAAGAAAAAATATAAAGTTAGTAAATTGATTTGTATAAATAAATGTTATTGACCATATAAAAAAAGATAACTTACATTGCAAACCAATGTATGATAGTGATATCTAGCCAGTCATTACAGAATAATTGTAAGATCTCCGTATATGAAATCCAAAATTCAACCTGATCATCATACATCCCGTCGGGTGAAAGAATCATAATACCATTGTTATCACCAATGTGCTTTGATAAAATTCTAGCCATATTTTGAATTTCACGAGGACTTTCCTTTATTTTATCAAAAGCACTAATTATTTCATAATTGACAACTTTTGGACTAGGGTCGGGAGCATCATTAGTTGACATTGGTTGTTGATATAGAGGTTGTTCAAACTGAGGTTGTTCAAACTGATGTATCTACGCCAACCATGGTGGTAGATTGTATATGCATAGAAGAACTGGCCACGTACTAGGACGACTACTCATGTTTCCAAAAGGATTGATTTCATCTAAACTAAGTCCAAAACGTATATTTCGGATCTCGTCCCCAAACTCTGGATATATGTTATCAATTCTTCTCCACTGAGACGAGTCTGCAACATGCTTCGTTTTCCATCATTTGTACACTCAACTGAATACCAACGTAATAATTTTGCTTCCTTTTCATTTGAAAATAATCGTTTTATTCACGGTATAATGGGAAAGTACTACAACATTTTAGCCGGTGGTCCGTTTTTGGTCACATCATCATCAACTTCATCTGTTTCTTTTTTACGTTTATACCTAGATACACCACATGTAACACATTTATGTTCCTTTTCGAACTCATTTCTATACAATATACAATCATTGGGACATGATTTTATAGGGCAGTTTTTGGATACATTTTATAGAGCGATTTTTTTCATTTTATAGGGCAGTTTTGGTGTGTTTTATGGGGCGGTTTCGGTCATTTTATAGGGCAGTTTTGTAGTTTTGAAATAAATATATTTAATTTATTAAATAGATGTTTTCCTAAATATATTTTTCTAAATTTCCAGATACATTTCATTGTTATACTCCCAAACTCACCATATAAATCTAAAAACATACCATTCAAACTATTGAAATATATTATAAAAGATCAACTTCATCGTACAATAATTCCTCAAACACTTAGTGTTTAATATATAAAATTTGATTAATAACACAATGATACCTTAAAATACCTAGACGCCTACTTAGTATATATTATGCTTATAAACTGCGGCGTTAGTTGTATAATCAACTTGTCAATTTGCATTTCTGACATGTAGCTTGTGTCATTCCAAATCTAAAAACAAATAAATAAAAATGTGATTTAATATATAAATAGTGCAATATGTAAATATACAAATTGATAAAAATAAGCAATATGTGAATATACAAATTGATAAAATAACTTACTTTCTTAGGAAATTGATGTTAAATATCTTTGACGAACTCATACATATGATTTATAAACATAAAGCCGCATTCCCAATTTTGTAGTTGTTGCTTACACTGTATAAAAATCACAATTGTTAATTTAGTCATATCAACAATGAAAAAATATTAATAAGTCATTAAAGACATACATTAATCATTTCCCGTTTAAATACAAACCCAAGAGCTTCATCAATTAAAGTTGTAAGAGCGTAGGATTTGAAATTCCTTTTCCTTTTATAGAATCAAGAATATATCCCTTTTGTGTTGAAGGTGAAATGATCATCTACAACCAATGGGAACTACAAAAAATATTATAGATAAATTAAGTATGCTTATGTTGATATGTATAGACAGTGTATAAATAAATATTACCTAGCAAAATATGGTGTAACAAAAAATGGTTTGTCTATAAGAAGTACATATATATTCATGATGTGTTCTTTAACAGCAGGGGAATTATTAGCGCACATGTCACTTGTGATGTTACCCGGATTATATAAAGCACATATAGATTGTCTAACCCATAAAAGTACCTTAAATTAAGAAAAAAATATAAAGTTAGTAAATTGATTTGTATAAATAAATGTTATTGACCATATAAAACAAAGATAACTTACATTGCAAACCAATGTATGATAGTGATATCTAGTCGGTCGTTACAGAACAATTGTAACATCTCTCCACATATGGAATCCAAAATTCAACCTGATCATCATACATCCCGTCGGGTGAAAGAACCATAATACCATTGTTATCAACAATGTGCTTTGATAAAATTCTAGCCATATTTTGAATTTCATGAGGTCTTTCCTTTATTTTATCAAAAGCACTAATTATTTTATAATCGACAACTTTTGGACTACGGGAGCATCATTAGTTGACATTGGTTGTTGATATAGAGGTTGTTCAAACTGAGGTTGTTCAAACTGATGTATCTGCGCCAACCATGGTGGTAGATTGTATATGCATAGAAGAACTGGCCACGTACTATGACGACTACTCATGTTTCCAAAAGGATTGATTCCATCTGAACTAAGTCCAAAACGTATATTTCAGATCTCGTCCCCAAACTCTGGATATATGTTATGGATTCTTCACCACTGAGACGAGTCTGCAACATGCCTTAGTTTTCCATCATTTGTGCACTCATATGAATACCAACGTAATAATTTTTCTTCCTTTTCATTTGAAAATAATTGTTTTTGTAACACCCGTATTTTTTTGAAGGAAATAAAAGAATAAAAGAGAAAGAAAAAGGGAAGGAAATGAAAGTCAACCTAAAGTGGAAGGGTTAAAAGAGTAAAAGGGCAAAAAGTGATAAAAGTTGGTGAAAAAGGTGGAATGGCCGCCCATTTGTTCTGCACAACATTCTCATTCGGTTTTTAGAGAGAGAAACAGCAGAGACTTCGAGTTTTAGAGAGAGAAAGAAGAAGAATTTGAAGTTTGAGGTAAGATTAAGTGTGTTTAAGTCGTTTTTGGTCGATCTAGTCTCGGTTATATGCTCATATGTGTTACTGCATGTTCAGGTTGTGTGTTTCAGTGTGTTTTAGGTGTTAAAAACATCTGAGAAATTCAAGTTTTAGAGTTTGAAGGTTGAAAGCAGCAAGGTGAGTTCTAGACCCCGGTTTTTTACTTGTTTTAAACAATTTTTGGGGCTGAAAATGTATGAAAATAGTTTTTATAAAGTTCATGTGTGAATACCCGTATGTTTCATGTATGCATGATGATGTTTTATGCTCGTATATGTTATGATGATGTTTAGGAAAGTAAATACAGGTTAAGAACATGTTAAGATGTTGTTTAGGACTGGAAATATGTTAGAAACATATAAAAAGGGAGTTCATGTGCCCAAACAGGGCTCATGCGCCTGCAAAATTTTGTTAGAAATATCGAGTATAGGCTCATATGTCCAAACAGTAACCTCATACGCCTAAATAATGCCTTAGAAAAACTTAAGTATGAATCATGTGCCTAAACAGTATCCTCGTGAGCCTGAACAGTGGTCATATTCCTAGAAAAGTTAGCCGGACGACTGAGTGTAGGGCCATGTGCCCCAACAGTGCTCATGCGCCTGAATAGCTCAGGCGCCTAAAGTGAAAATATTTCTAAGTGTAGGCTGGTGAGCCTACATAGTGATGAAAATCCTGAACAGGGCTCATGCGCCCAAATAGTTCTCATGCACCCAAACACTTAGAAATTTTTACAGGATTTTCTGGGAGTCAGTGCTTTAGGGTTTTGACCGAGGTTGACTAAGGGCTTATTAATGATGATGTTCCATGCATGATATGATTACTTATGATTGTTCCTTATTATAATTATTGCTACTACTATTATTACTTATAGTATGTGACTTTACGTGGTATGTTATTATCGTAACGTAAAGTATATCGTAATAATAAAGTGAAACAGCAATAAAGAAAAGAAGAGGAACATTAATAAAATGTTAACAAGACTTGCAAGCTTATAGGAGGGACACGACCGTGTTGTCGTTAGCTCAACTGTGTTACGGGTTAGCTACCCTTTATGCACACAGGGTCAATCAATTGAGATTGGCAGGACCTTTGTAGCGTGCCCTGGGTGATTGGGACGGCCTTGTACATAGTACACACAGCCCTTTCGAGGGATACAGTTGACCCTTTTGGGGGATATAGTTGACCCTTTCGAGGGATACAGTTGACCCTTTCGAGGGATACAGTTGACCCTTTCGAGGGATATAGATGGCCCATCACCCGTTTTCCATCGCGCATATAGTTGGGGCATTGCGCATTGGTCCATACAGACAGTGAAACATAAAGTTAAAAGTTTACAGACAAGGCATACAGTACAGAGAACGAACAATATTTGTTCATACAGTTAATGTGTGCTCGCATATACAGTACAGAGTTGTATTTTACAGAAAAGAGTATTTTCATATACTACATATAGAAAGTATTTTATTACGTATAAAACTAGAGCTCACTCAGCAATGCTGACTTTTATACATTTTCAGTTGGCAGGTAATTATTGCTGAGATGGCACGAGGGTGAAGCTACTCGGCAGGGAAAGACTGACATCCATTCTTAATAGAAGTCACTGTTGCTTTGTAATGTAGTTAAATTATTCTTTGTAAACTGATTAAACCAAGGTGTATTGCTTAGCAACAGTGTTTATAATGAAATGAATGGCTTTTGCTAAATTAATTCCTCTGCTTGAATTTATAATATGTAATGTTTTATGCTGTGAATGACCAACAGTGAGGTGCCGGGATCGGGGCCTTACAAGTTGGTATCAGAGCCAAAGTTTAAGTGAAATGGGTAAATATTTTCAAAAGAAACCTAAACTTAAACTAAAAATGGGACAGAAGGAGGGATGTCAGCCCGAGTAGCTACATGCCATCAGGTATTTCTTTTCTTAAAGTCAACCAGAATTATGTGCGTGTGCTATTTGACTTATATGATCATAGTATATTTAGATACTGATATAGCCAGGATAGGAAATGCTTGGGGTGTGAAAAGTAAAGTATGTGGCTAATCACAACTGACCACTGCAATTAGGGACTTACTATACTTGACATAAACTAAGCCATTACCTTGAATGACCGTGTTAGTGTTTGAATCTTATAGTGCTTAGGAAATGGCTGGGAAGAAATCTTCCAAGGCTTCTAGAGGCAGAGGTCGACCACGTACGACCAGGAGTAGTGCCAAGGCTCCTGAGACGGCCCATGAGAACCCTGAGGTTCATGACCGGAGTGAAGGAAACGAGAATGCCAGCCTGAATGCCTCAGCTCGGGAGGCGATTGCTGACGAGGTGCACAAGGTCATGCAGACAGTCTTACCGTCTGTAGTGACTGAAGTTATCTGAGCTGTGAGGAACGAGGAGAGAAAGGAGAAGGAGGACAAGAAAGGGTCGATGGGAAGGAGAACAAGGGAGAGGAGAAACGACCTGAACCTGAAACAGTGTTGTCCGATGAAGAGGATGAGGATGTGGTAGGGGTGACGACCAAGGGATGCAGCTATGGGGCATTCCAGAGGTGCAAGCCCCCGACTTTCGATGGCAATGGCGATGCTGCTGCCGCTCACCACTGGGTGAGGGAGATGGAGGCGGTGCTAGAGATCAGTGAGTGTCGTGAAGATCAAAAGGTGAAGTTCACAACTCACTCTTTTGCCGACTCGGCATTGTGTTGGTGGGAGAATATTGTCCAAGCTGGGGTACTAGAGCCATCGGAAAGATGCGATGGAGGGAGCTGAAACAACTAGTGATGGAGGAGTTCTGTCCTCATAGGGAACTCGACAGGATCAAGAGGGAGTTCCTGCAACTCGAGGCGGGGACCATGACCCACCAACAGTACACCACCAAATTTAATGAGATGGCGATACTGGTGCCGGATCAGGTGACACCGGTGTCTCGAAAGATTAACCGGTATATTCGGGGACTGCCAGCTGACATTCGCAGGCACATGATCGCTGCTAGACCAAGCACCTTTAGGTCGGCAGTGGATTTGGCTGGGAGGCACTACAATGAAAGGGAAGTGACGGTGGTGGAAGTGAAGAAAGCCGGTGGTGGTGACCGGAATTGGAATGGAAAGAGGTTTGGGCGTGGTGGTTTCACCCCGAACAACAAGAATATGAGAATGGATGACCGTAAGGTGGGGTCGTCAAGCTCAGGACCCAAGAGGTGCGGCAAATGCGGAAGGGAGCATACCGGTGAGTGCAGAATGGGGATGAACGTATGCTTCAGGTGTGGCCAGCCTGGCCATATCGCTAGAGACTGTAAGAAGCCAATGGTGGAGAGCTCGGGAACGAGAAATAAGAAACCGGAAGAAGGAGGGCAGAGGGCAGGTGCTAGAGCTTACACTATGACCCGGGAGGAAGCCAGAGCTGATCCCGATGTTGTGTCAGGTATGTTCCTAGTAAACCAAACTTTTGCCTCTGTACTATTTGATTCTGGTGCTAGCCGAAGTTTTATTTTCAATACTTTCTCTGCTAAGTTGCCCGTTAGTAGTAGAGAGATAAGTGCACCATTCGATGCAGAAACTGCTATCGGTAAGTCCACTAGAATTATTGATGTGGTAGAAGACTGTACCATAGAGTTAGAAGGTCATAGGTTTGCTGCTAGGTTACATGTGATGCCCCTAGGTGGATTTGATGTGGTACTAGGGATGGATTGGTTAGCAATCTATGAAGCGAATATCGTATCTCGTAAGAAGATGACTAAACTGACGGCGCCTGACGGAAGTCCGGTGACAATATACGGCGATCGGATTACGACGATTCCGAAAGTGATTTCGATGGCGGTGGCAGGAAAGTGCATGAGGCGTGGATGTAGCGCTTATTTGGCCTACGTGAAAAGTTGACACGCCGACACCCCAATTGTCCGATGTGCCGGTGGTGTGTGACTTTCCCGATATATTTCCGGAAGACCTATCAGGTGTGCCTCCAGATCGTGAAATCAAACTTCAAATTGACTTGATACCTGGTGCCCAACCTGTCGCTAAGGCACCGTATCGATTAGCTCCGACTGAGATGAAGGAGTTAATGGAGCAACTGCAAGAATTGCTCGATAAGGGTTTCATCAGACCGAGTATCTCTCCTTGGGGTGCTCCGGTCCTATTCGTGAAAAAGAAGGACGATAGCATGAGAATGTGTATCGACTACCGTGAGTTGAACAAATTGACGATAAAGAATCGGTATCCGTTACCAAGGACTGACGAATTGTTCGACCAGCTCCAGGTGCCAGTTGGTTCTCGAGAATAGATCTTAGATCTGGCTACCATCAATTGAAAGTGAAGGAGCAAGACATTCCTAAAACAGCTTTTGTACGCGCTATGGTCACTACGAGTTTCTCGTCATGTCTTTGGGTTGACCAATGCGCCAGCTGCTTTTATGGATTTGATGAATCGAGTGTGACGGATGATGTTGGATAAATCAGTGATTGTGTTTATCGATGATATCTTGATCTATTCAAGGAGGGAAGAAGAGCATGTCGGTCACATTCGGGAAGTGTTGGAGACTTTGAGAAAAGAGAAACTGTATGCTAAGTTCTCCAAGTGTGCTTTCTGGCTACGCGAGGTGCAATTTCTGGGCCACGTGGTAAATGCGGAGGGAATCATGGTGGACCCAACAAAGGTTGAGGCTATGATGCAATGGAAGTCACCAAAGTCACCATCCGAGATTCGTAGCTTCTTGGGATTGGCGGGCTACTATAGAAGATTTATTCAAGACTTCTCCAAGATAGCCTACCTTTGACTAAGTTGACTCGCAAGGACGTGAAGTTCATGTGGAGTCGAGAGCAGGAGAGTGCCTTTGAGGAGTTGAAGACGAGACTAACACAAGCTCCTGTCTTGACAATGCCCGAGGGGAGTGAAGACTTAGTGGTATATCCGGGTGCATCCTACTCTGGACTAGGTTGTGTATTGATGCAACGTGGAAGGGTAATAGCCTACGCATCCCGACAACTGAAAACCCACGAAGTCAACTATCCCACGCACGATCTAGAATTAGCCACGGTGGTTTTCGCGTTGAAGATTTGGCGGCACTATCTATACGGGACTAAGTGCACCATCTTCACAGACCACAAAAGCTTGAAGTACTTCTTCGAGCAAAAGGACCTAAACATGAGGCAGAGGCAATGGTTGGAGCTCATAAAGGATTATGATTGTGAAATCCATTACCATCCGGGCAAGGCCAACGTGGTGGCAGATGCCCTTAGCTGGAAGGAGAGACCCGAGCCGATTCGGGTGAAGGCTTATCAGTTAATCATGACCTCCGACGTGATGACACAGGTTAAGGAGTTTCAAGATGAGGCTTTGAAAGAAGATCGTCTTAACTCCGAAAGGATGGGAGGTCTAGTTACGGAATTGGGTGAGAACACTCATGGTGTTAAGACCCGATACGGGCGAATGTGGATTCCTCGATACGGGGATCTACTTGGAAAGATTATGGAAGAGGCCCATAAGACTCGATACTCCATTCATCCCGGTGATACCAAGATGTACCATGATATGAAGAAAGATTACCGGTGGTCGGGCATGAAGCGTGACGTGGCGGAGTACGTGAGTAAGTGCCTTACTTGCCTACAAGTGAAGGCGGAACATCAGAAACCATACGGGAAGATCCAACCATTGGACATACCGAATAGAAGTGGGAGCACATCACCATGGACTTCATTACTAAGCTGCCTCGCATGTCGAGGCGATGTGATACTATCTGGGTGATTGTCGACCGACTAACAAAGAGTGCCCACTTCCTACCGATCCGCGAGACGTATTCATCCGAAAGATTGGCGGATCTGTTCATCAAGGAAATCGTAGCTCGTCATGGCGTGCCAGTGTCTATTGTATCGGATCGTGACACCCGGTTTACGTCGAAGTTTTGGAGAAGATTCCATGATGCAATGCGGACGAGGCTACACATTAGTACAACCTATCATCCTCAGACGGACGGTCAGTCTGAGAGGACGATACAGACGCTCGAGGATATGCTTTGAGCATGCGTGATCGATTTCGGAGGAAGTTGGGATGACCACCTGCCGTTAGCAGAATTCTCGTACAACAACAATTATCATGCCAGTATTGGCATGCCACGTTACGAGATGCTATACGGTAGAAGATGCAGGACGCCCGTTGTTAGGACCGTGTACGTACGGAGTACTAACTGATTCTTCGTTATACCAGATCAAATAGTGCGGAATCCTATTTGATTGGCGATCCAATCAGGGAGAACACAATCAAGATCAAACCTAACGATTAGAAAACGTTAAGAACGGACTAGGATTGATCTCAGACGTTCTATGAAGTTGGAATGGACGAACAGGATGCTCTGGGTCGACCAGGGTTTCAAGTATTCAAAGTGTTATGTTTTTCCACGAATTAAGTGGTATTTATAGGTTACAGCTATCATTCGTACGACTGAGCCAAGCGACTGGATCAGTCGTGCGACTGAGTTATACGATTGGTTCATTCGGACGACTGAGTTAGTCTTATGACTCAATCGTACGATTGACTCAATCACCTGGTTCAATCGTATGACTGGCCCATTCGCATGGTCCAGTCGGCCGACTGAATCAGATTACTTAGTTAAACACATTCTTAAACCTTTGATGGTTCAAACCTATGTCTAAAACTGTAAACCTATATAACATTGTCATATATGCGTGTACTAATAATTGATATGAATAGATATAACATTGTAAACAACCATAAACATATATAGAAGAGATTCTCATTATAATGATCAAACGTTACATATGTGTTACAAGAAGAAGTTCTATTACATTGTAGCTCACTAGACTAGAACTGGGGACATGTGTACCAACAAACTCCCCCTTGGACCTAGTTCTATCTAGACTTTGACTTCTTTCTTGAATTCTTCAAATCTCTTCTTCCTATCTTCTGTAGAAACCCTTGAGTGAATATCGAGTGCGAAGCATAAACGTATGACGTGTTGAAACTGAAGTGCTTGCACGATATCCTGAGTGTCAAAAAATAGTGGCCACTTGTACAAGATGTAGACATCTGAAGCAGACAAGTTGGTTAGCCACATAGGGTCGAATACCCTAATCGTCTCTATCATTCCTTCTTTATTCAAAACAATGACGGCCTCACCTGTGCGCCAGTCAAATACCACCATTTAAAATGGGGTGCAAAATCCTGTGGCATTTCCCTCAATGGAATACGCGACGTTGTGCGCGGAGGGTGCCATCTCAAAATCACCTTTGGCCTTCCAGAGGTGGGGTCAACCTCGGTCTTATGAATCAACCTTTTGGGCTGTTGAGGTTTAAAATTGACCCACCTTGTAAGGTACTCCTTCTTCAGAGCCTTCTCGAACCATCCAGATATCTTCCCAGGGATAGCATATAGGACGCTCAGGTTAGCTAGACGGTTTAGCTCGAAACCAGGAAGAGTTTTCAGATCGTGTGGGAATCTGAAATACTCTATTCCTTTCCCTCTCTTCACGGCATATACTTTGAGATCCTCAAAGTATGCCCAGATGATGATTTTGCCTGACACCTTCTGATGTTTCTTGATCTTGTAGAGCTTGGTGTAGGCGTTTGTCTTTGTAGGCGCTCTTTGCTTTTTCATTTCCTCCAGGCAGGCTGCCCACTCAGCCTTTTTAGATGCAAGATTAGCAGCATCTGCCTGAGGATCCTCTGCTGTAGCCTCTTTAGCAGAAGTCATTGTCTCAACCTTATTAAATGTACTGCTGTCAAATGCATCTCCCAGATCTGGTAGCACTTCGCCTTCGGCGTTAGTGTACTGGGGATAATGATCAGCAGTCACATCCTCTATCTCCACCTCGTCGACATCCTGTAGTTCTTCATCACTGGCTACGTCGACCTCAGGCGCATCCTTTACCAGCTCATCAGGGTTTAGACTGAATAGTTCAGCAATCTGCTCATCAGTTAGATCATGTATGATCTCGCCCTCTTCAGGTGTGTAACTAACAGAGCGATGTACTATTCCTTGCAAATCAAGAATCATTGTCAATTGAGTCTCGATTTGTCGAAGGGGTACCACATCATGCTCGTCAGTCTGCTTGGATGAACCTGTATAACCATTTACCAAACACAGTGCAGGTTAGTATACATTAAGCACATAACCAATATCAATTTAACTTTTCATTCATTTACTTTAAGCACATATTAAATACATGATTACAAGGACAAAAGTTTAATGATAAATAAACATCTAATCCTGAACTTTTCCTTAAATCATCGCTGGATCTTCGGCTGAAGGGGAGGTAGGTGGGGCAGCAGTTGATGTTCCCTGGTCTTGTCTTTTCTTTATTCGTTGCTCATGACCAGGAGAAGAGGCAGAGGTAGATGCATCCCCTTCATCTTCATCGTCATCTTTTTCTTTATCTTCATCATCACCTTCCTCATCATCATCATCACTATCATCATCCTCATCATCCTCCTCCTCTTCATCATCTTCACCTTCTCCTATCTTAAGGGTCTCACTTTGAGTCCCTTTTAGCTTAGCATGATCGTCTTGTTTGCAGATTCCAACTCCTCCAGCTTCTTAGCAGTCTCATCTCTATGCTCTAGGAGTCTGGTGATCTGATCAGTTTGTTGAGAGATCAGCTGAGCTTGGAAAGAACTCAACTCTCTCAACTACTGTATCTGAGCAGTCTTTGCCTCATCCGAAGCCATCAGCTTGACCACCATGCTGTTTAGTGCAGCAAGCTGCTCTACCACAGAAACTGGTGGTATGAATGAGCTGGATGGAAAAGATGAGGGTCCTGTTTGGTGAGTAGTGGTGGTTGTGGTGGCTGTGGTAAAGATTGGTGGTGGTGTTTGAGTAGTGGTTTTGAAAGGTGGCATGATGGTGGTGGGCGGTGTAGTGGTTGTGAAAGGTGGAATGGTGGTGGTGGGTGGTGTAGTGGTAGTGGGTGGTGTAGAGGTAGTGGGTGATGGAGTGGTAGTAGCTGTGGTGGTGGTAGTGAGCAGAGTAAGCCTTCGGCGTTTGTGCCTCTTCCCATGGGCCTGAGCCATTCGCTTTATCCTGGATCCTTTAGATGCAGAGGCTCCCCCTTGGCTACTGATCGGGTCTGGGGCATATGAGGGATCTGATGCCGCTGCAGCATCCCCGGACTCCACTGGGCGTCCACCTACCGCCCTCATTCCCTGCTCATGGCCACTACCCGATTGCCCACAGTCCGGGTAAGTGGCACATCATCAGAATCCTCCTCTTCTTGCATATGGAAATCAGGGTGAATTGGAGCTGGTTCAGGTCCTCCCTGACCATCTCCTCCCTGATCAGTACCGTCATCATCGTCGTCGGAGTCATCGGAGGGAAGAGCAATTTGCTCAACATCCGAGTCACTATCATCGTGACGCCACTTTCTCCTAGCTGGCGCCACGTAATCCTCACGGGCCAGATGCCCAAACAAACTCCTCACCGGGGGCTTGACCTGCTTGCCCCGGTATACCTTCATCCTTCCCAATGTAGTGTCGTCCATGATCTCCAGGACGACAGCATCATCTTGAGCTTTCGGGAGCTGGGGGAGTTTCTGGTCTATAATCATCTGGATGAACCTCGGTACATGCAGAAGCTTTCCTTCCCCTTGGTTTCGATGTTCTCCACCAAATAGGTGAAGATCATTCATGAAAAGCTGAATGGAAGATTCAGCACCAGCGTAACATATGCACTCTGCATTTGCTCAGACAGCTCATCAAAGCCTCCCTTCCTCGAGGCAATGCAACGTAGAAGCACATGGGCAAGATACTTGAATTGGGGGCACAAGTTGCTTTTGTTAAGCATACCCGAGTTGATGTCCCCCGAGTACTTTGCCCTCATAAAACAACCTCGGACAGTAAGGGGATGCAGTCTAGGTGGGTATTCTGCATCGTCCCCAAACTCCAGTACCGTTCGTATATCCTCCTCAGATAGCTCGATATCTTGTCCAAAGATAGAGCTTCTAATAGTATATGGCTCCCTGGATCTGTCGACCATAGCATGTTCCCAAAACGACTGCTGTATCGACCTGTATGGTGTACACCGTGCAGAGATCACTCGGAATATCCTCGATCTCCTCAAAAATGTGATAATGCCAGAAAAACTCGGCGGCATTCCTGGAGGTCAAGTCCACATGAGCACAAATGTTGTGCTTCATGCTCATAATCCATCGACTTGCCATCTGTCACACAAGGTAAGCAAACGTTAGTGCATGCAGAAGATATCAAATTAAAGTCAATGAGCTTTACACCTTGGTTAAGTAGGGTGAATGAGCAAACAAATGAACATAGTCGTGCGACTGAGTAGGACGACTGAGCTTTATATGTGTGAATTGGTTCATACGTGCGACTAAGTCAAGCGAATGGACATAGTCGTACGATTGAACCATTCGTCCATCTCAGTTGAGCGACTGAGACTAGTCGTCTTCTCAGTCGGGCGATTGAAGTTCATGAGTGTGTCCAGTCGCCTACTCGACGGTTTGTCCATTTAAATTCTTGTTTTGAGCTATACTTGATTTTAAACGTCGAACTTAGGCTCATTACACTCAGAAACGACCGATTAAGCGTATTTTAACTTCTGTTTGAACGTTTAGATTAGTTTTGAAGGTCTATTTGTTCGTTAAGTTCTCGGTTACTGTTGGCTCAGAATTCGAGTGATTCTAGATGTCATTTATCAGTTTTATCGATGAAACTCCACGAGTATTACCTGTAGAAGCACAAATGAAAGTTAGAACACACAAATCGAAGGTAAGTATGAATCAAATGAAATTTTGGCAGCAGTTCGCCAGGTTGTGCGTATAGAGGGGGCGATTTGGGTGAATGAGCGACTGATGCTGATTCGGCTTGTATTTATACTAGGGTAAATTCCAGTCGGGCGACTGAGCCGAGTCACATGGCTTAGTCGTGTGACTAAAGCTAGTTGTCTAACTGAGTCGTACGACTGAGCTTGAGTCGTACGGTTCACCCAATCGCCCATTTCCAATCGTACGATTAAACTTCATTCGCACATCTGGCCTAGTCGGTCACTTTCAATCGGGCGATTGGATGCAGTCGCATTGTCCAATCGTATGATTGTACTCATTCGTATGCTCCATTCGTACGACTGGTTCATACTGATGATTCAGTCGTGCGACTGGGCCATACTTGTGACATTTTGACCATTTTACCCACCGACACAATAGATAAAACATTATGTGCAAGTTGATCATCTCAGACATGACCATTTAAAATAAAACTACATTTTGATTACCTCAGAAGTAATCCATTTATCCACCTGATCATCTCAGACATGACCCATTTATCCAACTTATCACCTCAGACGTGATACTTTTATCCTTTCAGAAACAATTTGTTTAAATAAACATTAAGCTCATTTGGTGACATTAACAGATAACAATATACACAGTCCGACATTGACACACTTATACTAATAAATTGAAAGATTTTAAACTACGAACAAAATAAACATCTTTTTGTGATTTTTGTTGGGGCAGGTTTGTGTAGCCTATTAGCATTTACATCATATCAAGGACAGACTCATATGGAATCAGACAGGCATAAACCACATTACTTGGAACCTTTGATTTGTATTTAACTTTAAACACTTGCATAAATTACATATCACAGCTTTCTCACTCATCTAAGACTTCTAAGATCTAACTGGGAATCATGCTTGATATGATACGTAACGTACTTTGATTATCAACTTCAGTCGGTGCATACACAACGATTGTCAGTATACTTGTCCACTTAAATCCATACACAGACTTTTGACACGCATTGGTGAAGAATTAAGTTATATTATTTCAACCAACATTTGTGGATCCCAAGCTTATATGGTAATCAGTATTCCTTAGAGGACTTTCGAGCAGTCTATAGGTATTTTGACAAGAAGAGACTATTCTTAGAGCTTTCAAAGAGAAGCCAAGCCCAGGTCAGTGCCATCGCACAGCAGAGAGGCGGCAAACAACAATGAATTCTAGAATATGTAGGTTATGCTTATCCTCAGGTCAGTGCCATCGCACAGCAGAGAGGTACACAACCTATCTCCTTGTTAGAGCATTTCTTATTTTCTTTTTCACATAACACACCAACAACTTTTTGTTATCAGCATGATTGCGCTTGTATTCAATTTTTCTTTTGCTCTTTTTGTGGTCATTTGCACACCTTTGGTGGCCTTTGGTGGCGTTTATTTGCTCGTTATCCCTTATCGGAAATATCTGATTGTGTTAACCAGTGATAAGCTGGGAACCTACAGTTGATTGAACCATTTAGTTTAGATTAAGTTTACAAATGACGTCTACTTGTCTATTGTGTTGAATCTACCGACACATCGTATAGTGAACTAGCACCTCCTTAGATCAACTTTCACCGTGTAATTACAATACCAACCAAGCGTACTATCATTTTCCCATTTTGTTAGACTTAGACATCTCGGATTTATAATTTTTCTGTGATTTAATTAACCGTGCAAAACCGAAAATCCTTTTGGTGTTCCAAGTAACCCGATGCCTGTGTACTATCACTTTCCATTTTATTGAGTCACTTTTCCTGTTTTTTGTCTATGCCTTTTCAGCTTTACTCACCTTCTCCCCCCCCTTTTTTTTTTTTTTTTTGTTTATTTTTTTTTATTTTTTTTAAGTAAATGAATACTGAATTTAACCTAATCTCCCCCTAAAATTCTAAAACAGAAAATCTTTTTGTGTTTTTGGATTTTTATACGACAAGGAAATTAAAAAATTAAAATAAAAGAAATACCAAAAATAAAAAACGGTGTCGGACTATGTATCTGTTTCTTCTAGTATAACATCACTTTTCTTTTTAACCCGTTGACCTCTAGCAGATAGAAAAATCTGGGTTTATCAAATGGTTTGGTGTAGAGGTCAGCGCGTTGAAAATCCGTGTTAATTTTGACCACATCAATTAAATGTTTTTCATAGCAGTCGCGTATGAAGTGATACTTGATGCCTATGTGTTTGGTCTTAGGATGTTGGACCGGATTTTTAGTTACTGCAATTGCAGCAGAATTATCAACAAATATAAGAGTAGAAGTGAATTGCAAACCGTAGTCCCGCATTTGCTGTTGTATCCAAATGATTTGAGAGCAGCAGCTGGCGGCGGCAACGTATTCAGCTTCACAGGTAGTTAGAGCAACTGATGTCTGCTTCTTGCATTGCCAAGTTACCAATCTTCTCCCGAAAAATTGACATCCTGCTGACGTAGACTTGTAATTCGTTTTGCAGCCTCCATAATCCGAGTCACTATACGCCGTTAGCTCAAAGTCATCATCATGAGGATACCACAACCCCAGTGTTGGAGTACCCTTCAGATAACGAAAAATCCTCTTGACTCCAATCAGATGATTTACTTTGGGTTTCGCTTGATATCGGGAACACAAACATGTGGCATACATGATATCTGGACGCGAGGCAGTGAGATACATGAGAGATCCGATCATCCCACGATACATGGGGCATCCACCAAATCCCCATTCTCATCAGGAGCCACATCATGATTTGTGGCGAGTGGGGTACCGGCTGCAGTGACATTTTCCATATCAAAGCGACTAAGAATGTCGCCTACATACTTAGTCTGATGCAGAAAGATGCCGGTAGGGGTTTGATCCACCTGTAATCCTAGGAAGAGCTTCATTTCTCCCATGGCACTCTTCTCAAACTCAGCCTTCATCACAGATTCAAACTCTTTACATAACTCTTCGTTTCGTGAACCGAAGATTATGTCATCCACATATATTTGCACCAGGAGCAAATCACCATCCTTTGTTTTGATGAACAATGTACAGTCAATCACACCCCTGCGAAAGCCGTGCTTCAACAGATGGGTGGAGAGCTTTTCATACCAAGCTCGAGGAGCCTGATGTAGTCCATACAGAGCTTTGTCTAGCTTGTAGACTCTATCCCGATGATACGGATCTTCGAATCCTTCGGGTTGACTGACATATACCTCTTCACGGATTTCCCCATGCAAGAATGCACTCTTAACATCTAGTTGATAGACTTTGATCTTCATGTAAGAGGCGTAGGCTAGAAAGATGTGAATAGCTTCCATTCTAGCTACTGGAGCAAAGACTTCATTGTAGTCGATTCCTTCGACTTGTCTGAAGCCCTGAACAACCAATCGTGCCTTGTTTCTGATAACAACACCCTGGTCATCCTTCTTGCACTTTAGTACCCATTTGGTACCAATTACTTTGACTCCTTCGGGTCGGTCAACAAGAGTCCACACTCTAAGTTTCTTGAACTGTAGCAACTCCTCTTGCATAGCATTGACCAGGCTTCATCTTTAAGGGAATCACTTACGTGTTTGGGTTCAATTTGAGAAACAAAACATCTGTAAGCTCCATCATTCACGTAGCCCTTTTCCATTACTTCAGCGTAATCAGCAGTGTACAATCGACTTCTAGTCTGCACGCCGGAGTAAGATCACCAATGATAGCATCTGGTGGATGACTCGTACTGATCCTAGTCAAGGGAGTTGTAGGAACAACAACTTCAGAGTCCATAGTTGTGACTGGAGGTTCAGTATCTGTATTTCCAGATGCGGGTGTAGCAGCTGAAGGGCTTCCTTCATGATCAACATTAGGTGACTGTACTGGTTCAGTTGCTTCTTCATCATCAGAAGAGTCCTCACTGTCATCCTGATCAGCTGTGGCAGATCCCGATGAACCACTTGCAGGTGTTGCATTGCTAGTATCCAGATTCGGTGAGTTGAGAACATCGTGTATCATCTGAGTAGCAATATCATCATCTGAATCTAACTGAGGAAGATTGAATGATTTGAAAAAGCCATCGTAGTCAAAGAATGACGATGGACCTTTTCCAGCAGGGGGGATAGTGAAACGTTGAACATCAACATTGCACCATACTTCTACCTGACCAGTAGAGTTGTTGTAAACTCGTTTGTCGGGTATACTGTATCCCAGAAAGATACCCTGATCTGCCTTTTCATTAAATTTGCCTTCTTGAGTTTTCTTCAGAAGCGTACAAGGAGCACCGAAAGGTTCCAAATACTCCAAGTTTGGTTTACGCTTCTGTAGTAACTCATAGCAAGTCTTCCCGTGCCTCTTTACTACTGACACACGATTGAGTGTGTAGCAGGCATTTGCTACAGCCTCGTTCCAGAACTGCACTGGCAGTTTTGAGTCTGCCAACATAGTCCTGGCAGTCTCGATTAGACTCCTGTTCTTTCGCTCAGCAACTCCATTCATCTGTGGTGTGTATGCAGAAGTGAATTGATGAACAATTCCTTTTCTTTGCAGAAAGCATCCATCCACTGATTCTTAAGCTCGGTTCCATTATCTGAGCGAATCTTTCCCACCTTCAGTTTGTAAAGTGATTCCAGAGTGGTGACCAACACTTTGAATGACTCAAAGGTTTCTGACTTTGCTTTCAGAAACATCACCCACGAGAATCGTGAGTAGTCATCAGTGACTACGAAGCAGTACCAGTCTCCAGCAATACTCTTCATGCTAACTGGACCGAATAGATCCATGTGCAGTAGCTCCAGGGGCATCTCGATAGAATTGACATTCTTGGTCTTGTGAGATTTCCTGGTTTGCTTTCCTTTCTTGCATGAGACACAGAAATCAGGAAGCTTGAAGTTCTTGATAGGAACTCCATCAACTAAGTTATTATGAATCAGATGATTCATCTTCCTATGATTAATGTGTCCCATTCTTCTGTGCCACGAAATGGAGTCCTTCTCTGTTGCTTTAGACAAGAAACATTGAACAGTAGAAGAACTAGTAGAAGCATTAGATATATCTAGAACATACAAGTCATTATATCTAGATGCAGACATTCATACCTGCTCCTCTGGAATATCCATTTCTTTCTTCAGAATGTAACATTTGCGATTGTAAACATGACTTTGAATCCCTTGTCACAAATCTGAGACACAGAAAGCAGATTGTTTTCTAATTGCTGAACGAAGTTGACTTTGTCGAACCTTACCTTTTCATTACCTACTTCGCCTTGAGCAGTAATGTAACCTCCTTTGTTACCAGCAAAGGAAACGTGTCCCCCTTTAATTTGTTTGACATTGAAAAGGAGAGACTTATTTCCCGTCATGTGCCTGGAATCTCCGCTATCTACGATCCATGTATTTGTAGACGCACTATAGCGGACAACCTGCACATAAGAGAAAATAATTAGTTAAGGAGGGGGACCCAAGCCTTGACTGGCTTGGGTTTCCCAGAGGAATCAACCATCATGAATTCAACCCACTGTCCTTTATCAGTGGGTGGAATCTCAACTTTCAGCTTGTCCTTGCTTTCAGACTCATCAGTCGTTTTGGCTTTCCACAGACCATCCCTGTGAAAGGATTGTTTATGGTAAATCTTAGACTGATTTATAGTTTGAGCATATGGTTTAGACTCAGAAACAGGTTTCGCCGCTGGCATCACAGACTTGTCAGTGACTTGTCTGTGTTGCCTTTGGCGTGGTGGAGACGAAAACAACCTAGAAGGTGTTTTAGACCGAATAGGTGTTTTCGATCTAACAGGAGTCTTAGATCGCTGTTTTGAATCTAGATTAACTTTGTTGTTCAGCTCAACCTTAATTCTTGGAGTCTGATAGCGAGGACAATTTTTCGAAATATGACCGCGCTGTCCACAAGTATAGCAGGACCTCCATTCATCAGGGCTAGGAGATCTCTTGTGGGGCGGTGAGTAAACATCAGGTTCTTTCTTCTTGTTCTCACTTTTAATGCTTTCACCTCCCTTGACAAATTTAACTTGTTTAACATTATGTGTATTTTGTCTTGGAAGATTATGAGATTCTTGTTTCACTGATTTAGATTGAGTGGTTTTGGAATTCTTAGGTTGTGTGGTAGTCAATTTTTGACCCAACCCAAGAGATGTTTGAATATTCTCCTCCCCCGGTTTTCAGTGATTTTTGTTCTAGTTGTGCCTGATGTAGATGCTTTCTGGTCAGTAGCCGGAGGGGCAAATTTAACTGCTGTGTTCGGATCGCTGACCAGAGGAGTTGTCACCACATGATCCTTTATTGGGTTATTATTAATTGGACGTTGTTTGGTGTTCAAAAGGATCTCATGTGGTGGAGGCATAACTTTGTATCCCAAACCTTCCCCGTTGTTGCATTCTTTAACCAAGTTTTTCAAAATATATGAGGAACTAGCTAGACTGTGGAGTTTTTGTTTCAAAGACTCATTTTCAACTTGTAAGACCGCTCGTTCCTTCTTAGTTTCTTCGATTGTCTTTAAGTAAAACTTGATATCATTTTCTTGGTTAAATGCAACTACCTCTGTTTCTTTTAACTGTTTCTTTAATGCTTCAACCTTTTCTTTATAACTGTTTTCATTTTGTTTTAAGATTCTGTTTGCCTCAGTGCACATTTTTAAATCATTTACTAAGTTATCATTGTGATCTAATAACCTAGCAAATTTCAGGTCAATGCTTTCTCTAAACTTTTCACATTCAACACACGCATGTTTAATAAATAAGTCATCCTTTGATTCTACCTGTGCTGATGTAGACGTTCCAGCCATGAAAGCATTTTGGGGTTCAGAATGTGCTTCAGATTTAGCATTCAGTTCATCCTCAACAATTTGATCAACAACAGATATGTCATCATCCAATTCAGCAGTATCAGGCTCAGCTGAGTTCTCCCCCTCACTCGCTGAGTCTTCATATAGATCGTCAACGGATGCTATGTTGGCTTCACTATCAGATAAGAATCGAAAGGACCAGTCCTGTCCTTCATCACCTTGCGCCACCATAGCCTTTGAGTCACTGCTGGTTGAAGCTGGCCTCTTCTCTTTCTCTTGCCTTGTGAAGGAGGAGAATGGGTTTCCATTTCCAGTCTTCTTAGGTTTGACACATTCCCGCTTGAAGTGTCCTTTCTCCCCACAGTTGAAACAGGTGACTTTTGACTTGTCGAAGCCGAAAGTAGTATCTTTTGTAGCCACCAGATTTTGACCTGTTTTCTTCACAAATTTCTTTGCTCGTCGCATAGCACTTGCGAGAGCCCACATAATATCCATCCTCTCCAACTCATTTTCATCCACCTGCTCGTAATCTTCATCAGCCAAGTGGCAGTTTCCTATCTTCCCAGCAACCAAACGATCATAGGAATGGACCACAGCAGCAAGTAGGTCCATGTGTTCCTTGGCCACTTCCACAGTTACCTTACCTAATTTCTCTGTTACTAACTTTGTCGATTGAGCTTCAGTAACACTGTGTTAAACCCCTGATGAAACCATTGACTCACCAACAGATGATGAGCTTTGTCCAGATGCAGATGTATTAGTAATAAAAGCAGTTTGCAGAGGAGCATTTGAAGACTTGGCAATAGGAGTTGGAGTCACATTGTAGAGTGTCAGATCCTGAGCATAAGAACCCTTCTTTGCCTTGTACTTGTGTCTGACTTCTTCCTCTCGTAATTTCAGGATAAAGTCATTTATATCCAATGTCTCAAGAACTGAGTTGTGTCTCAAGGTGGAAATAAACGAATCCCACTTTTCTGGAAGTCCATCAGCCAAACTGGAGACCTTTTCTTCTTTAGACGTGGTTACCCCATGAGTGTGAAGTTCACTCATCAAATGATAGAAGCGGTCAATTATGTCGTCCAAACTCTCATTTCCAATAGCAGAAAAATTATCAAATTCTTTCTTAAGTGCTTTGGCCTTCAAAGACTTCAGAGTTGAGCTCCCTTCATATCTTTTCTCGAGAGCTTTCCAGAATTTCTTACTTTGTTTATGATCAGAATACTGATGGAAGATATCTTTAGGAATAGACTGGGTGAGCATCGCGTAAGCCTTCTTTTCAGCATTATAGGCAGTCTTTTGAGCATCAGTCATTCCACTCAACGTTAATGGCAAACCATCAGCACCAACTGGCATGGTGTAACCAGTTTCAATAGAATTCCAAAGATTAGTGTCCACACCATTGAGATGAATCTCAAACCTCTACTTCCACTGCGGGAACTCATCAATAGACAAAAGCTTAGGTGGCTTATTATGGTTACTAATCTCATTCTCCAGAAGCAGTAAGTTCTGGATCCTTGAGTCTTTCCCTGCTGAGAACGCGAAATTTTAGAGTCCATAATGAATTTGACTGAGTATGAGACTAGAAAGGGCGACTGGGGAGCGACTGAGATACAATCGTGCGATTGAACTTAGTCGTACGAATGTGCAGGCGACTGACACTAACAGTGTGCGATTGAAACTCAAACGGGCGACTGAACAGGCGACTGAGACACTTGGGTGACTGAACAGACCGAATGACTCAACCGGGCGATTGAACAAGCGAATTACTCAATCGGACGATTGAACTGAGCGACTGGACTTCAGTCGTACGATTGAGATAATCGTGCGACTGGGACGGCTGAAATCGAGATTTTTTGCAACTTTTGACCTAAAACGCAAGTTTTGACACCCTAGACGGCTGAAAGTCGAAAAATATTGATTTTTCAGAACATGCACACGTAAAGACTTGATTTTTAGCAGAAAGATTGGATCTTTTCGCGTAAAAACGTAGACTTTTTCACAAAAACGATTGAATCCACGAAAAATCAAGAACCTGGCTCTGATACCACTTGTTAGGACCGTGTACGTATGGAGTACTAACTGATTCTTCGTTATACCAGATCAAATAGTGCGGAATCCTATTTGATTGGCGATGCAATCAGGGAGAACGCAATCAAGATCAAACCTAACGATTAGAAAACGTTAAGAACGGACTAGGATTGATCTCAGACGTTCTATGAAGTTGGAATGGACGAACAGGACGCTCTGGGTCGACTAGGGTTTCAAGTATTCGAAATGTTATGTTTTTCCACGAATTAAGTGGTATTTATAGGTTACAGCTATCATTCGTACAACTGAGCCAAGTGACTGGATCAGTCGTGCGACTGAGTCATACGATTGGTTCATTCGGACGACTGAGTCAGTCTTATGACTCAATCGTACGATTGACTCAATCACCTGGTTCAATCGTATGACTGGCCCATTCGCATGGTCCAGTCGGCCGACTGAATCAGATTACTTAGTTAAACACATTCTTAAACCTTTGATGGTTCAAACCTATGTCTAACAACTGTAAACCTATATAACATTGTCATATATGCGTGTACTAATAATTGATATGAATAGATATAACATTGTAAACAACCAATAAACATATATAGAAGAGATTCTCATTATAATGATCAAACGTTACATATGTGTTACAAGAAGAAGTTCTATTACATTGTAGCTCACTAGACTAGAACTGGGGACATGTGTACCAACACCCGTATGTTGGGGAGACATTAGGCAGAAAGAGCTGGGAGGTGTCGAGGTGATCGAAGCTACGACTGAGTAGTTGGAAAAGATCAAAGCCTTCGTGAAGGCGGCGAAAGATAGACAAAAGTCGTATGTCGACAAGAGGCGAAGACCAATAGAGTTCAAGGTTGGGGACCGAGTTATGTTGAAGGTCTCACCTTGGAAAGGAATTATCCGATTCAGGAAACGTGGTAAGTTAAGCCCGAGATATATAGGACCTTTCCGAATCATTGCTCAAGTAGGAGAGGTGGCTTATAGACTGGAGTTACCGGATGAGTTAAGTGGAATTCACCCGACATTCCATGTATCTCATCTCAAAAGTGCTTAACTGATGAGGATATGATTGTACCACTGGACGACATTGAAGTTGATGAAAGGCTCAATTATGTGGAGCAACCAGTGGCAATCATCGATCGTAAAGAGAAGAGGCTGAGAAATAAAGTGGTTCCTCTTGTGCGTGTACAGTGGAAGCACAGGAAGGGATCCGAATCCACATGTGAGACTAAGGAAGAGATGAGGCAGCATTATCCTCATCTGTTTGAGGAACAACAGGTTTCAGGGACGAAACCTATATAAGGGGGGTGGACTTGTAACACCCGTATTTTTTTGAAGGAAATAAAAGAATAAAAGAGAAAGAAAAAGGGAAGGAAATGAAAGTCAACCTAAAGTGGAAGGGTTAAAAGTGTAAAAGGGCAAAAAGTGATAAAAGTTGGCAAAAAAGGTGGTATGGTGTTCTGTTCATTTGTTCTGCACAACATTCTCATTCGGTTTTAGAGAGAGAAACAGCAGAGACTTCGAGTTTTAGAGAGAGAAAGAAGAAGAATTCGAAGTTTGAGGTAAGATTAAGTGTTTTAAGTCGTTTTGGTCGATCTAGTCTCGGTTATATGCTCATATGTGTTTTGCATGTTCGGGTTGTGTGTTTCAGTGTGTTTTAGGTGTTAAAAACATCTGAGAAATTCAAGTTTTAGAGTTTGAAGGTTGAAAGCAGCAAGGTGAGTTCTAGACCCCGGTTTTTTACTTGTTTTAAACAATCTTTGGAGCTGAAAATGTATGAAAATAGTTTTTATAAAGTTCATGTGTGAATACCCCTATGTTTCATGTATGCATGATGATGTTTTATGCTCTTATATGTTATGATGATGTTTAGGAAAGTAAATATAGGTTAAGAACATGTTAAGATGTTGTTTGGGACTGGAAATATGTTAGAAACATATAAAAAGGGTGTTCATGTGCCCAAACAGGGCTCATGCGCCTGCAAAATTTTGTTAGAAATATCGAGTATTGGCTCATATGTCCAAACAGTAACCTTATACGCCTAGATACTGCCTTAGAAAACCTTAAGTATGACTCATGTGCCTAAACAGTATCCTCGTGAGCCTGAACAGTGGTCATATGCCTAGAAAAGTTAGCCGGACGACTGAGTGTAGGGCCATGTGCCCCAACAGTGCTCATGCGCCTGAATAGCTCAGGCGCCTAAAGTGAAAATATTTCTAAGTGTAGGCTGGTGCGCCTACATAGTGATGAAAAGCCTGAACAGGGCTCATGCACCCAAATAGTTCTCATGCGCCCAAACACTTAGAAATTTTTACAGGATTTTCTGGGAGTCAGTGCTTTAGGGTTTTGACCGAGGTTGACTAAGGGCTTATTAATGATGATGTTCCATGCATGATATGATTACTTATGATTGTTCCTTATTATAGTTATTGCTACTACTATTATTACTTATAGTATGTGACTTTACGTGGTACGTTATTATCGTAACGTAAAGTATATCGTAATAATAAAGTGAAACAGCAATAAAGAAAAGAAGAGGAACATTAATAAAATGTTAACAAGACTTGCAAGCTTATAGGAGGGACACGACCGTGTTGTCGTTAGCTGAACTGTGTTGCGGGTTAGCTACCCTTTATGCACACAGGGTCAATTAATTGAGATTGGTAGGACCTTTGTAGCGTGCCCTGGGTGATTGGGTTGGCCTTGTACATAGTACACACAGGCCTTTTGAGGGATACAGTTGTCCTTTCAGGGGATATAGTTGACCCTTTCGAGGGATACAGTTGACCCTTTCGAGGGATACAGTTGACCCTTTCGAGGGATATAGATGGCCCATCACTCGTTTTCCATCGCGCATATAGTTGGGGCATTGCGCATTGGTCCATACAGACAGTGAAACATAAAGTTAAAAGTTTACAGACAAGGCATACAGTACAGAGAACGAACAATATTTGTTCATACAGTTAATGCGTGCTCGCATATACTGTACAGAGTTGTATTTTACAGAAAAGAGTATTTTCATATACTACATATAGAAAGTATTTTATTACGTATAAAACTAGAGCCCACTCAGCAATGCTGACTTTTATATATTTTCAGTTGGCAGGTAATTATTGCTGAGGATAGCACGAGGGTGAAGCTACTCGGCAGGGAAAGACTAACATCCATTCTTAATAGAAGTCACTGTTGCTTTGTAATGCAATTAAATTATTCTTTTGTAAACTGATTAAACCAAGGTATATTACTTAGCAACAGTGTTAATAATAAAATGAACGGCTTTTGTTAAATTAATTCCACTGCTTCAATTTATAATATGTAATTTTTATGTTGTGAATGACCAACAGTGAGGTGCCCGGGATCGGGGCCTTACAGTTTTAGTCTCGTTATAATGGGAAAGTACCACAAAATTTTAGCCGGTGGTCCGTTTTTGGTCACATCATCATCAACTTCATCTGTTTCTTTTTTACGTTTATACCTCGATACACCACATGTAACAAATTTTTGTTCCTTTTCGAACTTATTTCTATACAATATACAATCATTGGGACATGATTTTATAGGGCGGTTTTTGGATACATTTTATAGAGAGAATTTTTTCATTTTATAGGGCGGTTTTGGTGTGTTTTATGGGGCGGTTTCGGTCATTTTATAGGGCGGTTTTGTAGTTTTGAAATAAATATATTTAATTTATTAAATGGATGTTATCCTGAATATATTGTTCTAAATTTTCACATACATTTCATTGTTATACTCCCAAACTCACCATATAAATCTAAAAACATACCATTCACACTATTGAAATATGTTATAAAAGATCAACTTCATTATACAATAATTATTCAAACACTTAGTGTTTAATATATAAATATTGATTAATAACACAATGATACCTTAAAATACATGGACGTCTACTTAGTATACATTTGCTTATAAACTGCGGCGTTAATTGTAAAATCAACTTGTCAATTTCCATTTCTGACATGTAGCTTGTGTCATTCCAAATCTAAAAACAAATAAATAAAAAATGTGATTTAATATATAAATAGTGCAATATGTAAATATACAAATTGATAAAAATAAGCAATATGTAAATATACAAATTGATAAAAATAACTTACTTTCTTAGGAAATTGATTTTAAATATCTTTGACGAACTCATACATATGTTTTATAACCATAAAGCCGCATTCTCAATTTTGTAGTTGTTGCTTACACTGCATAAAAATCACAATTGTTAATTTAGTCTTATCAATAATGAAAAAATATTAATAAGTAATTAAAGACATATATTAATCATTTCCCATTTAAATGCAAACCCAAGAGCTTCATCAATTAAAGATGTAAGAGTGTAGGATTTGGAATTCTTTTTTCCTTTTATAGAATCAAGAATATATCCCTTTTGTGTTGAAGGTGAAATGATCATCAGCAACCAATGGGAACTACAAAAAAACTATTATAGATAAATTAAGTATGTTTATGTTGATATGTATAGATAGTGTATAAATAAATATTACCTAGCAAAATATGGTGTAACAAAAAATGGTTTGTCCATATGAAGTACATATATATTCATGATGTGTTCTTTAACAGCAGGGGAATTATTAGCGCACATGTCACTTGTGATGTTACCGGATTAAAGAAAGCACATTTAGAATTGTCTAACCCATAAAAGTGCCTTAAATTAAGAAAAAATATAAAGTTAGTAAATTGATTTGTATAAATAAATGTTATTGACCATATAAAACAAAGATAACTTACATTGCAAACCAATGTATGATAGTGATATCTAGCCAGTCGTAACAGAATAATTGTAACATCTCCACATATGGAATCCAAAATTCAACCTGATCATCATACATCCCGTCGGGTGAAAGAACCATAATACCATTGTTATCACCAATGTGCTATGATAAAATTCTAGCCATATTTTGAATTTCACGAGGTCTTTCCTTTATTTTATCAAAAGCACTAATTATTTCATAGTCGACAACTTTTGGACTAGGGTCGGGAGCATCATTAGTTGACATTGGTTGTTGATATAGAGGTTGTTCAAACTGAGGTTGGTCAAACTGATGTATCTACGCCAACCATGGTGGTAGATTGTATATGCATAGAAGAACTGGCCACGTACTATGACGACTACTCATGTTTCCAAAAGGATTGATTCCATCTAAACTAAGTCTAAAACGTATATTTCGGATCTCGTCCCCAAACTCTGGATATATGTTATCGATTCTTCTCCACTAAGACGAGTCTACAACATGCCTTAGTTTTCCATCATTTGTACGCTCATCTAAATACCAACATAATAATTTTGCTTCCTTTACATTTGAAAATAATCGTTTTAGTCACGGTATAATGGGAAAATACCACAACATTTTAGCCGGTGGTCCGTTTTTGGTCAGGTCAACATCAACTTCATCTATTTCTTTTTGACGTTTATACCTCGATTCACCACATGTAACACATTTATGTTCCTTTTCAAACTCATTTCTATACAATATACAATCATTGGGACATGATTTTATAGGGAGGTTTTTGGATACATTTTATAGAGCGAATTTTTTCATTTTATAGGGCGGTTTTGGTGTGTTTTATGGGGCGGTTTCGGTCATTTTATGGGGCGGTTTTGTAGTTTTGAAATAAATATATTTAATTTATTAAATGGATATTTTCCTAAATATATTTTTCTAAATTTCCAGATACATTTTATTCTTATACTCCCAAACTCACCATATAAATCTAAAAACATACCATTCAAACTATTGAAATATATTATAAAAGATCAATTTCATTGTACAATAATTCCTCTAACACTTAGTGTTTAATATATAAAATTTGATTAATAACACAATGATACCTTAAAATACATGGACCCCTACTTAGTATACATTTTGCTTATAAACTGTGACGTTAATTGTAAAATCAACTTGTCAATTTCCATTTCTGACATGTAGCTTGTGTCATTCCAAATCTAAAAACAAATAAATAAAAAATGTGATTTAATATATAAATAGTGCAATATGAAAATATACAAATTGATAAAAATAAGCAATATGTAAATATACAAATTGTTAAAAATAACTTACTTTCTTAGGAAATTGATGTTAAATATCTTTGACGAACTCATACATATGTTTTATAACCATAAAGCCGCTTTCCCGATTTTGTACTTGTTGCTTACACTGCATAAAAATCGCAATTGTTAATTTAGTCTTATCAACAATAAAAAATATTAATAAGTAATTAAAGACATACATTAATCATTTCCCATTTAAATGCAAACCCAAGAGCTTCATCAATTAAAGATGTAAGAGCGTAGGATTTGGAATTCTTTTTTCCTTTATAGAATCAAGAATATATCCCTTTTGTGTTGAAAGTGAAATGATCATCAGCAACCAATGGGAACTACAAAAAAAATTATAGATAAATTAAGTATGCTTATGTAACACCCGGATATTTCCTTGAAGCCGACGAAAGAAGAAAAAGAAATGAAGTCCAAACACGGGGGACCAAACTTGCCAAAACGGGCGAAAAGTTGTAAACATGGAAGATTTAGAGGGGGAGGGCAGCCATATCCTCCCCACTCTTGTGAGAAATCAGCCAAAAGAAAAGAAGAGAGAAAGAAGAGAGGAAGAAGAGAAAAAAGAAGAGAAAAGTGGTGATTCGGGCTCGAAATTCGTCGTGTAGCAAGTCCAAACGAAGCTCTTCATCTTCTCCTTGTTTGTGTGAGCTCTAGGACCCTATTTTACTTGTTTTCAATCTATTTTGGGGCTGGAACACATAGAAATCCGTTTTTGAAAATGTGTGTGTTTGACCCATTTGGGTATGATTGTGTATAGTGTGTTTAGAGTGTGATTTCGGGCTTGTGTGTGCTTGAATAGTGTCATTGTATGCTTTCCTAAGGATTAGGAGGGCTGATTTGGGCGTAGAATGATTTTGGAAAGGTTTGGAGGTCGAAAATCGCGACTGCAGTTCGGGATGAACTGCGGTCTGCGCCCAGTTAGGGCTATGCGACTGGAGGGCCAATCGGCCGACTGAGGGGCGATTGGGGTCCAATCGCATGACTGAGGTTCAATCGTATGACTGAGGGTCAGTTGCATAACAAGTCATATGAATGAGAGCCCAGTCGCATAGGTGCTTAGTCGCATAGGTGTTCATTCGCACGACTGAGAGCTCAGACGCATAGGTGTCCGTTCGCATAGTGTCCAATCGCACGATGGAGGGGCCATTCACACGATTGGAAGTTCAGTCGCATGGGAGTTCATTCGCATTGGTCTAGTCGCATGATGTTCAGTCGCATGATGTTCAGTCGCATGGAGGCCATGTGACTGAAGAGTGCCCAATCACCCAAACAGGCTGTTGTGCACGAGGAGAGGCATAGTTTAATTACTGACTTTTAGGGAAAGAGCAGGGGTAAGTAATGATGTGGTAGTTCCCGTAAGTACAAGTAAGATGGTCGTCGAGGCTTTAGAAGTTATGTTGGGCCCGATGTTGATAGTGTTGCATGTTATGCATGATGTATGTTATGTTAAGTAAGAAGTTGCCATGTATGATGGTGATGACTGATGACTGGTAAATGTCGATGTTCCTTGTTTCGATACGTGTTTATCTTTCTGTGGCTTTACGTGTTATGATTAATAAATGTAATGAAAGTATTATGTGACGTAAAGTGAAAGATAATGAAAGAGGAACATGATGAATGAATGAATGCATTAATAATGAATGAGAGTAATAAAGTCTTGCAAGCAAAGAAAGGAGGTGAGCAACCTTGTTGTTGCAACAGACTCGATATGGGATCCTTGTCTTGCGACCTCAGTAATCGTGGCTGTGTGCCACGAAGAGGGTAAAATCCTGACACTGTGATCGACCATGTGTATTGAACCATCGCTGCATATCCTAGGTACTGTGACTAGGAGGGTACGGTGCGCCGATATAGAAGGTCTATGATAGGCCTAGGTCCAGTACCATGATACAGAGGGTTGTGATGTGGAATTAGACGGTCACAAATTTCCGGTTAGACCTTTTGTGATGACCTTAGGTGGTTTTGACTTGGTACTTGGGATGGATTCGTTGGCGGACTTCGAGGAGAATATTGTGTGTCACAAGAAGATGATTCATTTGATAGCGCCTGACAAGAGTTCGATAACTGTTTACGGGGATCGGGTCACGACGATCCCGAAAGTGATCTCAATGGCGGTGGCGGGAAAGTGCATGAGGCGTGGATGTAGTGCCTACTTGGCATATGTGAAGGATGTGGATACGCCCATACCACCACTGTCTGATGTTCCGGTTGTGTGTAACTTTCCTGATGTGTTTCCCGAAGACTTGCCAGGAGTGCCACCTAACCGAGAGGTCGAATTCCAGATTGACCTGATACCAGGTGCCCAACCTATTGCCAAGGCACCGTATCGGTTGGCTCCGATGGAGATGAAGGATTTGATGGAGCAGTTGCAAGAGCTGCTTGATAAGGGGTTCATTAGACCTAGTATCTCACCTTGGGGTGCTCCGGTCTTATTCGTAAAGAAGAAATACGGTAGCATGAGGATGTGCATAGACTACCGTGAGCTAAACAAGTTGACAGTGAAGAATCGGTTCCCGTTACCGAGGATTGATGATTTGTTCGATCAGCTTCAGAGTGCCAGTTGGTTCTCAAGGATAGATCTTCGATCTGGCTACCATCAGCTCAAGGTAAAAGAGCAGGATATTCCTAAAACAGCTTTTCGCACACGCTACGGTCACTACGAGTTTCTTGTCATGTCCCTTGGTTTGACCAATACGCCAGCTGCTTTTATGGATCTGATGAACCGAGTGTGTCGGCCGATGTTGGATAAATCAGTGATTGTGTTTATTGATGATATCCTGATTTATTCAAGGAGCGAGAAAGAGCATGCCGGTCACACTCGAGAAGTGTTGGAGATGTTGAGAAAGGAGAAACTGTATGCCAAGTTCTCCAAGTGCATGTTCTGGTTGCGTGAAGTTCAGTTCTTAGGTCACGTGGTGAATCCGGAGGGGATTATGGTTGATCGGGCAAAGGTGGAAGTGGTGATGCAATGGAAGTCTCCAAAGACCCCATCCAAGATTCAAAGTTTCTTGGGTTTGGCGGGCTATTACAGAAGATTCATTCAAGACTTCTCAAAGATAGCTTCTCCAATAACCAAGTTGACCCGGAAAGATGTAAAGTTTGTATGGGGTCAAGCACAAGAGAAGGCTTTTGAAGAGTTGAAAACGAGATTGACCAAGCTCCTGTTCTGTCATTACACGATGGAAGTGAAGATCTGGTGGTTTATTCTGATGCTTCCTACTCGGGATTGGGGTGCGTGTTAATGCAGAGGGGGAAGGTTATAGCCTATACATCCCGACAGTTAAAGGGTCATGAGGTTAACTATCCAACTCATGACTTGGAGCTAGCAGTTGTGGTCTTTGCACTAAAGATTTGGAGGCACTATCTGTATGCGATGAAGTGCACCATATTCACTGACCACAAGAGCTTGAAGTATTTCTTCAAAAAGAAAGACTTGAACATGAGGCAGAGAAGATGGTTGGAGCTCATAAAGGATTATGATTGTGAGATCCATTATCATCCGGGCAAGGCCAACGTGGTGGCGGACGCCCTTAGCTGAAAGGAAAGACCCGAGCCGATTCGGGTGAAAGCGTACCAGTTGATCATGACCTCAGATGTGATGAAGCAAGTCAAGAAGTTTCAAGATGAGGCCTTAAAATAAGACCATCTTAACTCCGAACGAATGAGAGGTCTGGTTCCGGAATTGGGTAAAAACACACATGGTGTTAAAACCCGATTCGGACGAATGTGGATTCCTCGTCTTAGGGATCTACGGGTGAAGATTATGGACGAAGCTCATAAGACTCGATACTCTATTCATCCCGGTGCTACAAAGATGTACCAAGACATGAAGAAAGATTATTGGTGGTCGGGTATGAAGCGTGATGTGGTGGAGTATGTGAGTAAATGCCTTACTTGTTTGTAAGTGAAGGTCGAGCATCAAAAGCCATATGGAATGATTCAAACTTCAGATATACCGGAATGGAAGTGGGAGCATATCACCATGATTTCATTACGAAGCTGCCGCATACTCCGAAAGGGCATGATGCTATATGGGTGATGGTTGACCGCTTGACGAAGAGTGCTCACTTCCTACCGATGCGTGAGACATATTCATCCGAGAGGTTGGGGGATCTTTTCATTAAAGAAATTGTAACTCGTCATGGTGTGCCGGTGTCTATTGTGTCTGATCGCGACACCCGGTTTACATCCAAATTCTGGAAGAAATTCCACGATGCTATGGGGACGAGGTTACATATCAGCACAGCTTATCATCCCTAGACTGATGGTCAGTCAGAAAGGACCATTCAGACACTGGAAGACTTGCTTAGAGCATGTGTGATTGATTTTAGGGGAAGTTGGGATGACCACTTACCGTTAGCTGAATTCTCATACAATAACAGCTATCATGCCAGCATTGGCATGCCACCTTATGAGATGCTATACGGTAGGAGATATAGAACACCCATATGTTGGGGTGATATTGGTCATAAAGAGTTAGGGAGCGTCGAGGTGATCGAGGCTACGACTGAAAAGCTTGAAAAGATCAAGGCCTTCATGAAGGCAGCCAAGGATAGACAAAAGTCGTATGCTGATAAACGACACAGACCGATTGAGTTCCAGGTGGGTGACCGGGTTATGTTGAAGGTCTCACCTTGGAAGGGCATCATTCGGTTCCAAAAGCGAGGCAAGTTGAGCCCGAGGTATATAGGCCCTTTTCGAATCATTGCTTGAGCAGGAGAGGTGGCCTATAGACTGGAGTTACCAGATGAGTTGACTGGAATTCAACCGACATTCCACGTATCTCATCTAAGGAAGTTTTTGGCAGATGAGGATATGATTGTTCCACTGGAGGATATCGAAGTAGACGAACTGCTCAATTACGTGGAGCAACCAGTGGCGATCATCGATCGAAAAGAGAAGAGGCTGAGAAATACAGTGGTTCCTCTTGTGCGTGTACAGTGGCGGCACAAGAAGGGATCCGAGTCAATGTAGGAGACTGAAGAGGAAATGAGACAGAATTACCCACGCTTGTTGGAGGAATAACAGGTTTCGGGGACGAAACCTATATAAGGGGGTGGACTTGTAACACCGGATATTTACTTGAAGCCGACGAAAGAAGAAAAAGAAATAAAGTCCAAAGTCGGCGGACCAAACTTGCCAAAACCGGGGAAAAGTTGTAAATATGGAAGATTTAGAGGGGGAGGACAGCCATATCCTCCCCACTCTTGTGAGAAATCAGCCAAAAGAAAAGAAGAGAGAAAGAAGAGAGGAAGAAGAGAAAAAAGAAAGAAAAGTGGCGATTCGAGCTCGAAATTCGTCATGTAGCAAGTCCAAATGAAGCTCTTCATCTTCTCCTTGTTTGTGTGAGTTCTAGGACCCCTATTTCACTTGTTTTCAATCGATTTTGGGGCTGGAACACATAGAAATCTCTTTTTAAAAATGTGTGTGTTTGACCCATTTGGGTGTGATTGTGTATAGTGTGTTTAGAGTGTGATTTCAGGATTATGTGTGCTTGAATAGTGTCATAGTATGCTTTCCTAAGGATTAGAAGGGTTGATTTAGGCTTAGAATGAGTTTGGAAAGGTTTGGAGGTTGAAAATCGCGACTGCAGTTCGGGATGAACTACGGTCTGCGCCCAGTTAGGGCTATGCGACTGGAGGGCCAATCGGCCGACTGAGGGGCGATTGGGGTCCAATCGCACGACTGAGGTTCAATCGCACTACTGGGGTCCAGTCGCATAACAGGTCATACGACTGAGAGCCCAGTCGCATAGGTGCTCAGTCGCATAGGTGTTCATTCGCACGACTGAGAGCTCAGACGCATAGGTGTCCATTCGCATAGTGTCCAATCGCACGATGGAGGGTCCATTCGCACGATTGTAGGTTTAGTCGCATGGGAGTTCATTCGCATAGGAGTTCATTCGCATTGGTCTAGTCGCATGATGTTCAGTCGCATGGAGGCCATGCGACTGAAGAGTACCCAATCGCCCAAACAGGGCTGTTGTCTATGAGGAGAGGCATAGTTTAATTATTGACTTTCAGGGCTTTAGAAGTTATGTTGGGCCCGATGATGATAGTGTTGCATGTTATGCATGATGTATGTTACGTTAAGTATGAAGTTGCCATGTATGATGGTGATGACTAATGACTGGTAAATGTCGATGTTCCTTATTTTGATACGTGTTTATCTTTCCGTGGCTTTACGTGTTATGATTAATAAATGTAATGAAAGTATTATGTGACTTAAAGTGATAGATAATGAAAGAGGAACATGATGAATGAATGAATGCATTAATAATGAATGAGAGTAATAAAGTCTTGCAAGCAAAGAAAGGAGGTGAGCAATCTTGTTGTTGCAACAGACTCGATATGGGATCCTTGTCTTGCGACCTAAGTAATCGTGGCTGTGTGCCACGAAGAGGGTAAAACCTGACCCTGTGATCGACCATGTGTATAGAACCATCGCTGCATATCCTAGGTACTTTGACTAGGAGGGTGCAGTGCGCCGATATAGAAGGTCTATGATAGGCCTAGGTCCAGTACGACGATACAGAAGGATGTTGCATGTGGCAATGGTACACTTAAACTCTACCTTAGGTGCTGTGGCCAGGAGGGTGCAGTGCGCCGATATAGAAGGTCTATGATAGGCCTAGGTCCATCACCACGAAACAGAAAGGTATTATATATAGTGATAGTACCCCTAAACTTTATCTTAGGTACTGTGGCCAGGAGGTGCGATGAACCGTTATAGAAGGTCTATGATAGGCCTAGGTTCAGTACCATAATACAGAAAGGTAAGGTTTATGGGTGATGGAGAGGAAAGAGTTAAAGATGAAAGAATGTGAAAGTTAAAGATAGATAATGAACGAATGAAAGACAGAGAATGAATGAAAGTTAAAGATAAAGAATGAATGAAAGAATGAGAAAAGAAGATAATAATGATATTATCTATGTGTATGTATGATGTGTGATCGCATGTATGTAAAGAACGGTTTTAGTGAAACAAAAGTATGTTTTATTATAAAACTAGAACTCACTCAGCAACACTGACTTTTATTGTGTTTCCAGTTGGCAGGTAGTGTTGCTGAGGATGGCACGAGGCAGCTACTCAGCTCTTTTAGATGGCATCCATTTATATAATGCTTTTGTGATGTAATGCAAAATATATATTTTGTAATTGATTAACAATGTATTATTTTGCAAAAGCTATTATGATGAAATGAGATGTCTTTTTGACTGATTCCGCTGCGATGTTTAATTAAAGTTAATAGAAATGTATGTTTTAGTGCGATGATCAACCAACGATCAACCAACTGTGAGGTGCCCGGGAACGGGGCCTTACAGCTTATGTTGATATGTATAGATAGTGTATAAATAATATTACCTAGCAAAATATGGTGTAACAAAAAATGGTTTGTCTATATGAAGTACATATATATTCATGATGTGTTCTTTAACAGCAGGGGAATTATTAGCGCACATGTCACTTGTGATGTTACCCGGATTAAAAAAAGCACATATAGAATTGTCTAACCCATAAAAGTACCTTAAATTAAGAAAAATATAAAGTTAGTAAATTGATTTGTACAGATAAATGTTATTGACCATATAAAACAAACATAACTTACATTGCAAACCAATGTATGATAGTGATATCTATGCGGTCGTTACAGAATAATTGTAACATCTCCACATATGGAATCTAAAATTCAACCTGATCATCGCAAAAAACAAGGCTATTTGAGACTGAAAAATTAGTCTCTGATACTCCGTAATCAGTCTCTAATGAATATCAGGGACTGATTTTGGTAGTCCCCTGTCAGTTCTTAATACCTAGTCCTAGATACTCGCGTTAGTCACTAAATTTCAGTCTCCATTGTGTGTCATCAATAGGGACTAACATTCAGTCACTAGGACACTTAACTTCAGTCCTTAATTTATCCACTTGTTTCAAGTGATTTCAGTCTCGAATACATTTCATCCGCGACTAAAAATCCGTCCTTGGTGATAGTCTTTGGAGACTGAAACTTAGTTCTTAAACCTTATCAAATTTGTCCTAAATATGTATAATTATATCTGGATTTCATGATCATTCAGTCCTTAATATGACGTTGTAAAGACTGAGATTTACTCCCTAATAACAAAACATTTAGTCAATAATGTATTATTTAGAGACAAATAATTAGTACTTGATAACATAACATTTCAGTATTTAATATGTTTTTCAGGACTAAAGTTTAATCTTAGATGTCATATTATTTCGTGCCAAAATACATGTATCAAAGACTGAATATTTGTATGTTTTAATAACTTTTTCAGTCCTGAAAACGTTTTTTTACAAACTAATAATCAATAGTTATAATTAACTTTTGGTCTTTAATATATATATCAAAAGTCAGAAGATTAGTTTTTAAAACCAGCCCAAAATATGTCTTAGCTAACATACTAAAACAGAAGCTGTAATATAAAGATATAATGCTACTCACTCGATTAAGTCTAAAATTTAAAATATCTAACAACCAAACACAAAAAATATATCCTAGCTAACATGCTAAATTAAACTATCATTGCCACAAACATCGTCATTAAGTTGCTCCTCCGAATAGGTTGCTCCACTACTTGCAGCTGTGGATGCTACACCCTCAAAATCTGGAAACTTCGAGCTCATGAATATCGACAATTTATCATACTTTTCATTGCTTTGTTTCAATTTTTCTTGGAGTGAAGCTACTTGATTTCGAAGAGTTTCAGCCTCGCTCGAAGGTTGTTGAGAAGATTGAGGTTCTGATGTCATCCAAAAATCTTTTTTTCTAAGAACTGGTCCAACGCCTACCATCCATGCAGATTTTTTTGTTTTCTCCTTGGCACACACACTTTGAATAGCCTCTTTTTCTAGCTTGTGGTGCATTGTAGGCGTTATAGTTGTACCTTCTAAAGTTAACTTCGCCACCGCCTCCTCTTTATGACGAATAATATTCTCCTAACAAAATTAAAGGTATATAAAAACAAGTAAAATATTAAAAGTACAATCAAGTTGACATGATCCTAGAGAATTATAACTTACATATTGAATGCGCGCGTCATCGTTTAGCCATCCTTGTTTTTCAGCATTAAAATGTAGCTTGTGATATACTTCAAATGGGGTAGGATGCGTTTGAGTCTCACAATTTGTCTATGATAATAAAAATTTAAGAATATTAAATAAAGATAGATAGATAAACTTTAAAAAATATGAAACTAGGGGTTAAGTTGCATAGACAAAATTACAGCTAAGAGAACAATAAAGGTCACTAATTATTTGATTTTTATACTCTATTAGAAAATAAACAAGTACACAATTAAGCACACTAGTTATTTGACCTTGAGCTTCAATTAGAACAATAAAAAAGTACACAATTAAGTTGCCTAGACAAAACTAGTAGTTCTACACATATATGTGTGTATATTTATTTGTCAAATGACATATATACTAAGTTATATACAAATACTATGTTCAAGTTTAATATAAATAATCAAAGTCTAATGTGTAGGTTTCAAATATGGTTAAAAAAACAGAGGCTGCCAAACTAATTCACTAAATCAAATAAACATTAAAACTTTTATATTCAAGACCTACCATGTGAAATACATGATTCACAATTGATCGTGAGCCTCCTCTACTTGTAATTCTTTGTTTTTGACGATTAGCTTCCATTTGAATACTATATTTCTATAAAAACCAACACATATGTTAGAACCTAAGAACTAAAACAAAAATTAATAAAATATATGGCAAATCAATCAAGAATACATATCGTAATTAATGATGTAGTAATAATATACAAAAAATGAGAAATTTATTTTAATATTATACACTAAGTCATCTTTCCATGGATTGACAGTGTTAAAAAACATAATCTTGAAAACCTTGTGGCCTGCGGTTTGTTGTAGTTTACGCGAAAGAACATAATTATACAATACGAAGATAAGGGGTTTGTAATCTATAATTATAAATAAATTGGTTTCAATCATTGAGCAAACTTACTTGAGTTGATTCCAACTCCCAATAGTCACATAAGTGGTTCCAATCTTCTGGGCTTCGACAATTGAGATCCATATTTGATCTTGCTAAATGTGGATTTGTTCTTCCCCGTTCTGCTTCCAGTGAGCACTTAACTTACCTCTGGTGCGTCTCCATTGACAATGTAGGTGATCATCCACATACGCCATAAAAACTCTATCTGCTCGCAATAAGTTGAATTTTGCCTACATGAATATATATGTGAACAATACCAATGAATATATAATAGGGAACACATTATAATAGTTTAAAGCAAACCAAATGTAGAATTAAAACTATTTTTAATATTAGGAATGAAAATATAACATGTTAATAACTTCTCAATACATAAAAGTTAATAATATTTACAACTTACTTGTAACTTTTCATACATTCGCTCCATAACATCGGAGGGAATGGACTCCCATTTATGAAAGTTCATCGGACATATATTACGCATTACGATCCCACACTCGGTTGCAAACTGAGTAGTTGCGTCGTATTATTAGAGACTATAAATCAATCCTTATTTATTATTCCTATGTGAAAGTCATTCCGCACTGAAAGTCAATCCCGGATTCAATTTACAATATAAATATTCAATAACTTTTTTATAGTCTCTAATATATTCTCTAGAAATAGTAAATTTATTTTCTTTATTAAAGTCTAAATATCAATCCCTAATTATTACATCTATAATCTTCTTTAGAGACTGGATATTAGTTCCAAATAACTATAATTATAATATGTTTACGACTGATTTTTAGTGTTCAGTACATTTCTTACAATGACGTAATCCACATAAAATAATTAGACATTGTAAATCAATTATTAATCATCTCCCATTCTAAAAACCATTACAGACTAATTTTCAGAACCTAATTCAATATGCATTTTGAATATTAAGAACTAATTTTTAGTCTTTAATATATGCCTTATTTATTAGAGACTGATTATCAGTTACTCAAATAATAACGCCATTTAGGTATCCTATTTGGGACTGAAATTCAGTTACCATCAAACTTCCCTCCAAAAACTCTTATTGTGTATGCGTATTTGAGACTGAAATTTAGTCTTCAATACGTTGTCCTAGTTTTGGGGACTGATTATCAGTTACTTACATTGGGCATACAAAATTCAGTCTGAAAAAACATTTGTAACTGATAAATTAGTCTTCAATACTATGTATCCGAGACTAATAAATCAGTCTCTAATAATTTAGTTCCGAATAGTCACTTTTCTTGTAGTGATCATACATCCCGTCGGGTGAAAGAACCATAATACCATTGTTATCACCAATGTGCTTTGATAAAATTCAAGCCATATTTTGAATTTCACGAGGTCTTTCCTATATTTTATCAAAAGCACTAATTATTTCATAATCGACAACTTTTGGACTAGGGTCGGGCGCATCATTAGTTGACATTGGTTGTTGATATAGAGTTTGTTCAAACAAAGGTTGTTCAAACTGAGGTTGTTCAAACTGATGTATCTACGCCAACCATGGTGGTAGATTGTATATGCATAAAAGAACTGGCCACGTACGATGACGACTACTCATGTTTCCAAAAGGATTGATTCCATCTAAACTAAGTCCAAAACGTATATTTCGGATCTCGTCCCGAAACTCTGGATATATGTTATCGATTCTTCTCCACTGAGACGAGTCTGCAACATGCCTTAGTTTTCTATCATTTGTACGCTCATCTGAATTCCAACGTAATAATTTTGCTTCCTTTTCATTTGAAAATAATCGTTTTAGTCTCGGTATAATGGGAAAGTACCACAACATTTTAGCCGGTGGTCCGTTTTTGGTAACATCATCATCAAATTCATCTGTTTCTTTTTTACGTTTACACCTCGATACACCACATGTAACACATTTATAGACCTTTTCGAACTCATTTCTATACAATATACAATCATTGGGACATGATTTTATAGGGTGGTTTTTGGATACATTTTATAGAGTGAATTTTTTCATTTTATAGGGCGGTTTTGGTGTGTTTTATGGGGCGGTTTCGATCATTTTATAGGGCGGTTTTGTAGTTTTGAAATAAATATATTTAATTTATTAAATGAATGTTTTCCTGAATATAATTTTCTAAATTTCCAGATACATTTCATTGTTATACTCCCAAACTCACCATATAAATCTAAAAACATACCATTCAAACTATTGAAATATATTATAAAAGATCAACTTCATTGTACAATAATTCCTCAAACACTTAGTGTTTAATATATAAAACTTGATTAATAACACAATGATACCTTAAAATACATGGACGCCTACTTAGTATACATTTTGCTTATAAACTGCGGCGTTAATTGTAAAATCAACTTGTCAATTTCCATTTCTGACATGTAGCTTATGTCATTCCAAATCTTAAAACAAATAAATAAAAAATGTGATTTAATATATAAATAGTGCAATATGTAAATATACTAATTGATAAAAATAAGCAATATGTAAATATACAAATTGATAAAAAAAACTTACTTTCTTAGGAAATTAATGTTTAATATCTTTGACGAACTCATACATATGTTTTATAACCATAAAGCCGCATTCCCAATTTTGTAGTTGTTGCTTACGCTGCATGAAAATCACAATTGTTAATTTAGTCTTATCAACAATGAAAAAATATTAATAAGTAATTGAAAACATACATTAATCATTTCCTATTCAAATGCAAACCTAAGAGCTTCATCAATTAAAGATGTAAGAGCAAAGGATTTAGAATTCTTTTTTCCTTTTATAGAATCAAGAATATATCCCTTTTGTGTTGAAGGTGAAATGATCATCAGCAACCAATGGGAACTACAAAAAAATTATAGATAAATTAAGTATGCTTATGTTGATATGTATATATAGTGTATAAATAAATATTACCTAGTAAAATATGGTGCAACAAAAAATGGTTTGTCTATATGAAGTACATATATATTCATGATGTGTTCTTTAACAGCAGGGGAATTATTAGCGCACATGTCACTTGTGATGTTACCCGGATTAAAAAAAGCACATCTAGAATTGTCTAACCCATAAAAGTACCTTAAATTAAGAAAAAACATAAAGTTAGTAAATTGATTTGTATAAATAAATGTTATTGACCATAAAAAACAAATATAACTTACATTGCAAACCAATGTATGATAGTGATATCTAGCCAGTCGTTACAGAATAATTGTAACATCTCCACATATGGAATCCAAAATTCAAGCTGATCATCATACATCCCGTCGGGTGAAAGAACCATAATACCATTGTTATCACCAATGTGCTTTGATAAAATTCTAGCCATATTTTGAATTTCATGAGGTCTTTCCTTTATTTTATCAAAATCACTAATTATTTCATAATCAACAACTTTTGGACTAGGGTCGGGAGCATCATTAGTTGACTTTGGTTGTTGATATAGAGGTTGTTCAAACTGAGGTTGTTCAAACTGATGTATTTGCGCCAACCATGGTGGTAGATTGTATATGCATAGAAGAACTGGCCACGTACTATGACGACTACTCATGTTTTCAAAAGGATTGATTCCCTCTGAACAAAGTCCAAAACGTTTATTTCGGATCTCGTCCCCAAACTCTGGATATATGTTATCGATTCTTCACCACTGAGATGAGTCTGCAACATGCCTTAGTTTTCCATCATTTGTGCGCTCATCTGAAAACCAACGTAATAATTTTGCTTCCTTTTCATTTGAAAACAATCGTTTTAGTCTCGGTATAATGGGAAAGTACCACAACATTTTAGCCGGTGCTCCGTTTTTGGTCACATCATCATCAACTTCATCTGTTTCTTTTTTACCTTTATACCTCGATACACCACATATAACACATTTATGTTCCTTTTCAAACTCATTTCTATACAATATACAATCATTGGGACATGATTTAATAGGGCGGTTTTTGTATACATTTTATAGAGCGAATTTTTTCATTTTATAGGGCGGTTTTGGTGTGTTTTATGGGACGGTTTCGGTCTTTTTATAGGGCGGTTTTGTAGTTTTGATATAAATATATTTAATTTATTAAATGGACATTTTCCTGAATATATTTTTCTAAATTTCCAGATACATTTCATTGTATAACTCCCAAACTTACCATATAAATCTAAAAACATACCATTCAAACTATTGAAATATATTATAAAAGATCAACTTCATTGTACAATAATTCCTCAAACACTTAGTGTTTAATATATAAAATTTGATTAATAACACAATGATACCTTAAAATACATGGACACCTACTTAGTTGTAACACCCCGAAAAGTCAAAACGAGTCATCGAGGATAAGGGGCTTAATTTGTGGGTATTTAATAAAGGAAGGAAATGGGTTATGGGCTAATTAGGCTTATGGGCAAGAGCCAAAGTGATTTAGGGCCCATAATCAACCTTCAAACCCACCTAATCAGCCACCATCTTCCACACTTGAACCCTAGCCACCAAAATTCATAGAGAGAGGAAGTAGAGACAGAAAGTGAAGAAAACTCAAGATTTGGAGCTTCAAAGGTTAAAAGATGGAAGATCTGGTTGTTGGAGCATCAAACCATAAGAAAGGAGCAACAAATCCATATAAGAATCGACCTCTAAACCCTTCTGTAGATCAAACCCGGATTCTAGGGTTTTGGGTTTTTAAAAGTTTTAAACAAACACATATAGGTCAAATTTTTACATATGAAAATGTGTAAAAAGGTTAGATATGGTTTCATGGATGGTAAACCAAGGATTTGGACGTAAAAAGTTAAGATTTTGGGTTAAAAATGACATGGTTCTTCATTTTCATTCATCCAGCGAAACTGTGCCCCTGATCAGTGAAATTGTGCACTCATCCAGCGAAACGAAGAGAGTTCCAGCGAAACTACAGTTTCGTTGGTGCGAAACTACAGTTTCGCTGGTAATTTCGCCACTGCCAGGTTGACCTATAGATATTGCGAAACTAGGAAATTCTAATGAAAGTTGGGTGCATCTGACAGCGAAACTGTCATGCGAAACTGTTGGACGAAACTGGCAGTGAAACTGGCAGCGAAACTGGCAGCGAAACTACCAGTGAAACTGCTTATCTCACAGCGAAATTAGGCAGAAATTAACCCCTTTAAGTGTCAACTTATCTGCAGGCTGTGTAGTGTGATCCTAGTCTAGAAGGCTTAGTTTAGAAGTTACTCACGATATCCAGGTGAGTTCTAGATCCCCTTATTTAAACGTTTTTCTATGTTTTTGGGCCTATTATGCATAGTAAACATAAGGTTTTCAAGGTAAGGATTTCAAGAGGTTTTAACAAGAAAAATAAATTTTTCTATAACAAAATATGCTATATAAAGACCTTAAAATAAAATTTTTGCGCGCTGACCTGGCAGCCTAGCCCTAGCAAGGGGCGTTGCCCCTTAGACCCCACTAGGGGATGCTGCCCCTAGGACCCCGCTGTCAGGGGCTGCCACCCCCAAACCCCCGTTGTCCCGCGGAGGGTCGGTTACATGTTACGTTGACTAGTACTTGGTATGTTGTGTACTTAATAAGTTACGTATTATATATTTAGTGGAAGATAATATTAATGAGAAGTGGAACTTAACGAATGTTACCCCGGGCCCGTTTGATGATGAAAAGTCTTGCAAGCACTATGATAGACTTCACTTATGTGAGTCTGATATATGATGATGGATCCGTATTCATGAGCGGGCTATGTGCCTTGCAGTGTTGATCAACTGTCGGGGGTTAGCTACCATGATGATGTGTACCGACGGGGATCGACATTCGTTGTCGATCAACATGGAGCTCTTGCTTTGTGCAACCTCATATATGATGAAGTGAAAGATAATAAAAGAATGAAAGATAATGAACATGCTTAATATGATGCAAGAAATGTTATGTAGTATGATGTATGCGTGGTCATTATATGAAGGATAAAGCTTATATTTTCTTATTTATATAAAACTAGAACTCACTCAGCAAGCTGACTTTTATGCATAATAGTGGACAGGTAAATGCTAATGCTGAGGATGGCACCAACGAGCTACTTGGTGAGCAATGGATGGCATTCCTGTCTATGAAATCTTTATTGTGATTTAAGACCATCCACCATGTGTTATTCCTTTTTAAAGACAAATGTATGAGTACAATATGATTTCTAAGTTTTAAGTGAATGTTTATTTAATTCCGCTACAATGTGTGTTTATAAAGTGATCTTATGCTATGATTAACCAACTATGAGGCTTTCTGGGAACGGGGCCTTACTAGTTGGTATCAAAGCCAAAGTTTAAGAGAAACGGGCAAAACATTTTTTTTTTCAAACCTAAACTTAAACTGAAAATGGGACCAAAGGAAGGATGCCAACCCAAGTAGCTACGTGCCATCAGGTAAAATATTTCAAGTAAACTGGTATTATGTGCGTGTGCTATTTGTTTTATGTGCATGTGCTATTTGTTTTATATGCGTGTAGATTTGAATACTGACATGTGTTAGGATAGTGATTGCTTGGGACAGGAGGGTAAGGTAAGTAGTTAATCACACTTGGCCACTGTAATTAAGGACTTACCATACTTGTAATGATCTGAGCAATTATCTTGAATGACCATTTCAGTATTTAAATCTTATAGGAATTAGATATGGCGGGCGGGAAATCTGGGAAAGCTACACGTGGACGTCCTCGAGGTGGTCGTACTACTACACCACGTGTCACCCGGAGCAAAGCTAAGGCCCCCGAGACTATTCACGAGGAGTCAGACCTCCATAGTCACCTGGAGGGTGAGGGATCAGCCACCCTCAAATCCACTGTGAAGGAGGCTATCGTCGATGAAGTCTACAATGTCATGCAAAATGTCTTACCCTCGGTGGTGACGAGGTGATCAAAGCAGTCAAGGATGGAGAGAAAGCTAATAAGAAGGGGAAGGAAAATGAGAAGAATTCTGGAAGGTCCACTGGGAGGAAGGAGGGATCTAAACAGGAGCCATCAAACTCTAAGGTGGTAGTCCATGATGACGACAGTGATCAGGAGTCTGAGAGAGACGACTAGGGGGTGCAACTATGGGGCATTTCAAAGGTGTAATCCCCCGACCTTTGACGGTAATGGTAATGCTACTGCCGCCCATTTTTGGGTCAGAGAAATGGAAGCGGTACTAGAAAATAGTGAGTGCCACGGAGATCAGAAAGTTAAGTTTGCCACTCATTCTTTCATTGACTCAACATTGTGCTGGTAGGACAATATTATCTAGGCTGAAGGAAAGCGATCGATAGCCAAAATGAAGTGGTCTGAGTTGAAGGAGTTGGTGCTGGAGGAGTATTGTCCCCATCGGGAATTAGACAAGATTGAAAAGGAGCTCTTGTATTTGGAGGCTGGGAACATGACTCATCAAGAGTATACCTCCAAGTTCAATGAACTTGCAAGACCTGTGCCAGACATGGTAACACCTGCATCCAAGAAGATCAAGAGATACATGCATGGTTTGCTCGTGGACATCAGGAGGCAAATGATTGCGGCTAGAGCAGGCACGTTTAGGTCTGTGGTGGACTTAGCTGGAAGGTTGTACGATGAGAGAGACCCAATGCCTGTACAGAAGAAGGTGGAGAAATGGAGTGGGAACAAGAACGGAAATGGGAAGAGGTTCGGGGGTGATAACTTCAGGAGTGGAGAGAAGAGGATGAGAGTTGAGGATCAGTCAAGGAGACGGGGAAATACAGGTGAAGAAGGTGCTTGTAGAAAATGTGGAAAAGGTCATTTAGGGGAGTGTAGAGTTAGGACTGGAAAATGTTTTAAATGTGGAGGTGAGGGCCACTATGCTAGGGATTTCAAGGCGGTGAAGTGTTACCAGTGTGGCGAGATGGGACATGTGGAGAGGGGCTGCAAGAAAGGAAAATCAGGAGGATCAGGAATAGTTAAAGTTGGAGATAAAGGAAAGGGTGACGTGACAGGATCTAAGCCACTAGTTTGATCAATTAGGTTGTATTCGCAGCGGATTTAGTACAGGAATTAGAACAAACAAGCAAGAACATAATAGATTTAACAATAAAACAGTAAGTTATAGAGAAAGATGGAAGTTCTGTAAAAGAGAATATTTCATTCAATACATGCTTCGACTGCGGCTGTAATTAGCAGCGGCTACAATTAGGTCATCTTCCTTATATAGGGAAGAATAACCTAGTGCTGATGTCACTTGACAGTGACATCAACCGTTATTAATAAACTACTGATAGAACACCTAAACTACTGAAGATGTCAAACAACTGACATCTTCTTACAAAATAGCTAAGTGTTCTACTTATTACAAGTACTGAAGAAACAAGAAACTACAGAAAGTTACAACGACTGAAGAACAGACTCTTCAGTCGTTTACAACTACTGAACCATAACAACTAAAGAACAAACTCTTCAGCTGTTGTACAAACTACTGAAAAGGAAAAATACAAACTACTAAAAGAGAAAAACCATCACAACATCTGAATAAGACTTCTTCAGCTGTTATGACAAACTCTGAAGCTTCAGCACTTGATCTTCAGACTTTGGGCTTCAGATGTTTCATCAGCTGATGACTTCAGTAGTTGTCATCAGCTGATGTCTTCAGTCTTTGTCTTCAGACTTTGTGCATCAGTTGTTGATCTTCAGTTCTTCAGTTCTTCAGCTATTGATCTTCAGCACTTGAGTCATCAGTACTTGAAGTCTTCAGTACTTGTATTCTTCAGTACTTCAGACTTCAGTACTTGTCTTCAGTACTTGGGATCTTCAGCTGTTGTTCTTCAGATCTTTGATCTTCAGCTGTTGAGTCTTCAGTCTTTGTCAAACTGCTGATGAAGCCTTCAGCAGTTGTTATGATGTCATGTGGGACTTAGAGGTTTTTCTGATCTGGCTCATTGGTTCTTTTGGTCCAACAAACTCCCCTAAACCAATGCTGTCAAAACCTCTAAGCAATTTATTGGTCCCACTTATTGATGGCAGAATGATTGGTCTTTTTCCTTCTTGATCAGCATAGAAGATGACCCATGTAAGCACTGGCCTGGGAAGAGGTCTCTGAGATTTGATTGGCATAGTATGGATGGGAACCCTGTCTTGGGGAACTGGAAACAGGGCTGTTGTCCCATCCATGAGACCTACTTCCCATGTATGAGCCTGTAGGATTCTCGGGTGTAGGCTCTGAGGAATGTAATTTGTTCTTCCGTGGATAGGTCCTCAGCCTCACCTTCAAATAATCCTTCACGGCCATACAGCTCTGAGACATACTTGGCCTGTTTACCATTCTTGAGATCAACTGTTGTTATCTGTCTGTAGGCAAATTCATCTGGGTGAATGCCCTCAAGTAACAGATTGAGCTCATCTTTCCTGAAGTTCTCAAGCCTCTTATAGACTAACCCTTTTCTAACCACCCTATTTTCCAACATCTTTTGGGGTGGCTGTTTAGTCTCATAGGCTTTCTTGAAATCTTCTACAATCTCCCAGGGTGGAATTACAATGGCTACTGTGATCACTTCATCTACGATCCTCTTAACTTGGCCCTTGTATCTCACTGGTATATCTATCTTTTTAATCCTATGAGCCACCCTAGGATCAGGCCAAGTCCTCACACTCTCTCTTTGATATTGGAAGGTTTGCCTAAGAGTGTGGAGTCTCAAAGCTTCTTTCCTCATATTTACAATGGATGAGGAAGCAGCATAAGCTTGGTCTATTGATTTCAGCATTTCAGCATCATGAAGCTTCTGCTGCTCTTCTTTATCTAACTTAACCCTCACAGCTTCCATCTGTGAGGTGGGAGTGATGGGAGTGATGGATAAAGGTTTGGGTTTAGGCAAAGATAAAACTGCAGAGAGAGGCAGCCTATCTTCTTCCTCATCATCCTCTTCTTTTTCTTCTTGTAGCCTCAACACCCTTCTCTTCTTCTTCAAGGGTGCATCATCGGCTATGGGTTTTGACGGTGAAGGAGTTGGTTTTGTGGGTTGTGTTTGGGTTTGTGTTGGTGTGGGAGATTAGGCAGGCTTTGCTAGTAATCTGGATATGAGTGAAGGTTTAGTTTGTTTTGCTAGCAGAGTCCTGTTCCCAGCACCGGCTTCAGAAAGGGCTTCTACGACCAGTCCCTTAGTGAATTCCCCAGCCGAACATATCTTGGTGTTATAGCCAAGATGCTTTCCCTGGTCCATGACTTAACATCCAGGACTGGTCTCCCTAGGTACTTCAAAATAAACCTTGTCATAGCCTCAAGTCTCTCTCTTTCCTCTTGGCTATAACAGGTCCATCGGTATTCAATCTCTTTCATCTCCAACTTTCTTATCTCCTGGTCTAGCATAGCAGTGTCAGTGTCAAAGCCTTGCCTGAATAGCTGACCAATGATGTTGTCCATTGATTGGCTATGTTTAGCATCAGCCTCCTTGACAAGGACATCTAGATCAGTCTCCCTCTCCTTCTCTCCCTTCTTCTCTCCTTTCTTCTTTTTGTAAGTGACATGAAATCCTTTTGGACTTTAGCCACTTTAATCTGTTCAGCTCTCTCCTCCCTCTCCTTCTCCTTCCCCTTCACCCTCTCAGTCTCCTCAGCCAACACCCTCTCGTTTTCCACCTCTTTCCCCACTTCTTCCTCCTCCTCTACCCTTTTCCTCTTAGCTTTCACTGATGTCTCCCCCTTTTTGGGTGCATTGGTTAGGGTTTGACTATCAGAAAGCGCTTTAGCTACAGCAACCTCCACCAAGGGTTGTATTTGTGAGGGAAGCCTCTCATCAAGGTTTTTCATCACAATGTCTGTGATTATTGGTGTGATGAGAGGCATGGATTTTTGGAAGATACAACTAATTGCTCAGGAGGGTTCTGTTCCTGAGAACTAGTGCCAGAAGCAGAGGCAGGTGGCTGAGTTTGTAGGAGTGGCTGAGTGTATGTGAGACCTTCAGGTGAAGGTGCCATATGTGGGTTAATGGTGGCAGATGGACTTGATTCCTGGGAGAATTTGGCAAGTAGCTCTTTGAGTCTACTCACCTCCTCCTCAAGAATGGTGTTTTGAGCAACTACATCAAAGAAGAAGCTCAGGTCATCATCAGTGTGACCTGAATCACCTGACCTCCTGACTGTGTCAGGATGTACATGCACTGAGTGTGGCTCAGTAGTTGCATGTGCCCCTTTGTCTTAGTTCTGGGGACTTCCAGCCTTCGGATTGGATCCATCATCGGCAGTTGCCTCTGGTGAGGTCTTAGTAATGGTACCAGCTTCTTCCTGCTCAGATGTTGATGCAGGGGAAGTGGTGGCCTCATCAGATTGTCCTTTCTCCCTAGCCACACTGAGAGATGAGACATGTGATTCTCGGTGTTGTGGGCTCCCACTAACACTTGTTTCCACCCTCTCTTCGGTTGGAGATGCCCCAGTTGTGATTGGTTTCTGGGTAGAGGGTGGAGTGTTAAGATGGGTCAACACTTCTGCAATGATTAATGTAGGACTTTTAGGGGCGGTTGCAGTGGGAGATGGGGTAGAAGCAGATTGCACATGGGGAGTAATGTGCTCTTCAATGGCAACCTCCTTAATTGAGGAAGGTTCCAGATGTGTGGCAGCCCCTGTAATGGTTGCATCAGGCTCCTGTAAAGAGGAAACCTGTGCGGTTGTGCTAGGTGGAGTCGTGGTGACTGCTGGGAGAATCTGGGCAGCAGTCACTTCCTGCGTTTGTGTTGCAGGGGCATCCTCAGGGGACTCATCTCCCTGAGTAGCCTTTGTGGCTTTCTTTGGTTTGGGTTTGGTGGGGACTTTAGACTTGGAGGTGGAGGCTGTGGGTTCCAGCTGCGTGGGTTTGCGCAGCTTGGCAGCCTTTTTGAGTGTCTGGTCGGTGTTGTGCCTGGAGTATACCTCAGCTAGTACAGCCATGGCAGGGACTCCAGTGCCAACTAGTCCCTCTGCATTAAGCTGGCTCTCTATCATGGCCATAATGAACCATGGATATAAAATCTAACGGTTTGCAAATGGTTTTGAGGCCATGTCTTTGAGTTCCAAAAATATTATTTCAGTAAAATTTAATGGCTGTTTCTCAAAGATAGAGTACAATACCTGTTGCCACCTTGTGGACATCTGGTCCCATGAGGATGTCTTCGGGACCAGACAAACATTCACCATGTGGAAGATAAGTCGTTGTGGATCAGGGAAATGTTTCTTTAGCAAGGTGGAGGCAGAGAGGTCACCCTGATAATCATGAGCAGTGAAAGAGAGATCAAGGGTGCCTTTGGGGTAGGCAGTTGGGAAGGTGGCATCCTCTAGCTTTAGGGTTTGTCGTATGATAGCTGGAGTGATGACCACGGGTTTGTTGTTCATGGACGACCGGAGAGAGACCTCGCCGTCGTTCTCTCCAGATTGAACGGTAACGTTCGTCCAGAACTCTGATAGGGAATCGACATGAATGATTGGATTTAATAGAAATGCCGTTTGGTAGGGTGAGTCGACCATAAGATCTATCGCATGATGAAATTTGGTCCAGAAGGGCGATTTTGTGAGGTATGCGACACAGTTGTGTCGTAGCTTTAGTTGCATGGTCGCCATTAATGGTGTATGGGAGGTTTCAGAGTTTTTGAAATTTTAGGTCAAATGAGAATAAAAAAGCTCTGAAGGTTTGGTTGGATATTTATAGGCTAAAAGAAAACTACTGAAGGTTTTGGTGTTAGTCATCAGTTGTTGAAACTACTGATGATGTGGTTTTAACCTTCAGAAGTTGTAACATCTGAGGACTTGGTGTTAGTCATCAGTAGTTGTGAAACTACTGAGACCTTGGTTTTGTCCTTCAGATGTTGTAAACGACTGAAGACTTGTTGTTAGTCATCAGTAGTTATAAACTACTGAAGACATGGTTTTCATCTTCAGACGTTGTAACAACTGAAGACTTGGTGTTAGTCTTCAGTAGTTGTAAACTACTGACATCAGTAGTTATAAACTACTGAAGACATGGTTTTGCTTCAGTTGTTGTAAACAACTGAGGACTTGGTGTTAGTCATCAGTAGTTGTGAAACTACTGAAGACATGGTTTTGTCCTTCATTTGTTGGGTATGAAACAGCAGATGTAGGTATCAGCTGAAGAGTAAAGTTACTCATCAGCTATTTCCGTCAATTCAGTTGTTTCATTCTGACCTCCACATTTACTCATCAGCTCTTTGGTTGACAGTTGTTTCATTCTGACCTCCACATTTACTTATCAGCTCTTTGGCTGACTTTCAGATGTTTCATTGGCCCTTCAGCTCTTGTGAATATTTATTCTTCAGCTCTTGTGATCAGATGTTCATAAGTTGAGGAAATAAATTATTCTTCAGAACTGGTGAACAAATTGTCTTCAGTACTTATGTGTAAGATTACACATCAGTAGTTATGACCAAAATTTGTTCTTCGGTACTTATTTGTGTGAAAATTATACATCAGTAGCTATAACCACATCAGTATTTGTAACTACATCAGCTGTTTTCAACAAATAATGTACTTCAGTACTTTGAATCATTTTAATCTTCAGTAGTTGTGAAAATGCTGAAGACTAAATGATTCATCAGTACTTATATTTGACCTTTGCATACCAATGCTCATAAGTACTTGTGAAATGAGAGCATCAGTATTAGTCAAATTATTCTAGCTGCAGCATACCAAGCCTTAGTACCAAATTTTGGAATGTGGCACTATCTAAAGGCTTAGTAAAGATGTCTACAAGCTCATCAGCACTAGGCACAAACTTTGGATCAATCAGACCTTTTTCATAGCAATCTCTTATAAAATGATGTCTGATCTCTATATGTTTGGTCCTAGAGTGCTGGACTGGATTTTTAACAATACAAAGAGCTGAAGCAGTATCCATTAGTAATGGAGTCTTAGTCTCTGTAATGTCATAATCCAAGAGTTGGTTCTGAAGCCAGAGTACCTGAGAAGTACAACTTGCAGCAGCAATGTACTCAGCTTCAGCAGTGGATGTAGCAATTGATGTTTGTTTCTTACTCTGCCAAGAAACTAAACAATTGCCAGGAATTGGCAACCACCAGAAGTGGATTTTCTGGTGACTTTGCATCCTGCATAGTCACTATCAGAGAAAGCAACTAATTTGCAAGAATGACCAGTTGAATACCAAAGACCTAGTGATTGGGTGCCCTGCAGATATCTAAAGATCCTTTTGACTGCAATCAAATGGGATTCTTTAGGTGCAGCCTGAAATCTAGCACAGGCACATGTTGCAAACATGATGTCTGGTCTAGAAGCTGTAAGGTACATCAGACCCAATCATACATCTGTAAAGGGTTTCATCAACCGCTTTACCTTTCTGATCAACATCTAGTTGTGTGATGCTGCTCATGGGAGTAGAACAGGGCTTACAGGTTTGTAAATCAAACTTATTTAACAACTCTTTTGTGTATTTGGACTGATGAATAAAGATTCCATCATCCCTTTGTTTGATTTGCAAACCTAGAAAGAACTGTAATTCCCCCATAGCACTCATTTCAAACTTTTGCTTCATGAGCTTTATGAATGCATCACACAATTGTGGATCAGAGGATGCAAAAATTATGTCATCTACATAAATTTGAACAAGGAGCTTATGCTGTCCCACAGTCTTGATGAATAAGGTTTTATCAATGGTGCCTCTTGTGAACTTACTTTCTAGAAGAAAAGTTGAGAGTGTCTCATACCAGGCTCTAAGAGCTTGCTTCAGCCCATAAAGAGCCTTATCAAGCTTATACACCCAATCAGGATGTTTATTGTCCTCAAAGCCTGGTGGTTGACACACATAAACTTCCTCCTTTATTTTACCATATAAGAAGGCACTTTTGACATCCATTTGATAAACCTTAAGACTATGAAAGGCAGCATAAGCTAAGAATAATCTAATTGCCTCCAGTCTGGCTACAGGAGCAAAGGTTTCATCATAATCAATGCCTTCCTCTTGTGCAAACCCCTGGACAACCAGCCTGGCCTTGTTGTTAACTATTTGGCCCTTTTCATCTGTTTTGTTCCTAAACACCCACTTAGTGCCTATTGCACACTTACCTTGGGGTAAAGGAACAAGCTCCCACACTTGCTATTTTCTGAACTGAAGAAGCTCAAGTTGCATTGCTTCAACCCATCCATTGTCTCTTAATGCAACATGATAGTTCTTTGGCTCTTGCTGACTGATGAACAGAGCATAGAAGCAGAAGTTGGACAATTGATTCCTGGTTGAAACTCCAGCATTGATATCACCAATGATTTGAGATGTGGGGTGATTCTTCAGCTCTTGATAGATTATAAGATCAGCGCAAGTGTTTGTAGGACTTTCAGCAGCAACAGATGGTGATGAAGATTCTTGAAACCATGTAGGAGATGGCAGCTCAAATGAAGTAGAGCATGCAGAAATCTCATCAGCATTTGTTGTGGATGGGGCTGCTGAAGCTACAGGAGCATCAGGTTTAGTGGACTCAGGCAGGTGGTCACTAAACCTGAAAAGGTGAGTACTGGCTACATCATCATCAGTACCACCAGGTGGAGAACTGTTGACAGGCACAACAGCTGGAGGTTGATAAGGAACATATTGCATTATTTCCAGATCAAACAACTCCACAAGGTTTTATGGAATCTTGTCCTTTGGAGATTCATTGAACTTGACATGCAGAGTTTCTTCAACCATATTTTTCCTACAGTTGAAAACTCTGTATGCCTTGCAAGTTAATGAATAACCAACAAAATACCCTGCATCCACCTTACTAGCAAACTTCTGGAGTGGATTGCTAGTGTTGAGAATGAAACATGGACACCCAAAGGCTCTAAAGAAGGAAATCAGAGGGGCCAAATGATGAAGTACTTCATAAGGAGACTTCATCAACCTCTGATTCACTAATGCTCTATTCTGCACATAGCAAGCTGTGTTGACAGCTTCAGCCCAAAAGGTCAGTGGCAATCCTGAGTCAGCCAGCATTGACCTTGCAGCTTCAATGAGAGTCATGTTCTTTCTCTCAACCACTCCATTCTGTTCAGAAGTTCTGGGAATACTGAACTGCCTTTTAATTCCCTTACATATAGAAGTCATCAAGTGTGTGGTTTCTAAACTCTGTTCCATTGTCACTCCTCACACACTTGACCTGCAGGGAATACTGCTTCTCCACAAATAACACGAAGTTCATAATAGCCTTGGCAGCTTCATCCTTAGTGTGCAAGAAGAAAGTCCATACATATCTGGAGTAATCATCCACAATTACCAGACAGTATTTCTTCTTTGCCATGCTCATCACCCTGACAGGACCAAAGAGATCTATGTGCAAGAGTTGCAAGCAGGCAGTGGACTTTGGTTCTTCTATTGGAGGGAATGAAACTCTGTGTTGTTTTCCCTTTAAGCAAGTAGTGCAGTTGTCTTCACACTTGAACTCCTTCAAAGGCAATCCTCTTACTAAACCATGGTTTATCAGCTGATTCATTTCTTGAGATTAACATGCCCCAGCCTTCTGTGCCATAGAGTAGACTCTTGAGGAGAGGCCTTGGAGAATAGGCAAGGATGGCCTTTTAGATCTATCTTTTTAGAAAGATCTAAGGCATATAGTCTTCCTGTCCTGTTGGCCTTCAGGAGAGTATATTCATCCAACACCTTGTCAATCAAATTTAGAACTTTGGATGACAGAATCCGACAGTTCTGGCTTGTGAAAAGGGCAACATGGCCTTTATCACACATTTGACTGACACTCAAGAGATTGTACTTGAGATTCTCCACATGGTTAACATCATCAAACCTTATTTCCCCATTGGAAACAAAGCCTTTTCCGATGATGTAACCCTTTGCATCATTGCCAAAGGAGACAAATCCCTTCTTTCCTTGAGAGTAGTCATTAAGAAGGGAACTGCTTCCTGTCATATGCATGGATCCTCCACTGTCTACATACCAGATGCTTCTTTGGCATGTTGAAGAACCCTGCAATCATAACAACAAGTTAATTATTTTAGAGACCCAAACCGTTTTGGTTTTGGGTCTGTTCTCAACAACAGGTGCAACACTAACAGGTGTGTTATGTGTGACAGCCTGAGGTGAAGGAGATGGTGTAGAAGAGGAACCCTTTGGCTTGGATTTCCTTTTCTGTGGTTTCAACACAGGAGCATCTAATTGGTTGACTCTTCCCATTAGATGTTGAACCATCATTACAAGTTGTGTCTGACTTTGTGATAAAGCTTTCAGCTCTTCAGACACATTAGTGCTTGCTGGTGATGGATTCCTATGTTGCACCATCTTCTTTTGAGCAACCTCAGCTGTTGCCTGATTAACCCCTACCTTCTTTTTAGATTTCTTTTTGGGATTAGGGGTTTCAGGTTTTGATGTTGCTAGTACAAACTTGGTCTCAAACTCATTTTTCATTGTATTCATGTGCTCTTTAATTTTCTCCTTTTGTTTGAGTTTGGAACCTCTTTTGTACCAGCAATCATCAGTAAGATGATTGAACAAGCCACATATCTCACATGGCTTCTTCTTCATCTTATGTTGATCATCTATTGAAGAAGATGAAACTGCTAAAGACTTGTTCTTCAGCTGTTTGCTATCAGTACTTGCAGTTTTCTTCCTTGTAGTACCTGCTTTCCTGACATCCTCTTCATTAGGCTTCAAACCCTTTCTACTGGCAGTTTTCTTCTCTTCAGTACTGGCAGTAGTTAGGGTTTGAACTTCAGGTGTTATCACTTGCTCTCCAGTACTTTCAGTACTTCTAGAGACAACACCTGAGTTGATCAACTCTTTGATCATGTGACAGTCAGCATTTGAACTATCAGCTGTTTTAGCATCAGCTGATTGGTTTTGTGAGGAATGAATGCTGACTTCTACTTCTGATGATGCTGTATCAGATAGTAGGTCACATGATGAGAAGGATTGGTTATTGCTCTCTCCATCAGATTCAACTTCTGCTCTTAAAGTGAAATCTGTAGGAGGAGCAGTGTGATTATAACCTATGCCAAACTTCACATTGGAAGCAGATTGCTTACTAAGAAGCATTTCAAAACCCTTGCAGGATTGCACCCATCGATCACACTCTACTTGGGTGGTTGCAAGAGTTTCCTTGAGGTCTCTGTACTTCTCTAGAAGTACATCTTCCCTAGCCTTATCATCTTTTATTTGGCATTTAAGCTTATAAATCTCATCATTTTTATCATTAAGTGCAGCCTCAAATTCAGCTTTCTTTTTGGAAATGGTTTGCTCTAGCTCAAGGTTTTTATCAATTAAAGCCATATTTGCTTCTCTAATAGAAGCAAATGCTGCTATGCATGAATCAGAACAAAGCTTGGCTTTAGACTCAGAAGATACCTATGATGATGGCCCATCAGCAGACTCCAGGGCCATGAGAGCAAGGTTCCTAAAAGGATGATCACCACCATGTTGACCAGCACCTTGGAATAGTTGTTCTTGACCAGATAAATCATCTGGTAAACTACTCCAGTCAATAACTCCTGGGGTGAAGAAGCTGTGTTGTTGAGGTTGGGGTTGATGATGAGATTAGGAAGATTGAGGCTCAGGGAGAGCATGTGGTTGCTGAGCAGGTGGTGCTTGAACTTGACTTGGCTGAGGCATGTAGTAGCAGGGGTATGGGTATGGCATATGACCCTGAGACACAAAGTATGCAGGTGATGCCTGTGCTGGTGATGGATGACTGGAACTGGTGGAGTGTTGCCCTCTGTGCTGTGAGCTATTACTTGGGAAAGTCACAAAGGGGGCAGAGGAGTTAGATCCAGATGATCTACACTCTCTAGCAAAGTGTCCAAGCCTCTGGCACTTGTGACACCTCAACTTGCTCTTGTCAAAACCAACTTTGGTTATGCCAGAGAGACCAGGAAATTTCCTCCCAGTTCTCTTGTAGAACTTTTGAGATCTGATATTTATCATAGCCATTTGACTCAAAATATCCATCTCTTCGAGATCATCATCTGGAATGTTCTTCAAATCCTCCATCAGAAAGCACAAGTTATCACTGCTACCTCTTGAACTACTATCAACACCAACAAAAGCATGTTCAGAATTGCTAGAGAAATCAATATGCTCATCATAGGCATTCTCAGATGTAGCATATTCTGACTCTTGACCTATCAAGGCAGCATTGCCTGAGACAAAGTCATCAGTGAGCTTGCCAGATGATGACAACTTCCTTTTCTATTCTATCTCTCTTTCAAATGTAAGCAGTTTCCCATGAAGTTGGGTGAGAGATAGAGTGTCCAGATTTGCACTGGAGCGTAGGACAATGGTATAAGTGTCCCATCTCTCAGGCAGGGATCTAAGAAAGCGGTTGTTTATCTGACTATTGGAATACTCTTGTTTAACCATTATAAGCTCAGAAATAAGACAAGAGAATCGCTCATACTGTTGAGTCAGTGTCTCACCCTTCCTATGAGAGAATGTCTCATATTGTTGGGCGAGGATTTCCCTAGTATTTGCTAAGACCTCATTGGTTCCTCCGAATTGTTCCTTCAGAGCAACCCAGAGATCATGAGCAGTTTCATGATGCAAAAGTCCTGAATAGATCTCATTTGGAATTGCCATAGCCAAAATTCCATGGGCTTTAGCATCAATCTCGAACAACTTAAGATCTTCGTCCGAATATTGATCAGGTTTCTTAGAACCTGCTCAATTGATTCAGGAACGCTCACCATAGGCTTGTATGGTCCATGCACCACTGACTTCTAACAACCAGCACTGTTGACAGACAAGTGGTGGAGCATACGACGTTGCCATATGTCATACTCACTCCTCACAAGCATCTGAGGCTTTGTTAAGGAGCCAGTATTGTGAGGATCGTTAGTTGGTGTTGTCATTTCAGATTTCAGTCAAATTCAAGGTAAACAAAACAAATCTAGCTCAAAAACCACGAGAACCTCAAGTTTAACAGTCAGAAGCAGCAAAAAATCAATCTCTATAACTAATTCTTGCAAATTGCTAATTCGATCAAACGTAGCTGTCAAAAGAGTAGTTTCAAATGATCAATTGTTAAATAGATCAATGATTAACCGGCTCTGATACCATTTGACAGGATCTAAGCCACTAGTTTGATCAATTAGGTTGTATTCGCAGCGGATTTAGTACAGGAATTAGAACAAACAAGCAAGAACATAATAGATTTAACAATAAAACAGTAAGTTATAGAGAAAGATGGAAGTTCTGTAAAAGAGAATATTTCATTCAATACATGCTTTGACTGCGGCTGTAATTAGCAGCGGCTACAGTTAGGTCATCTTCCTTATATAGGGAAGAATAACCTAGTGCTGATGTCACTTGACAGTGACATCAACCGTTATTAACAAACTACTGATAGAACACCTAAACTACTGAAGATGTCAAACAGCTGACATCTTCTTACAAAATAGCTAAGTGTTCTACTTATTACAAGTACTGAAGAAACAAGAAACTACTGAAAGTTACAACGACTGAAGAACAGACTCTTCAGTCGTTTACAACTACTGAACTATAACAACTGAAGAACAAACTCTTCAGCTGTTGTACAAACTACTAAAAAGGAAAAATACAAACTACTGAAAGAGAAAAACCATCACAACATCTGAAGAAGACTTCTTCAGCTGTTGTGACAAACTCTGAAGCTTCAGCACTTGATCTTCAGACTTTAGGCTTCAGATGTTTCATCAGCTGATGACTTCAGTAGTTGTCATCAGCTGATGTCTTCAGTCTTTGTCTTCAGACTTTGTGCATCAGTTGTTGATCTTCAGTTCTTCAGTTCTTCAGCTGTTGATCTTCAGCACTTGAGTCATCAGTACTTGAAGTCTTCAGTACTTGTATTCTTCAGTACTTCAGACTTCAGTACTTGTCTTCAGTACTTGGGATCTTCAGCTGCTGTTCTTCAGATCTTTGATCTTCAGCTGTTGAGTCTTCAGTCTTTGTCAAACTGCTGATGAAGCCTTCAGCAGTTGTTATGATGTCATGTGGGACTTAGAGGTTTTTCTGATCTGGCTCATTGGTTCTTTTGGTCCAATATGAGGGTTTGAAGTCAAAGGAGAAGGCATTCAACATAACTCGTGAGGAGGCCAGGGCAGATCCAGAAGTAGTTTCAGGAATGTTTCTGGTGGACCACGAATATGCCTCTGCACGATGAGAAGTGGAACTTAACGATGTTACCCCGGCCCGTTTGATGATGAAAAGTCTTGCAAGCACTATGATAGACTTCACTTAGGTGAGTCTGATGTATGATGATGGATCCGTATTCATGAGCGGGCTATGTGCCTTGCAGTGTGGATCAACTGTCGGGGGTTAGCTACCATGATGATGCGTACGGACGGGGATCGACATTCGTTGTCGATCAACATGGAGCTCTTGCTTTGTGCAACCTCATTTATGATGAAGTGAAAGATAATGAAAGAATGAAAGATAATGAACATGCTTAATATGATGCAAGAAATGTTATGTAGTATGATGTATGCGTGGTCATTATATGAAGGATAAAGCTTATATTTTCTTATTTATATAAAACTAGAACTCACTCAGCAAGCTGACTTTTATGCATAATAGTGGACAGGTAAATACTGATGTTGAGGATGGCACGAGCGAGCTACTTGGCGAGCAATGGATGACATTCATGTCTATGAAATCTTTATTGTAATTTAATACCATCCACCATGTGTTATTCCTTTTTAAAGACAAATGTATGAGTACAATATGATTTCTAAATTTTAAGTGAATGTTTATTTAATTCCGCTGCAATGTGTGTTTATAAAGTGATCTTATGCTATGATTAACCAACTGTGAGGCTTTCCGGGAACGGGGCCTTACAAGTTGGTATCAGAGCCAAATTTAAGAGAAACGGGTAAAATATTTTTTTTTCAAACCTAAACTTAAACTGAAAATGGGACCAAAGGAAGGATGCCAACCCAAGTAGCTACATGCCATCAGTAAAATATTTCAAGTAAACTGGTATTATGTGCGTGTGCTATTTGTTTTATATGCGTGTAGATTTGAATACTGACATGTGTTAGGATAATGATTGCTTGGGACAGGAGGGTAAGGTAAGTAGTTAATCACACTTGGCCACTGTAATTAAGGACTTACCATACTTGTAATGATCTGAGCAATTATCTTGAATGACCATTTCAGTGTTTAAATCTTATAGGAATTAGATATGACGGGCGGGAAATCTGGAAAAGCTACACGTGGACGTCCTCGAGGTGGTCATACTACTACACCACGTGTCACCCGGAGCAAAGCTAAGGCCCCGAGAATGTTCACGAGGAGTCAGACCTCCATAGTCACCCGGAGGGTGAGGGATCAGCCACCCTCAAATCCATTGTGAAGGAGGCTATCGCCGATGAAGTCTACAATGTCATGCAAAATGTCTTACCTCGGTGGTGACGAGGTGATCAAAGCAGTCAAGGATGGAGAGAAAGCTGATAAGAAGGGGAAGGAAAATGAGAAGAATTCTGGAAGGTCCACTGGGAGGACGGAGGGATCTAAAGAGGAGCCATCAAACTCTAAGGTGGTAGTCCATGATGACGACAGTGATGAGGAGTCTGAGAGAGACGACTAGGGGGTGCAACTATGGGGCATTTCAAAGGTGTAAGCCCCCGACCTTTGACGGTAACGGCAATACTACTGCCGCCCATCGTTGGGTCAGATAAATGGAAGCGGTACTAGAAATTAGTGAGTGCCACGGAGATCAGAAAGTTAAGTTTGCACTCATTCTTTCATTGACTCAGCATTGTGCTGGTGGGACAATATTGTCCAGGCTGAAGGAAAGCGATCGATAGCCAAAATGAATGTAACGCCCCGAAATTTCCCAAAACAAGCCATTTAATAATAATGGGCTTTTAAGGGTAAATTTAAGAAAGAAAGGTAAATTAGTGGGCTATGGATTAAATCAACCTTAATGGGCTATGTCTTGGTGGGTTTAAGGGCCCTTAATCAGCCCTTAAACATGCATGATCAGCTCCATTCCAGCATTTGCAACCCTAGCCCCCAAATTCATAAAGAGAGAAAGTAGAGAGAGAAAGTGAAGAAAACTCAAGATTTGGAGCTTCAAAGGTTGAAGGATTGAAGATCTGGGTGTTGGAGCATCAAACCCTAAGAAAAGAGGAACAAATCCAGGTAAGAATCGACCTCTAAACCCTTCTGTAGATCAAACCCGGATTCTAGGGTTTTGGGTTTTGAAAAAGTTTCAAAGAAACACATAAAGGTCAAATTTTTGTATGAAAACGTGTAAAAAGGTTAGATATGGCTTCATGGATGATAAACCAAGGATTTGGACGTAAAAAGTTAAGATTTTGGGTTAAAAACGGGCTGGTTCTTAGTTTTCGTTCGTCCAGCGAAACTGGGCCTCGATCCAGCGAAACTGAGTATTCATCCAGCGAAACTGTGCGTGCATCCAGCGAAACTAGGAGATTTCTAGCGAAACTACAGTTTCGCTGGTGCGAAATTAAGTTCGCTAGTGCTTAGTTTGACCTATAGACTTAGCGAAACTAGGAAATTCCAACGAAAGTTGGGCGCTCATGGCAGCGAATCTGTCCAGCGAAACTGGCAGAAGTTCTGCCCAGCGAAACTGGTAGCGAAACTGCCAGCGAAATTGGTAACGAAACTGCCAGCGAAACTGGTAGCGAAACTGGTAGCGAAATTGGAAAAAAAATGATGTTTTTATGTATTAACTTCCGTGCAGCTTGTGCATTCAGACCATAGCTTAAGTTACTTAAATAGAGGCTATTTTGCTAAGTTCAGGTGAGTTCTAGATCCCTATTTTATACATGTTTTAAATGTTTTGGGGCGATATGCATACTAAAATACATACTTTTATGATCAGTTCGTTTAAAGTAAAGTTTTATACACTATCTTATATGGGAAATGGGGTTTTCTAATGAATTGATAACGTGCTATCCTTATTGTGATATGACCTTTGTAGCGATGAATTGTCTTGTAATGTGTTGTGTTATATTATGTATAACTTAAACATGAAAGTGAAACGTAAAGAAAGGTTATTGGGCCCATAATGTGTACCTTGATAAAGTAAAGCCTTGCAAGCAATTGATAAAGGAGGGTTGCATTCATTGTGCCCTCACCCTGATAAAGTAAATGCTCGAACAGGCAGGTCAGTAAGGCCTGGATTGGCATGATAATAATGGCCTGTTTGGGTACGACAGTAAGGCCTGGATGGGCGTGTCGGTAAAGTCCTGTGTTTATCGTAGGCACCGATAGTGACAGAGAATTGACGGATAAAGAAGAGTAATAATTAACAAGAAATGATAAAGTATCGATAAAGTGATAGCCCGTGTGTATTGTTGTTCTGATAGATGGTAATTATTTTCAACTGTTAAAGCTAATACCTTTTACAAAAGTTATTTAACAAAGTAAACCTAGAATTCACTCAGCGAAGCTGACTTTTATATGCATATCAGTTGACAGGTGAGCGTTAGGGCTTAAGGGATGGGAGCATGGATCTGAAGCTTCTTGGCATCTAAAGACTGGCATCCCTGATAAAGAGGAATTTAAGAAGACTTTAAAGAGTTTTTGATGTTTAAAGACAATGTTTATATTTTAATTTAACTACGTTGTAATGAATTGAGATTTCTGTATTTTTCCGCTGCAATATATATATACGTATATAAGTAAATGATTGTCTTAAATCTATGCTTTTGCTGTGAATGACCAACTGTGAGGTTTCCTAGGATCCGGGCCTTACAAGTTGGTATCAGAGCCAATGTTTAAGAGATTTGGGAAAACTATTTTATAAACATAAACTTAAACAGACAATGGGACCAAGTGTCAAGGATGCCAGTCCAAGAAGCTCCATGCCAAGAGGTAACAAAAGATGTTGTAAGTATTATTCTGATAGGTAGTGCCTTCTTATTTAAGTTAGAATCAAGGGTAGGGTATGATAATATTATCTGTGGTGCCTATCCGAATTTATGTGACCTATACGTGCATAGAATAGGTGTAGTAGGTTCTAGTGTTAGTATGGTTCAGGATAGGAGAGTTTAGGACATGAGAAGTTCTGTAAGTAGTTAATCACAACTAGCCACTGCTATTAAAAACTTACAAAACTTGTCATGATCTGAACTTCCCTTGAAAGACCATATTAACATTCTGAATCTTATAGGAACTAGAAAGTATTGCACTAAAGAAAGCAGAAAGAATTGCACCAAAGAAAGCAGTTCCAGCTATGGTCACTCGGAGAAGCACTAGGGGAAGGCCCCCTACTAAGGCAAAAGAAACTGCAAGTGAAACTGCGAAACCGACCAAAAGGTCAACCAGAAAGCCGGTTGACGAACCGGTTAAGGAGGAGGTTGAGTTAGAAACGGGAGCCGAGGGGCTACCACTGACCATGCAAAGCTGAAGGAAATAGTAAAGGAAGCTATTGCCCAAGAGGTGCACCAGATCCTATCTGGAGTGATGCCCGCTCTGCTTGCGGAGGTTGTGGAGCAGGTTAAGGGCGACGGTAAAAAGAGTACGGCTTCAAGGAAGGATGATAAGAAGGGAACGGTCAAGACTGAGGAGATGAGCGATGAGGAAGATCGTCTGGATAACAATGACAATTTGAGGTTGAAGAGGTGGCAAAGGGGTGCAGCTACGGGGCTTTTCATAGGTGTAAGCCCCCAACATTTGATGGCACTGGTAACGCTGCTACTGCTCAGCATTGGATCAGGGAAATGGAAGTCGTGCTGAGGATCAGCGAGTGCCGGGAAAACTAGAAGGTGAAGTTTGCTTCCCATTCCCTTTTGGATCCAGCACTGTGTTGGTGGGATAACGTCGTTGAGTCTTACGGGGAGGAGGCTATTAAGAGGATGAAGTGGCCGGAAATGAAGAGGTTGGTGATAGAGGAGTACTGTCCGGAAAGAGAGCTTGACAAGATTGAACAAGAGTTTGTGAGCTTGGAGGCTGGAAACATGACACATCAGGAGTACACTACAAAATTTAATGAAATGGCACGTCTGGTGCCTGACTTGGTGACTCCTGAATCCAAGAGGATTAAAAGGTACATACAAGGATTGCCTCTAGACATTCGTAGGGACATGGTCACTGCCCGACCTAGTACTTTTAGGTCAGCAGTGGACCTCAGTGGAAGGTTGTACGATCATCGCAGGCCAGTGACAGTGGGTGAGACGAAGAAGGTTTGGAATAATAACGGGAAGAGGTATGGAAATGGTAACTACCAATCGGGAAACAAGAAAGCAAGGGTGGATACAAAACAAGTGATTGTGAAGGGGGTCGAGGAAGTTAAGGAATGTGGGAAGTGTAGGAGGAGGCATCCCGGAGAGTGCTGAGTGGGTAGCTATGGGTGCTACCGGTGTGGGAAAACTAGTCACATGGCTAGAGAATGCCCGGAAGTGAACAAGTGCTTCAACTGCCATGAGTCGGGGCACCACAGCAGGGATTGCAAGAAACCTAAGCCGGGAAACTCGGGAACAAGTGGGAATAATGACAAGGGGGATGATGGAAAGCCCAAGGCCAGGGCAAGGGCTTTCACTATGAACAAGAAGGAGGCAAGGAAAGACCCGGACGTGGTATCAGGTATGTTCCTTGTCAATGGTGTTTGTGCTTCCATATTATTTGATAGTGGTGCCAGTAAGAGTTTTGTATCTGTATCCTTCTGCACTACTCTAGATATCCAAACTAAGGAAATAGATGATGCTTTTGAAGTAGAAATGGCCGACGGTAAGTCCATTAGAATAGTCAGAGTGTTAGAGGATTGCCACATTAAACTAGGAAGTCATTACTTTCCCGTACAATTGTTTGCCATGCCCTTAGGAGGTTTCGATGTCGTACTAGGGATGGATTGGTTAGCTGCCCATGATGCTAACATAGTATGCCAGCAAAAGATGATCCGATTAACGGCTCCAGATGGTAGTCCGGTTACGATCTACGGTGATAACGATTGCAAGGTTCCAAGGATCATTTCCATGATCAAGACGGAGAAGTGTATGAGGCGAGGGTGCGGAGCTTATCTAGCATATGTCAAGGATGTTAAAGATAAAGCAAAAGAGTTGTCAGATGTACCAGTGGTGCGGGACTTTCCTGATGTTTTCCCGGAGGATCTGCCCGGGGTACCACCAGATAGGGAGATAGATTTCAGATTGATTTACTGTCAGGTGCCAGCCCATTGCCAAAGCACCCTACCGCCTAGCCCCGTCCGAGATGAAGGAGCTCATGTCACAACTGCAAGAACTTCTTAACAAAGGATTCATTAGGCCCAGCATTCCTCCATGGGGTGCTCCAGTGTTGTTTGTGAAGAAGAAGGATGGCAGCATGAGGATGTGTATAGATTACAGGGAATTGAATAAGCTGACCGTGAAGAATCGATACCCTCTACCCAGGATAGACGATCTGTTTGATCAGTTGCAAGGGGCAAGCTGGTTCTCTCGAATAGATCTCCGATCCGGATATCATCAACTGAAGGTAAGGGAGCAAGATATCCCAAAGACGGCTTTCCGAACGCGCTATGGACACTATGAGTTTCTGGTTATGTCTTTCGGGCTAACCAATGCTCCTGCGGCATTTAATCGCGTGTGTCGCCCGATGTTGGACAGATCAGTAATAGTCTTCATTGACGATATCTTGATATACTCAAAGAATGAAGAAGACCACGCTTGTCATATCAAGGAGGTGTTAGAAACATTACGAAAGGAGAAACTGTATGCGAAGTTCTCTAAATGTGCATTCTGGCTACGGGAGGTGCAGTTTTTAGGGCACGTTATAAATTCCGACGGAGTTATGGTTGATCCAGCAAAAGTTGAAGCAGTTACGCAATGGAGTTCCCCTAGGACGCCATCCGAAATCTATAGTTTCTTGGGATTGGCTGGCTATTATAGAAGGTTCATCAAAGATTTCTCAAAGATAGCTTCCCCATTAACAAGGTTAATGAGGAAGAACGTGGTGTTCGACTGGAGGAAAGAACAGGAAGATGCGTTTCAGGAATTGATAGATAGATTAACCAAAGCTCCTGTACTAACCCTACCGGAGGGAGATGAAGACCTAACAGTATACTCCGATGCCTCTTACTGCGGGTTAGGCTGTGTGTTAATACAAAGGGGAAAGGTTATAGCTTACGCGTCCAGACAACTAAAGGACACGGAGGTTAATTACCCGGTTCACGATTTGGAACTTGCCGTAGTAGTGTTCGCATTGAAGATATGGAGACATTATTTGTATGGAACTAAGTGCACCATATTTACCGACCATAAAAGTCTGAAATATTTCTTTGAGCAGAAAGACCTAAATATGAGACAGAGGAGGTGGTTGGAGCTGATAAAGGATTACGACTGTGACATCCATTATCACCCGGGTAAGGCAAATGTGGTAGCCGATGCCCTGAGCCGAAAGGAAGGATATGAACCAATCTGGGTGAAGGCGTGCCAACTAGTAGTGACCCCAGATGTTATGAGGTTGATAAGCGAAGTGTAAATGGACGCTTTAAAGGAGCAACAAATCAAGAAGGAAAGGATGGTGGGAAAAGTAGATGAATTGGTAGAGAACACCTTGGGTGTTAAGACCTTCCATAGCAGAATATGGGTTCCGAGGCATGGCGACTTGCGAGAAAAGATTATGGACGAAGCGCACAAGACCCGCTACTCAATACACCCAGGAGCAAATAAGATGTACCACGACTTAAGGAAAGATTATTGGTCACCTGGGATGAAGAGGGATGTGGTTGCATATGTAAATAAATGTCTAACGTGCCTACAAGTGAAGGCTGAACACCAAAGACCTTATGGTTATGTTCAGCCATTAGAGGTACCAGAATGGAAGTGGGAACACTTTACCATGGACTTTATCACCAAATTACCCCGCACGACAAATGGCCACGACGCGATATGGGTGATAGTTGATAGACTGACTAAGAGTGCGCATTTCCTGCCAATCAAGGAAGCAATTAGTTCAGAAAAGCTTGCTGAACTGTTTATCCGAGAAATTGTGGCGCACATGGTACGCCCGTATCGATTGTTTCAGATAGAGATACGCGGTTCACCTCAAAGTTTTGGAAAAAGTTCAATGAAGAAATGGGCACGAGATTGCATGTTAGTACCGCATACCACCCGCAGACCGATGGGCAATCGGAAAGGACAATCCAGACGCTGGAAGATATGCTTCGAGCATGCGTTATCGAATTCGGCGGTAACTGGGATGATCATTTGCCACTAGCAGAGTTCTCTTATAACAAAAACTACCACGCTAGTATTAAGATGCCCCCATATGAGTTATTGTACGGTCGATGGTGCAGAACTCCTATTTGTTAGGGTGATGTCGGTCAGAAGGAGCTAGGAAGCTTAGAAGTCGGGAAGCCACAACGGAAAAGTTGGAGAAAATCAAGGCGTATATGAAGGCTGCAAAAGATAGACAAAAGTCATACGCTGATAAAAGAAGGAAACCAATAAAATTTAGCGTGGGTGACAGGGTAATGTTAAAAGTGTCGCCATGGAAGGGAATTATCCAATTTAGGAAGAGGGGGAAACTGAGTCCCAGGTTTATTGGACCATTTAAGGTACTAGCACGAGTTGGGATGTAGCTTACAGGCTAGACCTTCTAGAAGAATTAAGTGGGATTCACCCTACCTTTCATATATCACATTTAAGGAAATGTTTAGCACCGGATGAGGCAGTCGTACTCTAGATGACATCGAAGCGGACGAGAAGCTGAATTATGTAGAGCAACCAGTGGCTATATTGGACCGGAAGGAGAAACAATTGAGAAACAAAGTAGTCAATCAAGTCAAAGTGCAATGGAAACACCGCAAGGGGTCAGATGCCACCTGGGAATCCTAGGAGGAAATGAGACGACAATACCCCGATCTGTTTAACGACGAGGCAGGTTTCGAGGACGAAACCTAAATAAGGGGGGAGACTTGTAACGCCCCGAAATTTCCCGAAACAAGCCATTTAATAATAATGGGCTTTTAAGGGTAAATTGAAGAAAGAAAGGTAAATTAGTGGGCTATGGATTAAATCAACCTTATATGTCTTGGTGGGTTTAAGGGCCCTTAATCAGCCCTTAAACATGCATGATCAGCTCCATTCCAGCATTTGCAACCCAGCCCCCAAATACGTAAAGAGAGAAAGTAGAGAGAGAAAGTGAATAAAACTCAAGATTTGGAGCTTCAAAGGTTGAAGGATTGAAGATCTGGGTGTTGGAGCATCAAACCCTAAGAAAAGAGGAACAAATCCAGGTAAGAATCGACCTCTAAACCCTTCTGTAGATCAAACCCGGATTCTAGGGTTTTGGGTTTTGAAAAAGTTTCAAAGAAACACATAAAGGTCAAATTTTTTTGTATGAAAACATGTAAAAAGGTTAGATATGGCTTCATGGATGGTAAACCAAGGATTTGGACGTAAAAAGTTAAGATTTTGGGTTAAAAACGGGCTGGTTCTTAGTTTTCGTTCGTCCAGCGAAACTGGGCCTCGATCCAGCGAAACTGAGTATTCATCCAGCGAAACTGTGCATGCATCCAGTGAAACTAGGAGATTTCAAGCGAAACTACAGTTTCGCTGGTGCGAAATTACAGTTTCGTTGGAAAGTTCGCTAGTGCTTAGTTTGACCTATAGACTTAGCGAAACTAAGAAATTCCAACAAAAGTTGGGCGCTCATGGTAGCGAATCTGTCCAGCGAAACTGGCAGAAGTTCTGCCCAGCGAAACTGGTAGCGAAACTGCCAGCGAAATTGGTAACGAAACTGCCAGCGAAACTGGTAGCGAAACTGGTAGCGAAATTGGAAAAAAAATGATGTTTTTATGTATTAACTTCCGTGCAGCTTGTGCATTCAGACCATAGCTTAAGTTACTTAAATAGAGGCTATTTTGCTAAGTTCAGGTGAGTTCTAGATCTCCTATTTTATACATGTTTTAAATGTTTTGGGGTGATATGCATACTAAAATACATACTTTTATGATCAGTTTGTTTAAAGTAAAGTTTTATACATTATCTTATATGGGAAATGGGGTTTTCTAATGAATTGATAACGTGCTATCCTTATTGTGATATGACCTTTGTAGCGATGAATTGTCTTGTAATGTGTTGTGTTATATTATGTATAACTTAAACATGAAAGTGAAACGTAAAGAAAGGTTATTGGGCCCATAATGTGTACCTTGATAAAGTAAAGCCTTGTAAGCAATTGATAAAGGAGGGTTGCATTCATTGTGCCCTCACCCTGATAAAGTAAATGCTCGAACAGGCAGGTCAGTAAGGCCTGGATTGGCATGATAATAATGGCCTGTTTGGGTACGACAGTAAGGCCTGGATGGGCGTGTCGGTAAAGTCCTGTGTTTATCGTAGGCACCGATAGTGACAGAGAATTGACGGATAAAGAAGAGTAATAATTAACAAGAAATGATAAAGTATCAATAAAGTGATAGCCCGTGTGTATTGTTGTTCTGATAGATGGTAATTATTTTCAACTGTTAAAGCTAATACCTTTTACAAAAGTTATTTAACAAAGTAAACCTAGAATTCACTCAGCGAAGCTGACTTTTATATGCATATCAGTTGACAGGTGAGCGTTAGGGCTTAAGGGATGGGAGCATGGATCTGAAGCTTCTTGGCATCTAAAGACTGACATCCCTGATAAAGAGGAATTTAAGAAGACTTTAAAGAGTTTTTTGATGTTTAAAGACAATGTTTATATTTTAATTTAACTACGTTGTAATGAATTGAGATTTCTGTATTTTTCCGCTGCAATATATATATATACGTATATAAGTAAATGATTGCCTTAAATCTATGCTTTTGCTGTGAATGACCAACTGTGAGGTTTCCTGGGATCCTGGGCCTTACAATGAAGTGGTCTGAGATGAAGGAGTTGGTGCTGGAGGAGTATTGTCCCCATCGGTAATTAGACAAGATTGAGAAGGAGTTCTTGTATTTGGAGGCTGGAAACATGACTCATCAAGAGTATATCCATAAAGCCGCAATCCCAATTTTGTAGTTGTTGCTTACACTGCATAAAAATCATAATTGTTAATTTAGTCTTATCAACAATGAAAAAATATTAATAAGTAATTAAAGACATACATTAATCATTTCCCATTTAAATGCAAACCCAAGAGCTTTATCAATTAAAGATGTAAGAGCGTAGGATTTGGAATTCTTTTTTCCTTTTATAGAATCAAGAATATATCCCTTTTGTGTTGAAGGTGAAATGATCATCAGCAACCAATGGGAACTACAAAAAAAATATAGATAAATTAAGTATGCTTATGTTGATATGTATAGATAGTGTATAAATAAATGTTACCTAGCAAAATATGGTGTAACAAAAAATGGTTTGTCTATATGAAGTACATATATATTCATGATGTGTTCTTTAACAGCAGGGGAATTATTAGCGCACATGTCACTTGTGATGTTACCCGGATTAAAGAAAGCACATATAAAATTGTCTAACCTATAAAAGTACCTCAAATTAAGAAAAAATATAAAGTTAGTAAATTGATTTGTATAAACAAATGTTATTGACCATATAAAACAAAGATAACCTACATTTCAAACCAATGTATGATAGTGATATCTAGCCAGTCGTTACAGAATAATTGTAACATCTTCACATATGGAATTCAAAATTCAACCTGATCATCATACATCCCGTTGGGTGAAAAAACCATAATACCATTGTTATCACCAATGTGCTTTGATAAAATTCTAGCCATATTTTGAATTTCACGAGGTCTTTCCTTTATTTTATCAAAAGCATTAATTATTTCATAATCGACAACTTTTGGACTAGGTTCGGGAGCATCATTAGTTGACATTGGTTGTTGATATAGAGGTTGTTCAAACTGAGGTTGTTCAAACTGATGTATCTGCGCCAACCATGGTGGTAGATTGTGTATGCATAGAAGAACTGGCCACGTACTATGACGACTACTCATGTTTCCAAAAGTATTGATTCCATCTGAACTAAGTCCAAAACGTATATTTCGGATCTCGTCCCCAAACTCTGGATATATGTTATCGATTCTTCACCACGGAGACGAGTCTGCAACATGCCTTAGTTTTCCATCATTTGTGCGCTCATCTGAATACCAACGTAATAATTTTGCTTCCTTTTCATTTGAAAATAAATCGTTTTAGTCTCGGTGTAATGGGAAAGTAGCACAACATTTTAGCCGGTGGTCCGTTTTTTGTCACATCATCATCAACTTCATCTGTTTCTTTTTTACGTTTATACCTGGATACACCACATGTAACACATTTATGTTCCTTTTCGAACTCATTTCTATACAATATACAATCATTGGTCCATGATTTTATAGGGCGGTTTTTGGATACATTTTATAGAGCGAATTTTTTCATTTTATAGGGCGGTTTTGGTGTGTTTTATGGGGCGGTTTTGGTCATTTTATAGGTCGGTTTTGTAGTTTTGAAATAAATATATTTAATTTATTAAATGGATGTTTTCCAGAATATATTTTTCTAAATTTCCAGATACATTTCATTGTTCTACTCCCAACTCACCATATAAATCTAAAAACATACCATTCAAACTATTGAAATATATTATAAAAGATCAACTTCATTGTACAATAATTCCTCAAACACTTAGTGTTTAATATACAAAATTTGATTAATAACACAATGATACCTTAAAATACATGGACGCCTACTTAATATACATTTTGCTTATAAACTGCGGCGTTAATTGTAAAATCAACTTGTCAATTTCCATTTCTGACATGTAGCCTGTGTCATTCCAAATCTAAAAACAAATAAATAAAAAATGTGATTTAATATATAAATAGTGCAATATATAAATATAAAAATTGATAAAAATAAGCAATATGTAAATATACAAATTGATAAAATAACTTACTTTCTTAGGAAATTGATATTGAATATCTTTGGCGAACTCATACATATGTTTTATAACCATAAAGTCGCATTCCCAATTTTGTAGTTGTTGCTTACACTGCATAAAAATCACAATTGTTAATTTAGTCTTATCAACAATTAAAAAATATTAATAAGTAATTAAAGACATACATTAATCATTTCCCATTTAAATGCAAACCCAAGAGCTTCATCAATTAAAGATGTAAGAGCATAGGATTTGGAATTCTTTTTTCCTTTTATAAAATCAAGAATATATCCCTTTTATGTTGAAGGTGAAATGATCATCAACAACCAATGGGAACTATAAAAAAAATTATAGATAAATTAAGTATGGTTATGTTGATATGTATATATAGTGTATAAATAAATATCACCTTACAAAATATGGTGCAACAAAAAATGGTTTGTCTATATGAAGTACATATATATTTATGATGTGTTCTTTAACAGCAAGGGAATTATTAGCGCACATGTCACTTGTGATGTTACCCAGATTAAAGAAAGCACATCTAGAATTGTCTAACCCATAAAAGTATCTTAAATTAAGAAAAAATATAAAGTTAGTAAATTGATTTGTATAAATAAATATTATTGACCATATAAAACAAAGATAACTTACATTGCAAACCAATGTATGATAGTGATATCTAGCCAGTCGTTACAGAATAATTGAAACATCTCCACATATGGAATCCGAAATTCAACCTGATCATCATACATCCCGTCGGGTGAAAGAACCATAATACCATTGTTATCACCAATGTGCTTTGATAAATTCTAGCAATATTTTGAATTTCACGAGGTCTTTCTTTATTTTATCAAAAGTACTAATTATTTCATAATCGACAACTTTTGATTAGGGTCGGGAGCATCATTAGTTGACATTGGTTGTTGATATAGAGGTTGTTCAAACTGAGGTTGTTCAAACTGATGTATCTGCGCCAAACATGGTGGTAGATTGTATATGCATAGAAGAACTGGCCACGTACTATGACGACTACTCATGTTTCCAAAATGTCTGATTCCATCTGAACTAAGTCCAAAACGTATATTTCGGATCTCGTCCCCAAACTCTAGATATATGTTATCGATTCTTCTCCACCGAGATGAGTCTGCAACAACCTTAGTTTTCCATCATTTGTACGCTCATCTGAATACCAACGTAATAATTTTGCTTCCTTTTCATTTGAAAATAATCGTTTTAGTCTCGGTATAATGGGAAAGTACCACAACATTTTAACCGGTGGTCAGTTTTTGGCCACATCATCATCAACTTCATCTGTTTTTTTTTACGTTTATACCTTGATACACCACATGTAACACATTTATGTTCCTTTTCGAACTCATTTCTATACAATATACAATCATTGGGACATGATTTTATTGGGTGGTTTTTGGATACATTTTATAGAGCGAATTTTTTCATTTTATAGGGCGGTTTTGGTGTGTTTTATGGGGCGGTTTCGGTCATTTTATAGGGCGGTTTTGTAGTTTTGAAATAAATATATTTAATTTGTTAAATGTATGTTTTCCAGAATATATTTTTCTCAATTTCCAGATACATTTCATTGTTCTACTCCCAAACTCATCATATAAATCTAAAAACATACCATTCAAACTACTGAAATATATTATAAAAGATCAACTTCATTGTACAATAATTCCTCAAACACTTAGTGTTTAATAAACAAAATTTGATTAATAACACAATGATACCTTAAAGTACATGGGCACCTACTTAGTATACATTTTGCTTATAAACTGCGACGTTAATTGTAAAATCAACTTGTTAATTTCCATTTCTGACATGTACCCTGTGTCATTCCAAATCTAAAAACAAATAAATAAAAAATGTGATTTAATATATAAATAGTGCAATATGTAAATATAAAAATTGATAAAAATAAGCAATATATAAATATACAAATTGATAAAAATAACTATTTCTTAGGAAATTGATGTTGAATATCTTTGACGAACTCATACATATGTTTTATAACCATAAAGCCGCATTCCCAATTTCATAGTTGTTGCTTACACTGCATAAAAATCACAATTATTAATTTAGTCTTATCAACAATGAAAAAATATTCATAAGTAATCGAAGACATACATTAATCATTTCTCATTTAAATGCAAACCCAAGAGCTTCATCAATTAAAGATTAGCGTAGGATTTTGAATTCTTTTTTCCTTTTAAAGAATCAAGAATATATCCCTTTTGTGTTGAAGGTGAAATGATCATCAGCAACCAATGGGAACTAAGAAAAATTATAGATAAATTAAGTATGCTTATGTTGATATGTATATATAGTGTATAAATAAATATTACCTAGCAAAATATGGTGCAACAAAAAATAGTTTGTCTATATGAAGTACATATATATTCATGATGTGTTCTTTAACAGAAGGGGAATTATTAGCGCACATGTCACTTGTGATGTTACCCGGATTAAAAAAGCAAATCTATAATTGTCTAACCCATAAAAGTACCTTAAATTAAGAAAAAATATGAAGTTAGTAAATTGATTTGTATAAATAAATGTTATTGACCATATAAAACAGAGATAACTTACATTGCAAACCAATGTATGATAATGATATCTGGCTAGTCGTTACAGAATATTGTAACATCGCCACATATGGAATCCAAAATTCAACCTGATCATCATACATATCGTCGGGTGAAAGAACCATAATACCATTGTTATCACCAATGTGCTTTGATGAAACTCTAGCCATATTTTGAATTTCACGAGGTCTTTCCTTTATTTTATCAAAAGCACTAATCATTTCATAATCGACGTCTTTTGGACTAGGGTTGAGAGCATCATTAGGTGACATTGGTTGTTGATATAGAGGTTGTTCAAACTGAGGTTGTTCAAACTGATGTATCTGTGCCAAACATGGTGGTAGATTGTATATGCATAGAAGAACTGGCCACGTACTATGACGACTACTCATGTTTCCAAAATGTCTGATTCCATCTGAACTAAGTCCAAAATGTATATTTCGGATCTCGTCCCCAAACTCTGGATATATGTTATCGATTCTTCTCCACTGAGATGAGTCTGCAACATACCTTAGTTTTCCATCATTTGTACGCTCATCTGAATACCAACGTAATAATTTTGCTTCCTTTTCATTTGAAAATAATCGTTTTAGTCTCGGTATAATGGGAAAGTACAACAACATTTTAGCCGGTGGTCTGTTTTTGGTCACATCATCATCAACTTCATCTGTTTCTTTTTTTCGTTTATACCACGATACACCGCATGTAACACACCAAGATGTACCAAGACATGAAGAAAGATTATTGGTGGCCGGGTATGAAGCGTGACGTGGTGGAGTATGTGAGTAAGTGCCTTACTTGCTTGCAAGTGAAGGCAGAGCATCAAAAGCTATATGAAAAGATTCAACCTTTGGATATACCGGAATGGAAGTGGGAGCACATCACCATGGATTTCATTACGAAACTGCCGCGTACTCCGAAAGGGTATGATGCTATATGGGTGATTGTTGACCGCTTGACGAAGAGTGCTCACTTCCTACCGATGCGTGAGACATATTCATCCAAAAGGTTGGCGAATCTTTTCATTAAGGAGATTGTGACTCGTCACGGTGTGCCGGTGTCTATTGTGTCCGATCGTGACACCCGGTTTACATCCAAATTCTGGAAGAAATTCCACGACGCCATGGGGACGAGGTTACATATTAGCACGGCTTATCATCCCCAAACTGATGGTCGGTGGAAAGGACCATTCAGACATTGGAGGACATGCTTCGGGCATGTGTTATTGATTTTAGGGGAATTTGGGACGACCACTTACCGTTAGCTGAATTCTCAAACAATAACAGCTATCATGCCAGCATTGGTATGCCACCTTATGAGATGCTATATGGTAGGAGATGCAGGACACCCGTATGTTGGGGTGACATTGGTCATAAAGAGTTAGGGAGCGTCGAGGTGATTGAGGCTACGACTGAAAAGCTTGAAAGGATCAAGGCCTTCATGAAGGCAACCAAAGATAGACAGAAGTCGTATGCTGATAAACGACGCAGACCGATTGAGTTCCAGGTGGGTGATCGGGTTATGTTGAAGGTCTCACCTTGGAAGGGTATCATTCGGTTCCGAAAGCGGGGCAAGTTGAGCCCGAGGTATATAGGCCCTTTCCTAATCATTGCTCGAGTAGGAGAGGTGGCCTATAGATTGGAGTTACCAGATGAGTTAAGTGGAATTCACCCGACATTTCACGTATCTAATCTAAGGAAGTGTTTGGCAGATGAGGATATGATTGTTCCACTGGAGGATATTGAAGTAGACGAACGGCTCAATTATGTGGAGCAACTAGTGGCAATCATTAACCGAAAGGAAAAGAGGCTGAGAAACAAAGTGGTTCCTCTTGTGCGTGTACAGTGGAGGCACAGGTAAGAATCCGAGTCAATGTGGGAGACCAAAGAGGAAATGAGACAGCATTACCCATGTTTATTCGAGGAAAAACAGGTTTCGGGGACGAAACCTATATAAGGGGGGTGGACTTGTAACACCCAGGTATTTACTTTGTAGCCGACGAAAGAAGAAAAAGAAATAAAGTCCAAATTCGGGGGACCAAACCCGCCAACGCATGAAAGATGGGAAAATGGGGACATGTTAAGAGAGAGGGCAGCCCATTTCCCCCTCCCCACACACACATTTCAGCCACAAAAGAAAGAGACAAGAGAGAAAGGAAGAAAAGAGGAAGAAAGGGTTGATTCAGGTCGATTCGGGTTCGAAATTCGTCATGTAGTAAGTCCAAACGAAGCTCTTCATCTTCTTCTAGTTTGTGTGAGTTCTAGGACCCCTAGTTTACTTGGTTTCAACCGATTTTGGGGTTGGAACACATAGAAACCCGTTTTTAAAAATGTGTGTGTTTGACCCATTTGGGTGTGATTGGGTATAGGGTGTTTAGAGTGGGATTTTGGGCTTTTGTGTGCTTGAATGGTGTCATAGTATGTTTCCCTAAGGTTTGAGGGTTAATTTGGGCTTAGAATGAGTTTGGAAGGGTTTGGAGGTCGAAAGTCATGGCTGCAGTTCGGGATGAACTGCTTTCTGCGCCCGGTTAGGGCTAGGTGACTGGAGGGCCAATCGGCCGACTGAGGGACGATTGGGGTTCAATCGTACAACTGAGGTTCAACGCACGACTAGGGGTCCAGTCGTATGACAGGTCATACGACTGAGAGCTCAGTCGCATAGGTACTCAGTTACGTAGGTGCTCATTCGCACGACTGAGAGCTCATTCGCATAGGTCTAATCGTATAGTGTCCACTCGCACGATTGAGGGTCCATTCGCACGGTTAGAGGTTCGGTCACATGGGATTCCATTCGCAGCGGTCCAGTCGCATGATGTTTAGTCGTATGGAGGCCATGCGACTGAAGGGTGCCCAATCGCCCAAATAGGGCTGTTGTGTGCGAAGAGAGGCATAGTTTGATTACTGACTTTCGGGAAAAGGGTAGGGGTAAGTAATGATGTGGTAGTTCCTGTAAGTACATGTAAGATGGTCGTCGAGGCTTTAGAAGTTATGTTGGGCGTGATGATGATAGTGTTGCATGTTATGCATGATGTATGCTATGTTAAGTATGAGGTCGCCATGTATGATGGTGATGACTGATGACTGGAAAATGTCGATGTTCCTTGTTTCGATACGTGCTTATCTTTTTGTGGCTTTACGTGTTATGATTAATAAATGTAATGAAAGTATTATGTAACGTAAAGTGAAAGATAATGAAAGAGGAACATGATGAAACAATGCATGCATTAATAATGAATGAGAGTAATAAAGTCTTGCAAGCAAATATAGGAGGTGAGCAACCTCGTTGTTGTAACAGACTCGAAATGAAATCCCTGTCTTGCGACCTCAGTAATCGTGGCTGTGTGCTACGAGAAGGGTAAAATCCTGACACTGGGATCAACCATTGTATAGAACCATCGCTGCATATCCTAGGTGCTGTGGCCAGGAGGTTGCGGTGCGCCGATATAGAAGGTCTATGATATAGACCTAGGTCCAGTACCACGACACAGAAGGATATTGCATGTGGCTATGGTACCCTTAAACCTTACCTTAGGTACTGTGGTCAGGAGGTGCGATGCACCGTTATAGAAGGTCTATGATAGGCCTAGGTCCAGTACCATGATACAGAAAGGTAAGGTTTATGGGAGATGTAAAGAAAAGAGATAAAGATGAAAGAGTAAGAAAGCTAAAGGCATACAGAGAATGAATGAAAGTTAAAGAATGAACGAATGAAAGTAATGAAAGGAAAGAAATGAAATGATAAAGTATGAAACGGATCCTTGCCACTCGACCTCCGTAATCATGGCTACGTGCAGTGAAGAGGGTAACGTGTGACAAGACCCATATAGTAACAAAGATAATGAATGATGAAGATAATAATGATATTATCTATGTGTACGTATGATGTGTGATAGCATAAAAGTAAAGAAACGGTTTTAATGAAAGTAAAGTATGTTTATTTATAAAACTAGAACTGACTCAGCAACGCTGACTTTTTATGTGTTTCCACTTGGCAGGTGAGGTTGCTGAGGATGACACGAGGCGGCTACTTAGCTCTTTTGGGATGACATTCTTTCGTTTAATGCTTTTGTATTATAATGCAAACAAACGATATTTTTTGTAATGAGTGCTGTATTACTTTGCAAAAGTATTTATAGTAAAATGAAAAGTTATTTCCCAGTTTCCGCTGCATGATTTTAGTAAAGATTATATAGTGATGTGTTTTAAGTGCGATGGTGACCAGCTGTGAGGTGCCCGGGAACGGGGCCTTACAATGCAAAGCTTGATAAAGGAAATTTAGAAAGCGTTCCTGTTATTAATGAATACTCTGATGTTTTTCCTGATGAATTACCTGGATTACCACCCTCCCGTCAAGTAGAGTTTAAAATAGAATTAATACCAGAAACAGCCCCTATTGCTAAAGCACCATATCGTTTAGCACCAACTGAAATGAAGGAACTCATGACCCATTTACAAGAACTATTAGATAAAGGATTTATATGTCCTAGTGTATCACCTTGGGGAGCACCAGTTCTGTTTGTCAAAAAGAAAGATGGGACTTTTAGGATGTGTATTGATTATAGAGAACTCAATAAAGTTACTATAAAGAATAGATATCCTCTCCCTAGCATTGATGATTTATTTGATCAATTACAAGGATCTAGTTATTTTTCTAAAATAGATTTAAGATCTGGATATCATCAGTTAAGAGTACAAGATGACGATATATCAAAAACTGCATTCAGGACTAGATATGGACACTATGAATTTCTTGTAATGCCATTTGGATTAACCAATGCTCCAGCAGTATTTATGGATTTAATGAATCGAGTGTGCAAACCCTATTTTGATAAATTCTTTATAGTCTTCATAGATGACATTCTGATTTACTCTAAAAATAAGGAAGACCACGAACAACACCTGAGGTTAACTTTGGAATTACTACGAAAGGATAAGTTATATGCAAAATTCTCAAAATGTGAATTTTGAAAAAGAGAAGTACAATTCCTAGGACACATAGTTAATCAGAGTGGGATTCAAGTTGATCCAGCAAAGATTGAAGTAGTCAAGAAATGGGAAGTTCTAAAAACCCCAACTGAAATACATCAATTCTTAGGTTTAGCAGGATATTACAAGAGATTTATAGAAAATTTCTCAAGAATAGCTCAACCTTTGACAGAATTGACCCAGAAGGATAGAAGGTTTGTATGGGAAGAAAAACAAAATGAAGCTTTTGAACTCCTCACAAATAAGTTGTGTAGTGCATCCGTTTTAGCTTTGCCAGAAGGGACAGATAGTTTTGTAGTATATTGTGATGCATCACGTCAAGGTTTTGGATGTGTTTTAATGCAAAAAGATAAAGTAATAGCATATGCATCCAGACAACTTACGGGTAGTGAAAAGAACTATACCACCCATGATCTAGAATTAGGAGCAGTAGTGTTTGCATTAAAAATTTAGAGACATTATTTGTACGGGACTAAGTGTATAATCTATACGGATCATAAAAGTCTGCAACATATCTTTGATCAGAAAATGCTGAATATAAGACAGAGAATATGGGTAGAATTATTAACTGATTATGATTGTAAAATTAAGTATCATCCTGGTAAAGGAAATGTAGTTGCTGATACTTTAAGTAGAAAAGAAAGCGTTAAGCCATTATGAGTACGTGCTATGAGAATGGAATTACACTCAGATTTGTTAAAACAAATTCGGGAAGCCCAACAAGAAGATATGTTGAAACTGAAGGGACAATTAAAAGATATGAAAGAAGAAACAGATGGGATTCTGAGGTTTAAAGAAAGAATTTGGGTACCTGACAATAGTGTGATTAGAATAATTATCTTAAAGGAAGCATATAAGTCAAAATATTATGTACATCCAGGAAATAATAAAATGTACAAGGATTTGAAAAGCCAATACTGGTGGCCAGGCATGAAAAGATCAGTCGGAGAGTTTGTGGAACAATGTGATGTCTGTTCAAGAATAAAAGCTGAATACCAAAAACCTTCAGGATACCTACAGCAACCAGAGATTCCAGAATTGAAATGGGATCAGATTACAACGGACTTCATAACCAAACTACCAAGAACCAAAAATGGATACGACACAATCTGGGTTATAGTAGATAGATTGACTAAGTCAGCTCATTTCTTACCCATACGAGAAGATTATAAGATTGAAAGATTAGCAAGAATTTACATAAAAGAAATTATGTCTAGACATGGAATACCTGTATCCATCATATCAGATAGAGACAGTAGATTTACTTCCAGATTTTGGCAGACGTTATAAAAAGCCTTAGGAACCCAAGTGAATTTAAGTACAGCCTATCATCCACAGACAGATGGACAAAGCGAAAGAACAATATAAACACTAGAAGATATGTTAAGAGCTTGTGCTATAGACTTTGGTGGAAATTGGGATAGCCACTTACCATTAATAGAATTCTCATACAATAACAGTTATCACTCTAGTATTGGGTTAGCTCTATTTGAAGCTTTGTACGGAAGAAAGTGTAGATCACCCTTGTGTTGGAATGAAATAGGTGATAGACAACTTACAGGTCCTGAATTAATCCAAGAAACCATGACAAGATCACTGATATTAAAAATAGATTGAAAGCAGCTCGTGATCGACAGAAAAGTTATGCAGACAAACGAAGGAAACCGTTGGAATTTCAAATTGGAGACAGGGTTTATCTAAAGATATCTCCCTCAAAAGGAATCTTCCGGTTTGGAAAACCAAGTAAGCTAAACCCTAGGTATGTTGGTCCATTTAAAATCATTGATAAGATAGGTCCTGTGGCATATAAGTTGGAATTACCTCAAGAATTAAGTGAAGTACATAGTACATTTCACGTATCCAACCTCAAGAAATGTCTAACCAATGAGACTTTAAAGGTGCCAATTCAAGAGGTCAAAATAGATAAGAAACTTTATTTCGTGGAAGAACGAGTAACCATTGTAGACAAAGAAATAAAGAAGTTAAGAAAGAATAGAATTCCTATAGTAAAAGTTAAATGGAATGCAAAGAAAAGACCAGAATACACATGGGAAAGAAAATACCCCCACTTATTTAAAGGTAATGATCAGATAAGTTCTTCTAAAACTTAAATCATACTTCAAGAAATTTCGGGACGAAATTCTTTTAACAGGGAGAGACTGTGACAACCTTAAAAATAAGGTTAGACGAATATATATCTTAATGAAAAATTTTATATTTCAACTAACGTATTATGAATATTATTTAGTAAATTACATTATGATGTCATATATATATGTGTGTCATGTATATATTTTACGTATGCATGTTTGCATGCATGTATATAGAATTTACGTGTGCATAAATATAGATTTTTGCATGCATGTATATATTCTACTTGTGCATACATATAAGTATATATTTTACGTGTAGGTATATATATATATATATATATATATATATATATATATATATACACACATATGATTTAGACTTGTGGTAATCTATGCTACTATATATATATGTGTTATGAATCAAAACAAAATGTTAACACAATCAAATAACACGATTAAGCAAAACCTTAAATATACGAGCATCGAATTAAGATTATTAGCTTAGACTAACTACCTAAAGCCCCGGTTAATGACTAACTAAAATCATTAGCACCCATAAAATGGATCTCTCGGCCAAACCATCACCTAAACCACCATTAAAAACCTTTAAAACCTAGCTTAACTACTAAACTCTCAGCTAATGGTACCACAAACCACCAAACCGCCAATAATCACCTCTTTAGAGTCACATGGATCATCACCATTTCAAAGGAGATGTGGCAAGTTCTAAGGCAACCATCGGCCACCTAAGCACACATCAAGTTAACTCCTAGTTTGCCACCTAACCTAAAAAATTGACTAAGCATTCCTATGGATGCTTACTCACCTAAGCTAGAGTCTAAACCAATTGGTGAATCACTAAAGCTAGAACCAACCTGGATGTATATACATCTACCTCTCGGTTATATCATAAACACAACACACTACCATAAAACACCACCTTTGTTCTCTAAGTTCTCGGGTTTCTTTGGAACACCCCACACAACCACCAACAACCGCATACCATAACCGTCTCCACCATCCGTAACCTACACCACCACCATCACCCGTAACCTACACTACCACCCTCACCCGTAACCAACACCACCATCATTATCCGTAAGCATCACCTTCTATCACCTTATTCCTTTCTACCTCTCGGGTTCTACAAGCAAAACAAACATCCAAGTTTCATCATCTTCTTAGATCATGGACTCAAGGCACTTTTAATCATCTATTAGTCATCATCAGCCCTCTTCCTCTTCTCAATTACAAGGTTATAATCCTTCCTAAAGTGTTTAAATACCAAGGATTACATATGTGTTATAAACACATATAAAAATTAGTTTTGGTATCTATACATCAAAACTAATCTTAATAAATATTGAAAACCTTAATTCTCATCAAGTTACAGTAAGGAAATCAGAAAAGTTATGACAAAAAGAATATTTTACGATTTAATGAGATTTAATCTTGAAATATTAAGAAAATTAAGTAAAAATATTAAATAATTACGATTGTGGGAATAAACATTTGAGAGAATTTTTAGAAAATATTGACTTATCCTTCTGTAAATTTTAGTAAAAATATACTAAGTAAAATAATTTATATAAATTATTTAAAAATCAAGAAAATACTCTAAAATACAAATAAATTCGGGAAAATTCTGGAAACATCGCAGAATGACTATTTTTAGATATAAAATCTCCAGGAATTATTTTGGATTTTATTTCCTTATTATGATTGAAAAATGAATTTTTAAAGGATCTATAAAGGAAAAATCAAAATAAATACTTAAACAGTATAAAAAATCTTGAAAAATTCACTAAAGCTATTATAAATCAGATTCAATATATGGTATAAATTTTATAACTTTTGGAGTTATAGAGATATTTTTAATGAATTTTGGGAATATTGTAGGATTTACAGAAAACAATATGTTGAGAATTAAATATCAGAAAATTTATAGATGATATAGACTTTTGAGGTAACATTATGTAAATTTTTGGGAAGTTTTGGATAACAATAGCTATTTTTGGTAATTTATGGTGAATTTGTAATAATTATAATAATTTATATATAGTAAAATAAAAATTGAGAATTTTATGGTAATATTAGCTGATAATATTACAACTAAATTTTTAAGAACTAGTTATATCTGAGGTTCTAAAAATTTTAAATAAATTTTTATCTAACTTATGTATTATTTTTATAGGTTACATTTTGGACACATTTAAGACTCATAGTCCCATTTTGATATTTGTAAAGTTTTTGGGGGAAAAAGTATACTGATTATGTTGATGCATTATTTTTGAAAATATTTTGAAATGTACTGTCATTTGTGATACAACCATTAATTCAAATGAGAAACCATCTGATAATATTAGTAGCGCTACTTAGGAGAATATTTTATACCAACAGGATGAGTGTTGTGATGCCATTTAAATATTTCCTGCACCAACAGAATGAGTGTTGTGATGTAATATTATCTGATTTTGTGAATTATTTCGTGACAGTATGATTATGTTTGTGAGCAGGTTTGGTTGTAATTAGTGCATCAATAAAATGTTTGTCTGGAAATAAACCTATGATCTCACCAAATTTATGTTGACTGTTTTGAGTATGCTTTTTCAGGTAAAAATGACTAATAATGTTGAATTCTCTTTTGATGTGTACAACGGCTGGGGTGAAGTCGTTGGAAGGGTTTGTGTGAATCTAACTGTCAACATCTACGATGGCAGTGTTGTGGTGGATGCTCATTTCCATCGCATTTGAAGATGTTATAGCTAAATAAAAGTTGTAATAGGATTATATCAAATTTTGACTACCTATGTAAATGATGTAATCCTAACTTATATTATATAATTATGTTATGTGTTTTATGTATTAATATTGTTGTGTTTTAATTCCTTATAATCATTTGTGTTCTGAACAAACAAGTCACATCCAAAAATCGCTTCACGCTTCCGCCGGAATGTGACATATTAAGGGCTGCAAACGAATAGTATGTTCAATTAACTGTTTGTAAATGCTGGACATGAAATTCATTTATATTCATTTGTTTAATAAGCAAAAGGAACACAAAGGCCACACGCGTTCATTAATGTTCGTTAACATTTGATAGTGTGTTCATATATAGTCTGTTATGTTTGTTTGTATTCGATCATTAAAGGTTCTCTATCTTTCATTTTTTTATTTTGTTAGTTTACTTTTGATAAGTATGTTCGGATAAGTTTTGTAAGTATTTATTTATTGTTCTTGGATTATTCTTAATGTTGCTCACAAAAAATATATTTTTATTTTAAAATAAATATATGATTATTTGTATTCGTTTATGTTCATGAACATAATGAACATTCGTTTCTATTTGTTGATATTCTTGAACATACTTGAACATTCATGAACATATTTTTTTATTGAACAAACATGAACAAGAAATCTAGTGGGTAAGTGTTCGTGAAAAATTTAATAACATATACATTCCCTAATGAATGAACACGAACGGCTTGTTTGTGTCATTCAACTCGTTTGCAGCCGCACGTTGATCTGGTTGTCGAGACTTGATCAAAAGTAAGTTAAATAACCGGTCTTAGCTACCTTTATTATGTAAAGGTAAGTAAGGTCGTCTCCTCAGGGAATATGTGGAAAGTGTTTAACGATTATAACTCAATTCACGTAAAAACAAAAACTTTAAGCTAAAGATTAAAAATTTAAATGAATTACTTGATCACAAGTGCATAAAGCAAGAAACTTTAAAACGAATTTCATTAAATATTGCGAAACAATCACTTCCGGGTTTCCAATTCTGCAAGATCAACAATTGGTACTTCTAAATCAGGGTTCATAAGAAATAATTCTTAAAGATCTTAACTTTTGATCAAAGTGATAACAAAGGAACAAGCTTTTAAGATTCGTTCATTCACAATGTTACCAATTTACCTATATCAAATTGTCTACTTTTCTTAATGAGCTCACGATGCAAGAAAACCGAAAACTGATAATCAAGCAAACAACTTTATTTATAAGCAAATCGTTTAAATTAACCAAAACATAATGTTTCATTCAATAGATCAATGTTCAATACAAAAACCTAATCAAAGCATACCAATTGTTTCACTTGACAAGAATCATACTCCCGAAAGCAATCACAAAAAGCCTAGCGCCACGCATCATCTTCATTATGCCTTTGATCTTGAATTGAAGAATGTTTATGGATGGTTTGGGGAGCCTTGAAACACCAAAAATAACCTAAAGTTCATCACTTTTTGTTTCCAAGAAGTTCTAGCTCGAATTAGGGTTGATTTGGCTTAAATAACTTGAAATTCCATAAAATTCGGGTGTTAGTTCAACCGCCGGTGTATAATACGCCCAGGGCGGCGTATAATACTCCTAACTTTCTGAAATTTTTGTCAAATATGCCGCCAATGCGCCGACCGGCGTATGATACGCCCATACCCGACATATCATACACTGGGCCCTATAAAATTTTGATTTTCATATGTAACTTTTGCACGAGCTTTTTGTTGACAGGTCATGGGCCCGGTAACTCTTTTCCTAGCCCAAGTTATGCCCATTTTAAGTTACCATAGTCTTGAACCATTGGTTTTTGCATTTCTTCACTTCTCGGGCTCCGATTTCCAACCCGCTTCTTCCATACTCTTCGTGTTTCACCAAACTTAGTTCCGGTTTCCTGTTTTGCATCTTTTGGTAACTACGCATTTGGTCCTCGTGATTTCATCCTGTGCTTATTCACCTTAAAATAAGCTTCCTTAAGCTCCAATTCCTACACATCAAAACAAACTCAAAGTAACTTCGTTCCATATTAACGACGATGTAAAATCATATAATTAGATCAATTAAACCTTTAATTATTATCACTCGATCACATCCCCACACTTAACCTTTTGTTTGTCCTTAAACAAACTTGCTTGCACAATTCACCTTAATTAATCAAACATGCTAAATTATCACAATTTGTATAAGTTAAGGTCCCAAGGCATACTTAATTTTAAACTTTTATCATTTAAGATCATAAACTAACATGCAATATCAATTATGTTTTAAGCTTAGAATCTTTAGTTAGTATAACTTCACATTTCGCTTCAAACATTCATGCATTCACATTCCTTCCATATTAACGATGACGTAAAATCACATAATTAGATCAATTAAACCTTAAATTATTATCACTCGATCACACGTCTACTCTTTAGTGTTCTTGTTGGATCAGTTAAACAAGACATTCTACAGATCATTATTTAGTAGATGTGGAATTTTTGTTAACTACTTACTAACAATCATATAAACAGAAATACTTGAATGAAATAGCATAAGAAAATTCTTTCAAAGTATTCACTAGATTATATTCACTAGATTATGTTACGGTTGTTGTTGTTGTTGTTGCTTTTGTTGTTGCTCTTGTTGTTGCCCTTGTTGTTGCTCTTCTTGTTGTTGTTGTTATTGTTTTTGTTGTTGTTAATGTTATTCATGTTGTTATTGTTAATGTTATTCATGTTGTTATTGTTGTTAATATTGTTGTTGTTGTTGTTATTGCTGCTACTTCTTTACTGGTGTCGCTTCTATTGTTGTTGGTGGTGGTGTTGATGTCGCTGTTGCTGTTGTTGCTGCTACTGTCGATGTCGCTTTTGTTGTTGTTATTACTATGTTGTTGCTATGTTGGTGTTGCTTTGTTGTTGTTGTTGTTGTTGTTGCTGTTGTTATTGCTGCTGCTGTTGCTGTTGTTGTTGCTGCTGTTGTTGCTGCTGTGTTGTTGTTGCTGCTGTTGTTGTTGTTATTGTTGAAAGGTCATTTTTCAAGTTTAGTAGTCAAGTATAGTTTATTACAAGATAGCCCATTAAGTATGGCTACTTATAGCAAAATGACCTCTATCATAATTTAGCTGTTAAATGATTATGAAATGACTATTTGCACATACTAAAATACAAAAGAATATTAAAAACAAAAATGTAACTTATTTTATTAGATTTAATATATATTTCTTAAAATAATTTAACCAAATCCCTCGTCCCCAATATCTTCCAACTTTACATGTCTTGAAAGATCTTCCACCACCGTCTAACACCATCCCTCCACCGCCAACATCTTCCATCACAAACACCCATATCTCTCTTATGCAACCTTCACCACACACCATCTTTAACATCATCTTCAATGTTGTTAGGCCTGCTTCGATTGACGACACCACTCTACCTTGTTGCTACCACAAAGGTCAAAACGGGTTAGTCAGAGTGATTCTTTATTTTTCTATGAACGAAAATAGTTCGATGATCTCTACAGTGGGTTATCTTGTTATAAGTTATCACACTTAGAGCATTCACAGTAGCTTCCTTACTTTATCCATATAATTACACTAAAAATCACTATATTTTCTTTCTCATTTTCAATTAAATAATACTTTTTATACCTTTATCATTACTTTTTTCTCTCTCCTTACTCACAACCATTTTAAAAAATATTAAAAAATTTATAAGGATTGAACAGTGATTCTTCAAATATACCAATCCACAATAACATTTTCTCTATCCTTCACTCACAACCACTCAAAACCATTCCATATAATATAACAAACACACTCACATACTTTTAAGGAATCCACTATGAGTGCTCTTAGTAAGCTATCTTGAAATAAACTATACTTGGGGACTAAACTTAAAAAATGACTTTACCCCATTGACCATCTATGTAATTAACTCTTAAATCTTCTTACTCTAATAAAAAATAACTTGAGATGCCACGTGACAGCACCACAATCATCCTCACCAAAATTTTCTCGCCTCTCATTCTTCTTAAATAATTACCTTAATTACTAATAATACTATTTAGCATTCTTTTACATTTAAAATTAAAAAAATATTTATTTATTAATTTTATTTCTAAATAAACAAATGTTTTATAAAATAATTAATTTTGGGAGTTATAATAAGGAAATTTTAAAAATGACATGTTTATACAGTTTGTTTTATAATAAATATATATTTTTTTAAGAAAAAATTTAAAAACAAAATTTTAAAAAGTTGATATCACTATTTTATTAGTTATAGTCAGTCATATCATATATTAGAATATCATCTTATAATTAATAAATTTTATTATATTAATATTTTATTTATTCAACCCTATAATACACGGGTTTACTAAAGATAATGATTTATAAAATAGTATCTAACATCTAATAAACATAAGTTTCTTTAGCCACATGGCAGGCTACTAGAGCATCTTTCTGTCATTTTTCCCGCCCAAACCCATTGCTCCGAATCTTTATTCACACGGATCCTAAAAATTCATGGTCTGACCAATGGATACCCTTTCCTTCTACTTTCCTCTCCATTCCTTCAAACTAATTTCTTCTAAAGATAACCCTAATCAAGCGACCAACACCGCCTATCGCCGGGTAAGCTCCTCCACCCAACTTCAATGGTAGCCTGATTCTTCTTCTTAGTCATCTTTTAATGCCGATTTGTTTAACCTTCGTCGTGTTCTCATTTTACACTACTTCTTGTCTCATCTTCCGGCCTACAAACTTAGCCCGGATGCGGATCTATTGATCCGGCTTTGACACACTGTAAAATCGGAGATGCCTACCTACTTTCCCCTTTCCTTCTTCTCCATTACTCACCAAAAAAAAACCCTAAAATGTCCATCGCCTCTCAAGAGCCATTCTTTCCCCTTTCCTTCAACATGCGACTTTTCTTCTTCACTGAAATCTTCTTCTTTCTCTTCTGAGCGAGAGTTCTCCTCCAAACCCGGGCCTTCCAATCAACCTCTCAAACTCATAAAATCAGTAAAGTATGTAACATTTACTCTATAATTCTTAAAACCCCATATCGGTTCACGAATAGCACTTAGATTTATTTTGATATCATTCCTTTTCTACTGTTTCTTATGCACTTGATTTGAGGTTTCATTGACCTAAACGTGATTCTTATCGCAAGGATTTAGGGCATTCAAGGCCCTATCAGAAGCAAATCGATTTGGAATAGTTCATTCTTCTATTCGTTTCTCCGGTTTCAGTTGATCTCATAATTCGTCATCTCGGCAGACAGCATCTACTTTTAGGACTCCATCGAAGGTACCTTTTAATCTGGTTTTATTTGTAATCCAAAACTGATTTGCAGATTCAAAATTCAACGGAATGCGTTAAAATCATGATTGAGATTTTTTTTAAAGATTTTTTGCTCCTAATTTACTAGAGTGTAATTTCTATTTGTATGCGTGGATTTGGAGATGGCTAAGTGTAAGATGAATTTTAGTTGTTGTATACATGTCTGAGATAATTTTATCGATTATTAGTAATTTTATGTGATATCCTTTTCATGATCCGGTCTACTATTTAGAGGCATAAAAGTTTTATTTTCAACATCCGAGACCATACTTCACTCTATTTTTTGTATAGATTGTTACACTTGCGTAATATGAACAAATTTGTTAATGTTTATTAGTTCATATGATAACAAGCATTGCCATAAAAGCTTAAAAACTCTTATGTATTATGTGTATTCTAAATATATATTAGGTGACTTACAAGCTTGCAAGTATCTATTCCAGATGCTAATTCTATGAAACTACCTTATTTGATTAGGTGCAGAACAAGTCTTTACTCTATAACTTACTTTCTCTGTTTCAGCTTATAATTAAATTAAAATAACATGGAACCATAACAAGGAACAATGTACTGTACCTTATTAATTGTTATCGAAGTTTTGGAATTTGTATATCTCTTGTACAGGGATAGGTTTTGTAAGAATTTTAAGTGGACTTTTTTTAATAAATCAGTTTGAGGTTCTATGGTTTTGCTGATCTATTTCACTGGAGCTATTTCTTGCTTATCTACATGGCTTGGATTGGATTAACAGCTCTCAGGGCAATTAAAGCTGGGAAATTAAAGCTTAAACTTGGAGGTATAGATCTTTCTAAAAATCATGAAATATAAAATGTGGCATTAGGACTTCAAAATGTTTTATAAACTATGAAACTATTTTATATGGATATGTAGGAATTGCATTGGGAAATAGCTGGATGTCACCTATAGATTTTGTGGTGAGTAAAGTATCTTTTTTGTTTTAAAGATGTCTTTATGCACACATTTCTTGAAATTGAAATTTTGGAAGTGAAATTGATAGGCTTCATGGGCTCCTTTGCTCAAAGATCTTTCAAGGATAGACTACAGAGGTCTAAAGACATCAGAAAGGTTGATTTATGGTTCATCAACTGTGTGATCTTAGTTTGGCTACTTATTTACAGTTATTGAATATTAATGTTGTCCTAATGCTAAGCTGCACTGCAAAAATTACAGAGTGAATGTCAGCAACTATATGTCAGATTCTGAGAGCAACTCCTGAAGCTGCATCGGCTGATGCGGCTGTTGAAACAGCTAGACTTGCAAGCAAGTCTCCTTCAAAAGAAAAGAGGCAAACAATATGAAGTTTAGTTATTATCTTTTTAGTATACCGAGAGAATATTAAATAAAAAATATTATGAATTGTGGTTGCAGTGATAAGTCAGAAGATGGCCTTTCATTTGCCTTTCGCTTCACTGATGCTTCAGTTCCCAGCCAGGGTATGTGAGACTATATTAAGCTTTAATTAGAACTGAATAATTCAAAGTTATACGCTTGAATAGGTCAACATTCCAGTCCTTTGAAGAAGTTATGTTTTATTTTTTATTTGCTGCGTAATATTAAACTATAATTTATACTTAAAAGTTAAAATTTGAAAGTTTAATTTTCACATCCTTTCCAATTTTTAGTACCTGTGATTTCATTTCCTTTTTTTTATATATTTTAAATCAAAAATATATTGCCATGTATAAACTTTTTAAAACAGGAAAGTCAATTCCATAATATATCAAGCAATTTACCCACATTAAAAACTTCTATATCAATAAAGATAATTTCCATAATAAAATCTGAATCGTCAATTATAAATTACCCATTCAACCGTATAACTTTGAATTATTCAGTTCTAATTAAAGCGCTTAAGCTTATTTCGAAAGGTATTTTGCCTTACACTCTACTACTTATACAACTTATATCATCTAACATTATACCTTTAATCTTTGTTTGGGTTCTTAGAATCAGAGTTGTTAATGGCTCCCTCCAAGATTACTTTGTTCAAGGACTTGAGTGTTTTAACTCAAGAATACACTTTGAAGGTCCGCATTATCCGACTTTGGACCAGACCCATGTTGAATGATGCAACAAAGGTGTACTCTTATGAGATGATCATAATGGATGAAACGGTATGTTCACGTCAACAGAAGCATTCAAATTCTAAACACATACACCATTTTTGCAGTTTTAACTTTGTGAGTTTCATTATGTTACAGGGTGCGAAAATGGAGGCAACTGTTTTAAAAAAATATTGTACATCCTATCAAATGCTACTTCAGGAAAAACAATGTCTGCTAATCTATAAGCCAACCATGGCAGAGAATCATTATAAATAAGTTTATCCCATACCACATAAAATCTGTTTTCTTGAAAAAACTGTTGTTACAAGCAGTCCGAACCTGTAGCTTCCGAGTATGGTTTTTATTTTACAGATTTTCAGCTTCTTAAAGATAAGAAACTCGCAGAAAATACAACAATTGGTATTTTCATTTAATCTTTTCTTTATTTGTGTCACACCCTCGCTTAGAGCGGAAACACGAGGATGCGACGGACGGGATCGTCATAACACTTGGTATAAATACAGAGATATAATACATGCATTCTTCTCGTGTCATGACGTCCCCCGACACAATGGTGACTTGTGCCGTGGTTAGTCAGTTTCACGACTATCATAGTCTTATTGATTCCAATACAAATCACACATTGTTCAAATATGAAACAAATGACAAAATTACATATGCAATACTATTGAAATCCTGAGGTCTCTGCTAAGGCATCTGCACTAGCTATCCTCTTTGATTATGTTCACCTGAAAAGATATGCTCAAAAATGTCAACACATAATGTTGGTGAGTTCCGCAGGTTTAAATTGAAAACATGTTGTTGATGCTGTATAGAATTTGTTATGGAATCATACTGTAAGCAAAAACCACATAACATGTGTTTAAAGACAACCAAACCTAATGACGTTAAGCATATAAATCTGTCGGAATATATTCACCCTTGGCCTGATTGCTGGCAGCTGTGTTGGTAACTCACAAGTTAACCAATCGTCGAAGGGTGGGGGTGTCAACCCAGTAGTACTACCAATACCTATCCGTTGGTTCCCAAACCCGGGAATTAATGGTTGTAAGAATCATAGAATAACACCATGTATGTATTAGAATATAAGAATAGTATCACATTGATTCCACGTATGAAAATTGTATGTAAGATTGTACAGCATCGAAAAACGGGTGAGCATACTTTTCCCCCAAGTTTGAAAACATTGAAACAATTATAAAAGCATAAAAAGGGGCCGCGGAAACTCACCTTGGATTGATGTAATGTATATGAATAAGAACTTCAAAGAATTAAGCAAGCACGATCAAACACGTTCAACACCTATTATTGATTTGTAATTTAGTCTTTAATACGAATGAATATATTTGGTAAGGTTCGGGTTGATTTGATTTAACACGTGTCACACACGCATTATATATGTGTTACAATCTTTTTATATATTCGTATATGTTTTAATAAGTATTTATCAATAAATATTAAGTTTTACAAAATAATTATTTATATTTTGATTTCATTAAAAGATTTCATAGGTGTATTTATATATTTTAGGATTAAATATAAAATAATGTGGTCTAATTATATAATTTATAATTATCCAATAATATTTATAAATAAGAATATTCACACTTATAGTATTTTGATTAATAAATAGGTATTAATTTATACCTTTGGTTCAAATATATATTTTATAAGAAATAACCCACAATTTCATAAATAATTTGTGAATTTATAAAATATATTAATTTGTATTTAAAGATAATAAGGTGTCCATTTTTATAAAAATAATTATTTATAATATTTATAAATAATATTTATATGATTTTTGTGATTATTTCATAATTAACTTGATTTAGAATTTATTTTATAAAAATAAGTATTTTTAATATTTTTAAATAATATTTTATAAAATCTATTAAAGTTTTGAATAAAATAAATTTACAGGAAACTGTTTTGTAAGATTTAAAATAAGAAAACTTATAAAATTTATTTTTATAATTTTTAGGAATTTTTCCATATTTTTAAAGTATTTTAAAAAGCTTTAAAAAAAATAAAACAAATAAAACGAGGCTGCCCGGGGTCGAACCCGGGTCCTCTCCCTGCATACCACACACCGAACCAGTGAACTAAGGGCCTCAGCCGCGGTTATAATTGGGTTTTTTTCATTTAAACATCACCTGCAGTTCCTCATTGATTCTAAGAACCCTAGAATCAATCTGATCCAAATTGAAGATCGGATTGATGATGTTAATTCAAACGATCATGGGCTTTTGATCCCCATCAAAAATCGAACGTAATGATGTATTTAATTACCTGGTTGGACACCCGATTGACAAGAAAAGATGAAGAACAGGTCGCGGTTTTAGCTTGAAGTCGAATGATGATCGAACGATGATGAAAACCAAATTAACTTCACAGGTAGCTTCAAACGAGGTCAAGGATCAATTGCCCTCTGTCAATTGTGACTTATAATAGTTCTAAATAAGAGTTCGAGTGTGTTGCAGATCGATGATGGAGACGATGATCGAATTGGGTGTTTTTGATGATTTAAGGTGCAATTGAAAATGGCAGTAGCATTGCGACATTTATAGGGTTGTTTTGAATCACTTAATCGAATTATTTGTAGTGTGTAGTGCGATTCGTGATGGGTAAAGCAGCCGAAAGTGAAAAATGATTGAATCAGATCGATCGCACTATGATTTTGAGATTGAATTCATGCATTGTGTTCGAATATTGCACATGGTGTTGTCGGGACCGGTAGGTTTTTGGGGTTAAAATCGGGTTTTGTTGATGTTTTGGAGCTCGCCGGAGGGCTGCCGGAGGTTGGCCGGAACCGGCGCCGGAGTTACGGGTGGGCGGGGGGTTGGTTTTGAAATTTCTAAATTTACACAAATGGTCCCTCGGTTTTATTTCTTATTATTTTATGTATAAAACTTCTTTTGAAGTTTTAGAAATTACAAGATACCCCCCTGCACTTATTTATTTATTTATTTATTATTGTTATTATTATTATTATTATTATTATTATTATTATTATTATTATTATTACTATTATCATTATTATTATGATTATTTTTATTATCATTATTATTATTTATTATGATTATTATTATTATTGTTATTATTATTTTATGATTATTTTTATTATTAACACGAACGCGTGTACGATAAATTCGACTGAAACAATACGTATGTATATGTATAATAAATACGTAAAGTTAATTAACACACATAGAACATGCACATGAAATAATTCGATTAACACGATACATAGCTTATGATCCTACGTGAGGCTAGTCAATACACATGATGAGTTCACGAGCTAGATATTGTGAGGTGTCACAGTATCCCCCGGTTGAGGGAATTTCGTCCCGAAATTCAATCGGTGTTAGGTCCAAGAGTGTCATCCTCGAATAGATGAGGATATTATGTCTCATTTGATCCTCACGTTCCCATGTAAACTCTGGACCTCGTTTGGAATTCCATCTCACACAGACAATAGGTATCTTGCTGCGTCTCAGCTTCTTGACCTTTCGGTCCTTGATCTCAATAGGTTCCTCCACGAAATGGAGTTTCTCATCAATCTTGATTTCTTCAATTGGCACATGTAAGGACTCGTCCCCAACACTTCTCTGAGGTTTGACACGTGAAAAGTATCGTGTACACACCGCTGAGTTCTTGTGGCAACCTCAATCGGTAAGCCACCGGACCGATTCTTTCTGTAATCTCGAATGGTCCTACGTATCGAGGGGATAACTTCCCTTTCTTTCCAAATCGTACAATCCCTTTCCAGGGAGAGACTTTGAGTAAGACGTGATCTCCAACGTTGAACTCTAGAGGTTTCCGACGGTTGTCGGCATAACTCTTTTGGCGATCTCTTGCAGCTTTTAGTCTGTCTTTAATTTGGAAATCTTGTCAGTCGTCTCTTGAATGATTTCTGGCCCTGTTAACTGGCTTTCACCAATCTCAGCCCAACAAACTGGGGATCTACATTTCCTCCCGTATAATGCTTCAAATGGAGCGCATCCAATGCTTGTGTGGTAACTGTTGTTGTAAGAGAACTCAATCAATGGTAAGTGAGTATCCCAGCTACCACCAAAATCGATTACACAAGCTCTAAGCATGTCTTCCAACGTTTGTATCGTTCGTTCACTTTGGCCATCCGTTTGTGGGTGATAGGCGGTACTCATATCTAGTCGAGTGCCCATCGCTTTCTGCAACGTCTGCCAAAAGCGTGAAGTAAATCGACTGTCTCGGTCGGATATGATTGACACCGGCACTCCGTGCCGTGTCACGACCTCCTTGATGTACAATCTTGCCAGCTTATCCATTTTATAATCTTCTCGGATAGGCAAGAAGTGAGCAGATTTTGTCAGTCGATCCACCACGACCCATATCGAGTCGTGTCCGCTTGGCGTTCTCGGAGTTTGGTAATGAAATCCATGGTGATGTTCTCCCATTTTCCACTCGGGTATTTCAGGTTGTTGCAATAGTCCCGATGGCTTCTGATGTTCAGCTTTTACCTTGGAACACGTCAAGCATTTGCTCCTATAGAGCATGTCTTTCTTCATACCCGGCCTAACCCGGCCACCAGATCCATTCAATCAGATGGTACATCTTGTCTGCAAGGGAAATATCGGTCACTGAAATTCAGCTTGTGCTATCAGCCGTGCATTGCACATCCACAGGGACTATTGTGCGCGCCACCACCTTTGGATACGACAATGAATATATCCAACCTTGACGATTCATTTGTTTCTCCAACCCTCGAATTCTCTTCTGCAGGTTTCTTCTTTAGAGCCTCACCTTGCGCGCTTTGAATTTGAGCTTTCAAGTTTGTTTGTATAATCAATCCCAAAGCTCTAACACGTAGTGGTTTTACGCGTTCTTTACGACTGAGGGCGTCAGCACCACATGTTTCCCCGGATGATGGATGTTGGCGGATTCTCGGATGATAGTCACTTAAGTAGTTCTCGCTCTCGTAGTCTCGTAAGTCGCTTATTCTGGTTCTTGTCATTATGAGGATGTCTTTCTCTTATGATCAGTGTTAGGTGATGCATTGGTTCCAATAGATAGTGCCGTCCATATCTTCAGTGCACTACAAAACTACGGCACCCACTCCAAATCATGAGTCGTGTAGTTCTTTTCGTGCACCTTTAGTGTGGCGTGAGGCGTAAGCAATCACCTTATCTCTTTGCATTAACAAACATCCCAATCCCTGATGCGAAGCATCGCAATACACCACGAAGTCATCAGTTCCATCCGGAAGGATAGTATTGGAGCATTGCATAGTTTTTCCTTTAGCGTCTGGAAAGCTTGTTCTTGTGCATGTCCCAATCAAACTTCTTATCCTTCTGGGTTAGCATAGTCAACGGTTGTGTGATTTTCGAAAAGTTCGCAATTAAAACTCGTCGATAATACCCGGCCAATCCTAAAAATGTCGGATTTCTGATGGCGTTTGGGGGGTATCCATCCACAGCTTCATTTTCCGGGGGTCCACGTGAATTCCATCTTTGTTAACCACATGGCCCAAAAAACTTCACTTCCTGGAGCCAGAACTCACACTTCGAGAATTTAGCGAAAAGTTTCTCTTCATAATAGTTCAGAATTGCTCATGGAGGGGGGGGGTGATCGCTCTCGAAGAGATAAGATATCGTCTATGACACGATCATCGTATGACCAACGATCACGAACACGATCCAAGTTAGCCAGTTTGCACACACCGATTCATTAGATCCATGACACACTCATTAGTCACCGAATGGCATGACTAAGAACTCATAGTGCCCATAACGAGTCCTGACGCTGTCTTCGGTATCATCTTCAAAAAACTCTGATGATATCCAAACGAAATCAATCTTGGAAATATAAGCTCCTTGTAGTGATCAAACAAATCATCAATTCTGGGAAAGACTATCGATTCTTACAGTCAACTTTCCACTCGCGATAACGATACACATACGAAATGACCCGTCTTTCTTCTTGACAAATAGAACCGGTGCTCCCCATGGTGAATGACTCGGCCGAATGAATCCTCTTCCCAATAGCTCTTGTAGTTGTTGGATAATTCTGCATTTCAGATGGTGCTAACCGATACGTGCTTTTGCTACCGGCGTAGTCTCCATCAGGAACCAACTCGATAGAAATTCCACCTGTCGTAGGAGGAGGTAACCCGACAAATCATCAGGAAATTTCCGGGTAATCTCGCACCACAGGAATATCTGCCAACTTGATGCCTTCTTCCTTCTTTTCTACCACATGAGCCAGGAGTGCGTAGCACGTGCTTCCGTAGACATCGACGCGTCTTCATGCAGGAAATAAGCTTCAGAGTTCTTCTCTGGTCGTTCTCCTTGAATCTTGAGTACCTCCCCATTAGGCATGGGGATTCGTACTACTTTCTCTCGACAACGATCTCGGCTCCGTGCTTTGACAACCAATCCATTCCCACGATTACGTCGAAACTCCCAGCTCGAAAGGTATTAAATCTATGTCGAAGGCATGGTTTTCTAATATAATGGAGCACTGCCTGATAATCTATCGGTTTGCACAAATCTACCATTGGCCATTTCTACGGAAAAGCTGATTTCTAACTTACTAGGATTCAAGGCAAGCATGCGCGCAAAATCAAAGATATGAAACTATTGTCTGCCCCGTATCACAAATATGGATGCAAAGTGGTTGTTGAGAAGATACGTACCGTGACAACATTTGGGTCTTGACGGGCATCATTAGTTCCAATGAGTGGTTGTTGAGAAGATACGTACCCGTGACAACATTTGGGTCTTGACGGGCATCATTAGTTCAATGACGAAGGCACGTCCCCTGCAGCATTCCTTGGTTTCCCTGGTTCGGGTTACCAGCTATAGCCAGCACTTCTGCTGATTATTCCCCTGTTGTCCGGGTGCTCTATTCAGTCGGGGGCACGTGTTCCTGTAGTGATCGAGGCCCCTACATTCGTAACATGCCCTGGCATTCCCGGCGGGGTTAACCGCGTTGATAGGTGCTACCAGATTCAGCGCAGTTCTACAGTCCTTCCAGTGTCCCAGGCGTCCACAGTTTGTACACGCACGACACGGCTTTCTGGGGAATGGTGATAATTACACTTGTTGCACTTGGGGTGCGATCCAGTGTATTCCTTCCTTCCCTGCGTTACAGCCACAAAGTTTCGGGCTGTCTTAGTCTTCTTATCGGATCTTCCAGTATTAGCCCGGACTCCTTTCTTTTCTCAGTTCCTTCCCCAGTACTCCGGTTCTCACCATTTCGTCAGTAAGAGCGCCAGCTTTCATAATCGCGCTCTGGATCGTAGGAGGAGCAGCTGCAGTTACCAGTGCTCGGATTTGAGGCGCGAGTCCCCAAATATACCTCTCGATCCTCTTGGACTCTGGTGTCACTAAATGTGGCACCAATTTTGCCAATTCGTGGAAACGATCGGTGTATGTTGCGTGTCCAGCTCCAATCATGGCATGGTTCCAGAATTCCTGCTCCAGTTTTTGCATCTCGTTAAGAGGACAGTATTCCTCAGTGATCAACGCCTTGAATTCATCCCAGGTTAGCTGCATTGCAGACTCCCTTCCTCTGGCCTGAACCTGGGTGTTCCACCAGGTTAATGCCTTGCCCTGTAATGAGCATGTGGCATATTTGATACGTTGACTATCGAGGCATTCACTAATGTCAATGACTGCCTCCATCTTTTCCAACCATCTGGTCAAGGCTATCGCTCCGCCTTTTCCATCGAAATCTCGGGGTTTGCAGGCCGCAAACTCTTTGTAGGAACATCCCGTTTAACCTGGTTGATTCCAACTTCGTTTCCAGCGTTATCCCCTACTCCATGGTTGTGTTGACCATTGGTGTTGTGATCATCGTGGGGAGGTTGGTTTAGCAGGGTGTCACTCACTTGGGTTACAATGGTTGGGATCAAAGTGGCTAGCTGCTGAGCAATCATAGCAGCTATGTCAGGGTTGTCGGTTCCCTGATTATTGCCAGTTGGAGCAGCACCTGCCCTTGTTGGTCTGCCCCTACGCCTGCTCTACGGGGCCTCACCCTCTTGGTTGGTTCTACGGTTAGCTCTCTTAGGTGCCATTTTCTAGACACAGACAGATGAATACTTTAGTTATCTTGAGATATATGCATGATTTCACTGTTAAATCCTAATAATCTATGCTTCAGTCCATTAAGATTATTATGTAGCCCAGTTTAAGCACATTCTTGGTATACCGGTGATGTTTATATATAGGGTTCCCCGCAGCGTTCCCACCACATCCACGATATACCTTGAACGACACTTAAACTAGTTACGTAACATCTCAATTTTCCTTAGCATTAATTCAAATAATAATGTTATGTGTAAAGAGTATATGTATCCCACTTTTATTTTAGCATTTAATAGTTATTGAAATGCTAAGTGGAGAAACGTCTCACAAGGTCAATTTAATGATTTGGAAATACTATAAAGGCTCTAAATAGGACAGGACTTGAGTATATGGTAATAATGTTTGATTACCCTTAACAGGATCTTACTAGAATTATGATTCTAGCACCCTAGAGTATAAAATAGAGACTTGTGATACTCATGATCGTTACCTCACGATAAGATTAGCCAGACTTCTCATGCAGGGCGAATTGCAATTACGTGTGCACCCGTAATGGTAATTGCCTTGCATGATTACCCTTAGCTTCACTTACCCTAAGTTAACATCATAGTATTATTGAGCATAGGTTTATGATGTCCTTATGTCCATGAACCCATAGTATTCCATTAATAGCATGTAATAACAACTAGATTTCCAAGCACATAAGCACAATATATTTAAGTGATAACTGCATATCCGTCATACTTTCAGGATTTCAGTCGTAACCATGATAGGGTCGGATTTAATATCCGAGATCAACGCTCCGCGTGATCACCTAAGTTCCCTTATGTTTAGATATTCCATAGAGAAAGACTAAGAGTAGTGATCAGGTAACAAGCACATATGTATAAAATCAGGTATGTAGGAACATACTTGTATATTAAGTTCATAGACTTAATATATTTGACCTATTTGCCTTGTAGATTTGTGTATTGACCATAGTTTATCACTCATCCCAGAAATCCCCAGGTAAGCATACCAGGTCTCGTAATGAGATATATGCGATATGCTTGCCTTAGCCCGAGCGCCTTTTGCCAGGAAATCCAGGTAAATCAAAATGCAACAATCCTAGCATGCATTCTATATGAAGGTTCTTAGGTATAGTCTAGGTCGAATTCTCCACCTAAATCTCTATAACCAAGGCTCTGATACCAATCTGTCACACCCTCGCTTAGAGCGGAAACACGAGGATGCGACGGACGGGATCGTCATAACACTTGGTATAAATACAGAGATATAATACATGCATTCTTCTTGTGTCATGACGTCCCCCGACACAATGGTGACTTGTGCCGTGGTTAGTCAGTTTCACGACTATCATAGTCTTATTGATTCCAATACAAATCACACATTGTTCAAATATGAAAACAAATGACAAATATTACATATGCAATACTATTGAAATCCTGAGGTCTCTGCTAAGGCATCTGCACTAGCTATCCTCTTTGATATGTTCACCTGAAAGATATGCTCAAAAATGTCAACACATAATGTTGGTGAGTTCCGCAGGTTTAAATTGAAAACATGTTGTTGATGCTGTATAGAATTTGTTATGGAATCATACTGTAAGCAAAAACCACATAACATGTGTTTAAAGACAACCAAACCTAATGACGTTAAGCATATAAATCTGTCGGAATATATTCACCCTTGGCCTGATTGCTGGCAGCTGTGTTGGTAACTCACAAGTTAAACCAATCGTCGAAGGGTGGGGGTGTCAACCCAGTAGTACTACCAATACCTATCCGTTGGTTCCCAAACCGGGAATTAATGGTTGTAAGAATCATAGAATAACACCATGTATGTATTAGAATATAAGAATAGTATCACATTGATTCCACGTATGAAAATTGTATGTAAGATTGTACAGCATCGAAAAACGGGTGAGCATACTTTTCCCCCAAGTTTGAAAACATTGAAACAATTATAAAAGCATAAAAAGGGGCCACGGAAACTCACCTTGGATGATGTAATGTATATGAATAAGAACTTCAAAGAATTAAGCAAGCACGATCAAACACGTTCAACACCTATTATTGATTTGTAATTTAGTCTTTAATACGAATGAATATATTTGGTAAGGTTCGGGTTGATTTGATTTAACACGTGTCACACACGCATTATATATGTGTTACAATCTTTTTATATATTCGTATATGTTTTAATAAGTATTTATCAATAAATATTAAGTTTTACAAAATAATTATTTATATTTTGATTTCATTAAAAGATTTCATAGGTGTATTTATATATTTTTAGGATTAAATATAAAAATAATGTGGTCTAATTATATAATTTATAATTATCCAATAATATTTATAAATAAGAATATTCACACTTATAGTATTTTGATTAATAAATAGGTATTAATTTATACCTTTGGTTCAAATATATATTTTATAAGAAATAACCCACAATTTCATAAATAATTTGTGAATTTATAAAATATATTAATTTGTATTTAAAGATAATAAGGTGTCCATTTTTATAAAAATAATTATTTATAATATTTATAAATAATATTTATATGATTTTTGTGATTATTTCATAATTAACTTGATTTAGAATTTATTTTATAAAAATAAGTATTTTTAATATTTTTAAATAATATTTTATAAAAATCTATTAAAGTTTGAATAAAATAAATTTACAGGAAACTGTTTTGTAAGATTTAAAATAAGGGAAACTTATAAAATTTATTTTTATAATTTTTAGGAATTTTTCCATATTTTTAAAGTATTTTAAAAAGCTTTAAAAAAAATAAAACAAATAAAACGAGGTTGCCCGGGGTCGAACCCGGGTCCTCTCCCTGCATACACACACACCGAACCAGTGAACTAAGGGCCCCAGCCGCGGTTATAATTGGGTTTTATTTCATTTAAACATCACCTGCAGTTCCTCATTGATTCTAAGAACCCTAGAATCAATCTGATCCAAATTGAAGATCGGATTGATGATGTTAATTCAAACGATCATGGGGCTTTTGATCCCCATCAAAATCGAACGTAATGATGTATTTAATTACCTGGTTGGACACCCGATTGACAAGAAAAGATGAAGAACAGGTCGCGGTTTTAGCTTGAAGTCGAATGATGATCGAACGATGATGAAAACCAAATTAACTTCACAGGTAGCTTCAAACGAGGTCAAGGATCAATTGCCCTCTGTCAATTGTGACTTATAATAGTTCTAAATAAGAGTTCGAGTGTGTTGCAGATCGATGATGGAGACGATGATCGAATTGGGTGTTTTTGATGATTTAAGGTGCAATTGAAAATGGCAGTAGCATTGCGACATTTATAGGGTTGTTTTGAATCACTTAATCGAATTATTTGTAGTGTGTAGTGCGATTCGTGATGGGTAAAGCAGCCGAAAGTGAAAAATGATTGAATCAGATCGATCGCACTATGATTTTGAGATTGAATTCATGCATTGTGTTCGAATATTGCACATGGTGTTGTCGGGACCGGTTTTTGGGTTAAAATCGGGTTTGTTGATGTTTTGGAGCTCGCCGGAGGGCTGCCGGAGGTTGGCCGGAACCGGCGCCGGAGTTACGGGGTGGGCGGGGGTTGGTTTTGAAATTTCTAAATTTACACAAATGGTCCCTCGGGTTTTATTTCTTATTATTTTATGTATAAAACTCTTTTGAAGTTTTAGAAATTACAAGATACCCCCTGCACTTATTTATTTATTTATTTATTATTGTTATTATTATTATTATTATTATTATTATTATTATTATTATTATTATTACTATTATCATTATTATTATGATTATTTTTATTATCATTATTATTATTTATTATGATTATTATTATTATTGTTATTATTATTTTATGATTATTTTTTATTAACACGAACGCGTGTACGATAAATTCGACTGAAACAATACGTATGTATATGTATAATAAATACGTAAAGTTAATTAACACACATAGAACATGCACATGAAAATAATTCGATTAACACGATACATAGCTTATGATCCTACGTGAGGCTAGTCAATACACACGATGAGTTCACGAGCTAGATATTGTGAGGTGTCACAATTTGTATCTTTTCATCTATTATTTTCCAATAGATAACTTTTAATATACTTTCACTGTTTACTTTTTCATAGATATAATTGGTGCTGTCATTAAATACTATTCAATGGTCAAGTTAGAGCAGCCTGATGGCAAATTGTCAAAAAGACTCAATCTTCAACTCAAAGATCTAGAGTATGAATACTTCCTCACTTGATGTTATTATCAATGTTCTCAGAACCGGATCGGACGTCGAACCGGACGGCTTACTGGTTTGGTGGTCGGACCGGTCGGACCGGTCGGACCGGATGGACCGGATTTAACTATATTTTAATTATATTTATATATGTAATTAAATATAAGTAATTTATATATGATTTATACATATATTTTATAGTTATATATAAAACTTAACTATATTTGTATATACAAAGTACTAATTTATGGTTTAACACCCCGTTTTTACCCACTAAAATCAAAAAAAAAAAAAAAAAAAAAAAAAAAAAAATCAAAATCCGGTCGGACCCGAACCGGTCGGCCGGTCCAACCGCCGACTCGGTTCGAACCGGCCGGTTCAAAGCTCCAAAAACGAACCTATATCGACCGGACCGGACAGGCCTCCGATTCCCGGTTCGACCGGTCGGACCGGCCGGTCCGATCCGGTCCTAACAACATTGGTTATTATCCATAAATGCCATTATACTACGTCTTACTAACATAATTTGCAATGTTTGCACAGGGACAAAGAGGTCGATGTTACTCTGTGGGACCAATTTGCCGAGCAATTTGAAACTTTTGTTAATCAGAATGAAAATGATCGAAATTTGGTTATCATTATTCAGTTCGGAAAATATAGGACTTTCAAAGGTATGTAATATTATTACAACTTTTTAAATAGTCACTTTGAAGTTTAAGATATATTGATTTTGTTTAACTGTTTCGTTGATTAATTGATGTTAATTTTTGCAGGCTGTCCGCAAGTTTCAAACGCTTACACTGTTACTAAGCTCTTTATCGATTCTGACATTGAGGAAATAAGTACTTTCAAACAAAGGTTTAATACTACAAACTTGGTCCAATTTTTTTAATTTTAATCTTCCAAGACATAAAAAAATCTATACTTTTCTAATTGTACTTATTATTTTTGGCTACTTTATATTATGTAATATATATTGATTATAATGTAATTTTGTGCAGGTTCATTGAAAAATCAAAAGATCAGATGTCATCATCTGAATCTGGGTTTACAACATCCATCATTACATCCACTATGAAGGACGACTTTCTCAAGGATAATGACTTCTCCACAATTGGCGAGATTCATGATACTAAAACAGTAATCTATTATATCAAAATTTTTAAGACACAACTATCAAATATCAACATCTGATGTTTTAACCTCTTATACCTTTGTATGTTTACAGCCAAAGTTCTTGATTATTGTTGGAACCGTTAAAGGTGTTATTGATGATGTTCCCTGGTACTATAGTGGATGCAAGAAATGTAGCAGCAAGGTCACCACAAATGTTACTTGTACCCTAAAACCTGATGGATCCGGAGAATTTGATGAGTGTAAAGTTATTGGTTGTAAAATTTGCAAGGATGATGTCATAACCGCAGTACCAAAGTTATACAATTTCACAACCTTAATCTTGCTTTATATTACCTTCTATTCTTTTGTTTATATTATGTACCAGTATCCCTTGCATAATGTTAACCATCTTTAAATTTTTGTTAGGTTTAAGATACCTATTCGTGTTCAAGATTGTACTGGAACTGTTACTCTAACACTGTTTGATCGAGAGGCGCGTGAAGTTCTTCAGATTTCAGCAAGCCACTTACTAGACAACAATGAAGAGGTATAATGTTGACTAAAACTAACATATTTTAACTATACCTTTCTTTGATATAATTCTAATACGTACTTATCTCTATCAATCAGCTATCTACATTGGGAAATGTCCCTACCGAGTTCAACTCCATTGTTGACAAGAAGTTTGCGTTCAAGATTCATGTTGCAAAATATAATCTGGAAACGAACAAGGAATATTATTCGATCTCCAAATTAACCACTGATCTTGAGATTGTTTCTAAGCTTGAAAGAAAGCTTGAACCACTACAGGTTAGTGATTTATATTTTTGGCTTTACTTAGGTTTACCTTAAAAATATATTGCTTTTTATAAAATGTTTAACCAACCATATATTAATTTCATCATATAATTGCTCCACTGGTTCCCAATTTATAAATCGTACGCGGTCCTATATTTAAGTTAATACTGCTGTCGCGATCAAGTTTATATTAGTTACTTATCAAGTTTTTTGGTTTAATATTTTATAAAAATATAAATTCTTCATTGTTATTTAGGAATCTGTTTCTTGGACGGGAGATGAAGTAACACCGGTGTCAAACATTGTTAAAAGCAAACAATTTTCATCTATACATGATGAAGAAACACCTTCTTCGATGTTTGCTGGTCAGGATCTTAAGCGTAACCTTCACTTCGTCTATGATGTTGAAGAAGGTTCATCTCACTCTTCCACAAAACAAAGGATAAGCTACAAAAAAGATGATGACAAGGGTCCTGAAAAGCAAACACTACTAACACCAAAAATTGAGAAGTAGTTTCGTATTACTACTTTAGAAATCTTGTGTTTGCATTTTTATGTTTCATGCAATGTTTTGTGGTTTCTTTGCCAAGACTGTTATTTTTGTTTTGTTACTTTTTGAACGCAATTTAATTATGCCGTTGTTTTAATCTTTTTTCAATTCAAATGGTTGTTTGTTATTATGACTTTTAATGTTCACAAAATATTTATTATCTAAACAACATTAACAAAATCAACTCACAAACTTTACGATGCATGGTTATACTTTTTATTTTAATAATCTTATATGTTTAATACATTCGATCAATTCACATGTCATTTGTGATCCATTATTATAAATTTAAAAATATTATTTCTAAAATGGAAATATACTACGAATTAATCTTACATGCTTCATACTTATTTCAACTTATCAAAACTTAAAACTAATAATATGCTATGAAAATACAACCTAACTGTTAAAACGAAAAGATAATCATAACCAGGTAACATTTCTATGTTTATAGAAGACAACTCCACGTAACGTTGCCTAAATTCAATGTCAATCTACAAAAGATAAAACATCAAATTGTAAACAGTTCAATATTCGATTTAAATATCTATTTTTATATAATTACAGTATTTTTTTATATAATTTACAGTAATTTTTTTTTGTTAGGATATAAGACATCATTATACCGTTGATTCGTTTTCATCCCTCCATCAGCACGAACGATGGTATAACTTAATATTCGTCACCGTGGACTTTATTTGGCATGATACAGAAAACCAAAGACTAATTGTCATTTTCCTTGACCATGAAGTAAGATATTTTTTCCCCTGTTTTTAATTTTTTAATTTTATATTATTTATGCAAAAATACAATATAAAAGTATTTATCTATGTTCTTATCCCTTTTTGTTTGAAGCGTAAAAAGTTAGCCGCACTTGTACCCCAAGATTTGATAAACTTATACAACAACGAAAAATTAATTGTTGGATGTTTTTCGCTATTAAATTTTAAAATAAAGTGCTTTACATATGATGAATATCCAAAGTACGAAGGTTACGCCTTTATAGTTGGCGAAAAAAAAATAAAATTTTATCAACACACAAAGCTTATTCGTTTATGATTAAGCCACCAAAAGATTTTACCCTGTACCCATTGGTACCTTGCATCAGAACCTTAACACATGACAGAAGGTCTCAGAAACTATTTGTTAGGTCAAGATTGTATAGGGCTAGATCAATTTTGTATAGGCTTAGTACTTGAAAATCAAGTCTTGTAATTAACATTTGTAACAGTCAAAATATATATATATGTGATTTGAATCTATAGGTTAACCCCATATATGTATGTGTGTTGATTTTTGCTTTGACAGGAGAAACAATATTCTTGGGATGGATTTGATAAAACTGACCAAGTGTAGGAAACATATACGGATGAACAATTTTGTTAATCCGTAGATATGTTTCATACAAGACCAAATGACCAAGTGTAAGTTCCTACGGATGATCAAGTTCCGTGAAGTGAAGACTCCTACGGAAGGAGGATTATCTACGGAAGAACAACATTCCTACGGAAAAGCAAATCATCTACGGAAGAACAGAAGATCTGCGGAATTCAAGACTCCTGCGGAAGACCATTATACTTGTGTGATTATCAATTCCAAGAAGTCAAACAAGTCAACAAGATCAACAACAAATCCCGAGAGATCCGGTGTTTCCTTAACCGACTCAAATCATCTATAAATATGAGTCCTAGGTTTCACATCTCGGATGAACACAATCAATCAATATTACGGCGATCAAGAGTTCATTGTGCAACCCTAGCAGCCGTCACATCAACATCAAACATCATTCGATTCGCAAAATTCGATTGTTCATAGTTATTCATTATTCTTTTGTAATCATTACATTATAGTTAATGAAATACATTTGAATTATTATAGATTTCGTGTTTATTGTGTTTCTGTGGTTGTGTTCGTCATTGATCATTATAAACAATTAAACGTCAATTAGTGATAATTCCGCGATCATTAAATTGATTTATTTTAATACTGATAATTCCTGAATTGCGATCCTTGGATTCACACTATTTATTGGTACGTATCTTATATATCTTATGCCAGATATTAAATATAAATATATTTAAAAGTATAAATAGACCCTTACTTGGTTTTTAACAACGTAGATGTTGTTGGTAGAATAATATATGGCGAAAGAATTTTCAGTCGAGCTATGTTCAAGATTTTCCTTCAAGACTATACGTAAGTGGGTTTTTAATTCACATAGTTTCTTGTACACACTTTATATATGTTTTTATATTTAGTATCAAAAGATTAACAATGTAGGTTGTTTTACAGGGGTCACATAATACAAATTAATCTGTATGACGACATTCATTTAAATTATATACAAATTCGTACCGCAATCAGAAAAAAGTCAATCTTATATGCATCTCGTGTCAAATTAGTTCATTTTCCCTCAGGTAAATACATTTTAATATAATTTTATTATAATTTCAGAATACATGTCCTTATCATACAAATTATATGTTTGTTTTTCAGTTAACATTTTGAAATCTACTAAATTTAGTAGGGTAGTATGTCAACCACCCATTCCAGAAGCAACTTTGATTGGTTCTCCATCTCGCTCGTCGATTCCGTGTTCTTGTGTTTCTTTTTAATCTTTAATTCTTTTGAAATATTACAGAATTTTTTGTATGACTTTTCCGCTTGCGGTTGTAATAATTTATTTTTATAAATTTTCTTGCTTTCATTACGACGTCAACTTAAATATTTCATTTATAGTGACAAACTTATAGATTTCACACACAAATATACCTTACTCAATGTGGTACAGACTACCATAAATACATTATACTTTCTATAAAAAAAAAGAATACATGTATCATCGGGATAAAAGATCGATTTTTTTTTACCAATTTTCAATTCAATACATATTTTAAAGCGCACCTTCGTAACCTAATTAATTAAATAACCTAAAATTATTTATTCTCCAAATATAAGTAATGACAACTAAATAAAACTATCAAAGGAATTGATTGTAATTATTAATTTTATATATATATATATATATATATATATATATATATATATATATATATATTAGCCATATATTAGAATAAAATAGGGACAAACTTATAGATTTCACACACAAACATACCTTACTCAATGTGGTACAGCCTACCATAAATACATTATACTTTCTTCAAAAAAATAGAATACATGTATCATCGGGATAAAAGATCGATTCTTTTTTTTTACCAATTTTCAATTCAATACATATTTTTAAAGCGCACCCTTCGTAACCTAATTAATTAAATAACCTAAAATTATTTATTCTCCAAATATAAGTAATGACAACTAAATAAAACTATCAAAGGAATTGATTGTAATTATTAATTACATATATATATATATACATATATTAGCCATATATTAGAATAAAATAGGGACAAACTTATAGATTTCACACACAAACATACCTTACTCAATGTGGTACAACCTACCATAAATACATTATACTTTCTTTAAAAAAATAGAATACATGTATCATCGGGATAAAAGATCGATTCTTTTTTTTACCAATTTTCAATTCAATACATATTTTTAAAGCGCACCTTTCGTAACCTAATTAATTAAATAACCTAAAATTATTTATTCTCCAAATATAAGTAATGACAACTAAATAAAACTATCAAAGGAATTGATTGTAATTATTAATTACACATATATATATATTAGCCATATATATTAGAATAAAACAAGATTACATCTTCAATTGAATTTAATGCGCCAAACCTGCTTTTTATACGTCCATATAAATGCTTATAAATATTAGTATTCCAATTTCACATACGCTTCATAGTTTGGGTGTTTTTGTTTTCTTGTCCTCCCGTTACGCCGTCTCCTCCGAATGAATGTATGTGTTTTCAACAAGATCCACTATCAAACTTGTACTTCTAGCAGGTTTGCATTATTTCAAAATTTAATCCTTTATTTACCACTTTTATCTAACTAAAATTATGCTTTTCAATTTACCAATTAATTTATTTACGACAAAACTTAACTTCGGTATTTATTACGATTTCTCCATGTTTGTAAAATATGGCCACATAAAGTTTCATTACTCGAAAAACTTTCTTGTATAAACAAAAAAATAGCAACAATGATATTCACCTTTTTTATCTTTAACATTTTCTTATTTTATATTTTACCCCATATCATTAACTTCTTACTATATCATTCGTTTACATAATTTTAAGTTATAAATTCTAATATCAATGTGGTTTTTTTATGGACGTATAAAATATCCAAGGAGATGTGGAAAATTTCAACCAAACAACAGTCACCCTCATCTGCGGTCCATAAAATTGATCGTAATTCGCCCGGTAACTAAATTGCTTTTCCGATTTTATTGTAAACTTAGAAAATTCAAAATTTATATATTTGAAGAATTATTTAACATTTTCAATTATTAATCTTATTCATTATTTGTAGGTGGTCTACAAAGAACTCCTTTATCTAACATTTCCAATGGTATTCAAACTATGTATTTGTTTATTTAGAAGTTGCATTATAAAAACATACTTTCTTAATTTATTGAAAAACAGTTTTTAATCTAAAAAGGAATTAAATAATATTTTAACATTTAACGTAGTTATTTAATATAACAGAGAAGCGGGAAAAATAAAATTAGATAGTCTAAAATTTTGTCAAACAACAAAAAAAACCTTTTTTTATTGTAATAGATAATAGATATACATCATATAACTTCACAAGCACTATTTCATACGTCTATTGTAAGTCCTAAAGTAGATAAAGTTCTTTTTTATTAATCTAGATTAATAGCTGTTTAATTGTAAATGTTAATTTCTCTATATACTTATGTTAAAAAGGAAATATCATTTAACTTTTGCATATTTAAACACGATTTGTAGATTAGCAGACAACTATTTTTAGTCATTACCATATAAGTGGAATTATGTAATCTTGCTAAACTTTAACCTTACATTTAACTCATTCTATGTTTAATCTCAAATCTTTTTGTTACATCAACAAATATGTTACTAAGTATGTATTGGAACAAAAAAAAAGATAATCAGAACTTTTACAATAAAACTCCTTTACGATGATTTATTGCCTTTCACATTAACATATATGTCCTAAAACAATGCGCAACTATGTACATCTATGTGATCATATATGTAGTCTTACCATTTCGCCAAGGCAAAGTAAATAATGTTTATGGTTGAAATTTATATGTTTACTTATACTCTTTATTTCCAGGAATTTTAATTGAAGGAAAAACAATTGTCAACGCTTGTAGTTAAATGACAATTGTTGTGCACCGTTTACATTCGTAACATTTAATTGTGTACGTTTACATGGTTGTACTAGAGCTCTATTTTTTTAATACTGTTTTAATTTTTTTCTAACAAATACACAAAATGATAAAATATTTCGTAACTAAATTTGTACCTAATGTTAAGTAATTTTTCTTGATTGTTATAAATTGGTATGATGATTGTGTTTTCATTGCATTTCATATTTAAAACAGCCGGTAACACATATGATAGCAATTGTAATGCTGAAAGACGAAAGCTCAGAAAAATATATTCGGACCATTCAAGTGGCCGACGAAATGCATCATCATCATTTACAAACAACTCACCACATGTGGCTAATTATCCATCCAATGCATTTCCCCTTCGGAATGACACCCACATTACTAACCAAAGTGCTATATGTACAAATCCGCTATCCAGACAGCCGTTTTCTGACATTACTAATGGTATGTTATCTTATTATAAAGATTGATTTTAATAACATGTATATCAAATATATATATAACTATTTTTTTAAAAAAAAATTATGTGTATATCTACACGTTACTTTAATAAAATATGAATTAAATAATATCTTAAAACATTGTGCTACAAAGTCCAATATTATATTACGTAACTGCACTTTTACGCATTATTAAATGATTATTAAAAGAATTTGTTTTATCATTATAAGTTAGTATGATAATTGTCTTTTCATTAGATTTTCTTTTCTAAAACAGTAGGAAACACGCGTGATAGCAATTCCAATGCCGCTGAAAGAAGGAAGTTTAGAAAACAATATTTGGATTATAAGAGGCGTCGACTAAACGCATCAACGTCATCATTTACAAAAAACTCACCGTATACGTCTAATTATGCATTAAATGCATGTCATGTTCAAAATGACACTCAACTTACGAGCCAAAGTGATATATGTCAAAATGCAATCTCCAAACAACCATTTACTCACATTACTGATGGTACGTTATTAAATTTTATTATATAACTTGATCTTACTAAGATGCATATCAAATATAACTTCTTGTACTCTATTAAATGATTTTTTCTCAGGTGTTACTACTGTCAATAACAATAACGGCACTCCATCAACAAACAATCTACCTTATACTTTTACTTCGCCTATCAAGATTTCATCAATTTCATCAACACTTACACATAATGGATCTTTACCAAAGCTACATCAGGAAAGCGTAAGTTATTAAGTAAATCAACTCCGAAATCTCCTATACCTATGTTAGACTTGACGTCTGATGATGAATTTGACATTCAACATGTCCTTAAAGACCCTTTTCAAGGAATATCTGAAGGTATTTATTATCAAAATAGTAATTAAATTTCTCTTATTAACAATTATGCAAGATCTTATTATTTTATACGTACACACAAATAATCATGCACAAAACTTATCATTCAGAGTACTTGGATCACGGAGACCAGAACATTATATGTCAAATCTGTAATGCAAAACTATGGGCATATGAAGGTCGTAGATCCCAAAAAATGGAGGGTAAAACATGTTATCTATTATGTTGTGCATATGGTAAAGTTGAGCTTCCCGATTAAAAAATGCACAACAAGATTACCAACGTCTCTTTCAATGTGTTGATTCTAAGAGCAAGTACTTTTTGAAGAACATTAGACGTTACAATGCCATGTTCTCTTTTACTTCAATGGGTGGGAAGATAGATTCATCTATCAATAGAGGAAATGCTCCTTTTATATTCAGACTTAGCGGACAAAATTATCACACCATGGGGAGTCTTCTACCTGAAAATGGTTCTAAACCCAAATTTTCCCAGCTATATATATACGACACTGAGAATGAATTGTCAAATAGACAATCACTATTTAGGTATGTATTTGAATACTGTTATTTGTTATTATTAATTATTATTTTGTTTATTACTATATATTATACTTAATCATTGTTGTCTATATTAATAGTGAATCAAGAAATAAATCCACATCAACTTTTGACCCAATCGATCTTAGATAATCCAGGAGATAAAGAATATGCTAGACTCAACCAATGAATTAGTTAAAGCTTATCGGATGGTAAGAGATTGCTTTATTGAAAATCCACATGTCAACCTTAAGCTACGCTTAATTGGAAAGAGGAACAAGGATGGTAGGACTTACAACCTACCAACCGCGTCTGAGGTTGCAGCTCTTATTGTTGGTGACATGGCTGATTGTATTGAAAAGAGGGATATTATTGTTGAGATGAAGAATGGACATTTAAAACGTATAAGTGAACTTCATCCGTCATACTTACCTCTTCAGTATCCACTACTTTTTCCATACGGTGAAGATGGATACCGTGTTGATATCCCTCATCGGAAGGTGAGCACCTCAAAAAAAAGCAAAAGAAGCAATTTATCAATGAGGGAGTTTTTTCAATACCGTATTCAAGATCGTGTGAGTAAATTTTCACTCATACTGAATTCTAGAAGGCTTTTCCAACAATTTTTAGTGGATGCGTATACCATGATAGAGAGCGAGAGACTCAACTTTATACGTAGCCAACAGAAAGTCCTTCGATGTGAATCATACGAGAAGATTTGTACGTTAAAGAATAATGGAAAAGAAGATATGTCTAACATGGGAAAACGTGTCATACTTCCTTCATCTTTTACCGGTGGTGCAGGCTATATGATGCAAAACTATCTAGATGCCATGTCTCTATGTAAGTGGTTTGGGTATCCAGATTTTTTCATAACAATTACGTGTAACCCGAAATGGCCGGAGATTAAAAGATTTCTTAAAGACACAACCATTAATCCTGAAGATAGACCCGATATATTATGTCGGGTCTTTAATGCGAAATTGGACTCAATCATTAAAGACTTAAAGGATCATTCGATACTAGGGGTGGTTTCTGCCGGTATGTTTATTTTTCATTGCTACTATTTAATATTTTTATTTTCACACTTTAGTAAATCTTTGTTTTATTTTTTTAGAACTAGAATTAGAATTACAATTACAATTATAATAGACTTCTAATCTATCAATTTAAAAAACTTTTTGCCATAACACATTTATATATTTAATCAATGTTACTTTTTTTTACAGTTGTCTATACAGTTGAGTTTCAAAAACGTGGCCTGCCACATGCCCATATATGTGTATTCATGAATTCTCAACACAAGCTTCATACTGTTGACCACATTGATAAGTTTATTTCTGCTGAAATTCCTAACAAGAATGAAGATCCGGAATTATATTATCTTGTGAGTGAGTTTATAATACACGGGCCATGTGGTAATGCTAATCCTAAATGTCCATGCATGATCGATAAAAAATGTTCCAAAAACTTCCTAAAAAACTTCACTCCATGTACGTCTACCGATTCGGATGGGTTTCCTTTATATCGAAGAAGAGATTCGGGCAATTTTGTTGAAAAGTCAGGTATCAATCTAGACAATAGAAGTGTGGTTCCATATAACAAAAATCTTTTAAGAAGATACCAGGCCCACATTAATATTGAATGGTGTAATCAAGCCGGATCAATCAAATACTTATTCAAATATATTAACAAAGGGCCTGACAGAGCGACTGTTGCAGTTGTACAATCTAACAACGAGAATGCTAATGATAATGGAAAAGATGAGATCAAAGAATATTATGATTGCAGATATATTTCTGCATGTGAAGCTTCATGGAGGATTTTTGCATATGATGTTCATTACCGTCATCCATCTGTAATTAGGCTTCCATTCCATTTGCCTAACCAACAACAAATCGTGTACGGTGAAGAGGATGATATTAATGGTGTTCTAAACAAACCATCTGTGGCTTCTACAATGTTCTTGTCTTGGATGAAATGTAATAAATATGATAATCAAGCACGAAAACTAACTTATGTGGAATTCCCTACTAAGTTTGTTTGGAAGTCCGATCAACTAAGTTGGACACCACGAAAACAAGGATTTTCAATTGGAAGAATTCATTCTGTATCTCCATCATTTGGTGAGGCCTATTTTTTACGAATACTTTTGAACAAAGTAAGAGGTCCGACATCATTTGAAGACATCAGAACAGTTAATGGTCAACTATGTACTACATTTAGAGATGCATGTTACGCATTAGGCCTATTAGATGATGATGCGGAGTATATTCATGCTATTAAAGAGGCAAGTCATTTTGCTTCCGGCTATTATCTTCGTACATTATTCGGGACGATGTTGGTTTCAAGTTCATTGTCTAGACCTGAATATGTATGGAGTAGTACATGGAAATACTTATCAGATGACATTCTTTATAAACAACGAAAAATCCTGAGGCTTCCAGGTATTAATCATACTTACACTCAAAACACTCAATTTATTAGTTTATTTTATGTATTTACATTTTATAATTTTAAGGTTCCATTGTTTAAATATTCAAATATGTATTTCAATAAATATTATTTAATATACAATAATCTTTCATACAATTTTTTTAAATTCTAAAAATATGAAAGTTATTAAAATATTATTTTCTATCTGATTTTCCAGACTTGTCACTTACTGATAGTCAACTACAAAATTTGACGTTGTTTGAAATTGAAAAGTATTTACTACGAAACAACTCAACGTTGAAGTTATTTGCAAGTATGTCGTACCCTGATAGTGAGTGTTTATCTTCATCAAATAACCGGTTGATTAGTGAGGAGTTATCATATGATTTGACAACTGAAATGACTCAATTTGAAAAGCTATTAAGTTCATTGACAGAAGAACAAAGCTTGATATTTGATGAAATCATGGCTGCAGTACAACGTAACAAAGGCGGGGTGTTTTTTGTTTATGGTTATGGAGGAACTGGTAAAACTTTTTTATGGAAAACATTGTCCTCAGCAATAAGATCAAAGGGTGAAATTGTATTAAATGTTGCATCAAGTGGTATTGCATCCTTACTACTGACCGGAGGTAGAACAGCACACTCACGTTTTCATATTCCATTAAATCTAAATGAAGATTCAGTTTGTTACATAAAACCAAACAGTGATGTTGCTCATCTATTAAAGCAGACAAAATTGATTATATGGGATGAGGCACCTATGGTTCACAAACATGCATTTGAAGCTTTGGATAGAACAATTCGTGATGTATTCACCTCGGACAATTCTATCAATTCAAATATGCCATTTGGTGGTAAGGTTATTGTTTTTGGCGGCGATTTTAGACAAATTTTACTTGTTGTTCCCAATGGTAGTAGACAAGAAATTGTTAATGCGTCATTAAGTTCATCCTACATTTGGAATAAATGCAAGCTACTCAAATTAACAAAAAATATGCGCCTAACGGTCGGAAGACAACATGTGGATATGGAAACAACACAAAATTTTGCAAAATGGCTTCTTGATATTGGAGAGGGTAATGTTGGTGGTGTTAATGATGGTGACGCAAATGTTCATATACCTGATGACCTTCTCATTAAAGACTCGTGTGATCCTATATCAGATTTGATACAGTTTGTTTATCCATCAATCCTACGTAACTACAAAGACAAAGAATTCTTTCGTGAAAGAGCCATTCTTGCTCCAAAAAATGAAGTGGTTCATGAGATCAATGATCGTTTGCTATCGGTTTTTCCTGGCGATGAAATAGAGTACCTTAGCTCAGATAGTATCTGTCAAACGGAACAATTGAATGATTCATTACAATCAAATTTATATTCACCGGATGTACTCAATGGCCTCAAAATTTCAGGACTGCCAAATCACAAGTTAGTTTTAAAAGTTGGTGTTCCGGTAATGCTTCTACGCAACATCGATCAACAGAATGGCTTGTGTAATGGCACCCGTCTTCAAGTGACATCTCTTGGTAAACGTGTTATAGAAGCGGAAATAATATCCGGGAGTAATATTGGTACCAGAACATTTATTCCAAGGATTAATCTTGTACCGTCAGATAAGAAAATTCCTTTCAAATTTCAAAGAAGACAGTTTCCGATTTCTGTATGTTTTGCAATGACGATTAACAAGAGCCAAGGACAATCGTTATCAAGAGTTGGTCTTTATTTAAAAGAACCAGTCTTCACTCATGGACAGTTATATGTTGCATTATCAAGAGTCAAGAGTAAAGATGGAGTTAAATTGCTAATTTTAGATAAAGATGGAAACGTTAGTAATGAGACTACAAATGTTGTATACAAAGAAATTTTCAGACATCTTTAAGGTTACCTATTTTATCTATAAAATTACTTATCTTTCTTTTATCTAATTGTTACAAGTGACGTTTTAAAATAATGTTTATGCTTATTATGTTGTTCAACAAAGTTAATAAAAATATGTTTCTTTTCATAAACCGTGTAGTACACGGGTACTAAACTAGTACGTTAATATATAAAAAGATTATGAAACTCAATCCGGAACAGTTGTAATTGGAGTATAAGGCTTATCACGATCCAGCCAGCTTAATTATCTAGCCCATAGTCAGCTTTTCTATACAACACATTAAGCCCATAGTAATCAATTATCTTTTGAAACCTGACAACGCGACTTTGATACCTGAATTGATATAAGTACGACACTTTTATCTTTATAACAATAATAACAATAATATAAAATATGATATCTACATCCTATTCAAATAAAAAGCATGCCTTATACATCAAAGCTGAAATTCACCGACCTCAAAGGTTTTCTATTTAGGTCAGTTGCAACCAACTACTTTGCCACCTAATGGTTTGAATAATGCCTAGATCTTAACAAACCGACAACTCTTGTGGTTCACTTGTTCAACTAGCCACCCGTCATGAAACCGGACAGCCAAGAACAAAGGAGGCAAAATTGACGGTCTTTCACTAGTGACTAGTCTGCTTCGGTTTTCACAGGTTTTGTTTCGGTTCACTCAAAATTAGTTGGTCTATTTGCAGTCAATCTGAAGACATAAACAAACCGGCAATGCCAACAGACCAACCAACCATGAGGTTCCATTTTCATTCCCACCAAATACTCTATAATACCATTTCCTTATTTGATCTTTTAATGCCCCTTCCTGACAAAATTATCATAACATATTGGTTGGTTTGGGTCGTAAAGGATCTACAACAGGTAAAAATAGTGCATGTTTATAATAATTGGTAACTTTAAATTAAACAGTCCAAATAAACAACATCATCTCTGAAGTCACCACCTAACGCTTATTACCAAGATGACCACCGCCACCTACAAGTCATCATGACACAACCACTTACTAAAGGATTTAATCTTCATGAAACAAATGAGATAATTGTTATTACTATTGGCTTAATAATTATTTGGTGGGGTTTGTATTCGACAGGTTAAATAATGATATACTGAGTTATTTAAGGGCTAGTATTTCAGTTGAGCAAGATTCCTAGATTGAATGGGTTTAGGAAAGTTGGTAATTAAGTCTTGTATTGGTATAAATGGAAGTTAAGTTTAACTTTTGCTCAAAGCATACGAATTCTAATGGTGGAGACACGAGCCGGGAGAGCGGACGAACTGGAGCAAGAAGGAAACAGGAGCAGACAACAGGAAAAAGACGAAAGAAGCAGCCAAGAGAATCATGGATGGCACGAGGTGAAGTCAGAGTCGAGAAGAAGACAAGAAGCGGCTACCCATCGAATCAACATCAGAAGCTACAAAACAAAGTCCATTTCATTCTTCGTGGCAAACTCGCCTGAAGATTGCACCTCAGAGGATCTCAAACGGACTTTCAAGAACCATGGTGATGTGGTTGACGGGTACATTGCTCTGAAACGAGATAAATCGGGAGGTCGTTTTGGTTTTGTTAGATTCCCGGCGTCAACAAATGTCATGCTCATGGAAAAGTCCTTGAACAAAATGAAAATGGGGAACTCAATTTTAACGGTTAACGTTGTTCGTTTTGATAGAGATGGAAATCGTAATGTTCCAATGCAAAATGGTGAGACCCGAAGTAACAATGTCAAAGGGAGTAACTCGGCGTTCAAAGGTGCTCCAGTTAATAAGGATAAAACCTACAAGGACATGGTTACAGGAATGGGAGCCAGGAAAATCAAAGTGGCGGATGTGGATCGGACGATACGACAACACTGATAACATGGAGAAAGTCATGCTTAATCGGAAGAGTTCATGACGTCAATACTCTCTGTAGCCTACAATCAATGGATGATACGGATGATCGAGAACACTCCAACCTTCGGTACCTGGGAGGTTTAAATGTTGCTCTTACTTTTCACTGCTCAATCCATGCAAAGGCGTATGTTGCTAAATAAGTGGAAGAAATGGTTCTCAGGGCTTGAGATTTGGAATGGACAATCGTTGCCATATGAAAGGATTGCATGGATAGGTTTTCACGGTGTTCCAATTCATTTGTGGGACAAAAAGTTCATCGACAAAATAGGGGAAGAATTTGGTCTTGTCGTCCAAAGCTCCGAAGCCTCAATCTCGGACGTAAATTTAGCTTATGCCCGCATGGCGGTGCTTCTCACCTCTGAAACACCGGTGAGAGAGGAGATAACTCTAGTATGGAACAATAAACGATTCAAAATATGGGCGATTGAAGAACCAAAACCATGGCTGCCATCTTTCATTAACATATGTACTTCCCAGTCGATCTCGTCGGAACTGCCTTCTGACGAATGTTCCGGCTCCGACGACATGATGTCATCATTATGGGGTAATCCAAAGGTCTCAAATAGGGGGAAGCTACCGTCATGCATGAACCCTGGTAAGTTTTAACACGAAGTTCCGTTTATGGGGGATAACGAACCTCTGCGATTCTCCATGGGTTGTCGGTCGCCTAATAATGACAGGGTAAATGACTCCCCCATTACAGTTGGGCCAGGTCTAGGAAACGGCCCAGAAGAAATAGCCCATTTAAAGTTATGGCCTAAAATTCAGGCGGCCCTCTCGCTGAACCAAATTTGATCCCACCCGTGAGGCCCACTGATTCCATTACGCCTAAATCTAAACCCCTGGACCTCAATCTCCCATCGAATCCGAGTATGAATAATCCCAGAAATGCCGCTGGGGCGGAGGTGGATACCTCGGAGTCGCCTATGAATGATGATGAAGATTAAGTCTTGATGACGGAAGTTGGTTGCATAGTTAAGATTGGTGCTCGAGTTGATGTAAACCTCGAAGGATTCGAATCCCTTGTTCGTGAAACCATTTTGGGTGAAGGTGAAATCAATCTGGGCCAATGAATTTCCTATCCTTAAACATCATGGGAGCTGATGATCCTGGCAAGGCTGCGTGGATCAAGAGATTGAAAGTAGCACAAGGGATTAATTATATTTGCCTACAAGAAACTCAATTTTCGGATGGCTCGAAAATCAACACAAGCAATTTCTGGGGGAATTCGAAGCATGATTCGATTTGGAGTAATGCAAATGGCAGATCGGGAGGGTTGTTATCTATTTGGAATCCTTCGCATCTTAAAGTTTCGGAGATTATAAATGATTCTTGTTTCATTCTCACAAGAGGAACCATTCACGGTACACATGTTACTATTAATATCCTCAATATTTATGCCCCACATGACTTAAATAGTAAAAGAAATCTATGGGAAAAGATTAGTAATCTGAAAGTGTGTCGAGATGGATTATGGATTATAATTAGTGACTTTAATGAAGTTCGAAATCCGGATGAGAGAAAAAAATTCGGCTTTTAATCCTACTGGGGCAAGGTATTTCAACGAGTTTATCAATGATAATGGGTTATTGGAATATACTATGAATGGAAGGAAATTCACGTATGCCTCTAGTAATGGTTCTAACAAGAGCCGCATTGACCGCGCTTTGGTCTGTTATGGCTTCATTAATCGATGGTCGGATGCCTCTCTTACGGCCTTTCCCGCGAGTTGTCAGACCACTGCCCTTTAATTCTTTGCACCTCTTCACTTGATTTCGGTCCTATCCCTTTTAGATTGTTTAATTCATGGATGGAAAGGCCAGGTTTCGATGATATGGTCAAAAACTCCTGCTCTAATTTTGTTCATTCTGGTCCACCGGACCGGTACTTGGCGGATAAATTAAAGTTCCTTAAACTAGTGATTAAATCATGGATTTACCGTGAAAAGTAAAAAGATGAAGGTGATAGGAGTACAATTAAAAAGAAGATTGATGAATATGAGATTGAGGCGGAAAATTGCGATCTATCAGAGGAGGAAATCAAAGAGAAATTAGGATACAAAAAGATGTTGGCCGAACTAGATGATCGAAGAAACAAAGACTTAAAGCAAAATGCTCGAGTTAAATGGGCTGTAGAGGGTGATGAAAATTCGGCTTTTTTCCATGGGGTTGTCAACAACAAGGTTGCTAAAAGCATGATCAACGGCCTCTCAATTGATAATCAATGGTCCACCGACCCTAAAGAGGTCAAGACCTTTGTGGAAAAGTTCTTTCGTTCGAAGTTGTATGAACATCATGCACTGCACCGCTCAGTCACCTGTCCAAACATTAATCGGTTATCAGAACTGGAAAGTGCTTCTTTGGTAGCGCCATTCCCTAGGTCCGAAATCTGAAATGTTGTGTGGAGTTGTAGCAGCGATCGCGCCCGGGTCCAGATGGATTCAATATGGGTTTTATTAAGAAGTTCTGGGATCTTTTTGAAATGGATTTCTATAACTTGTTCTCCTACTATCATTCGGGGGGCCCATCTGTGATGCTTGGGTCTCTTCTTTCATTGCATTAATCCCTAAAGGAGACGTGCAATCTTCTCTTAATGATTTTAGACCAATCTCTCTTATCGGATGCATTGAGAAGATCTTCTCCAAGGTCCTTGCTTTGAGGTTAACAAAAGTCATCGGCTCGATCATATCGGATAACCAATCCGCCTTCATATCAAACCGCAACATCTTAGATGGGCCCTTGATCCTTAATGAAACAATATCTTGGATTAAAAAATCTAAAAAGAAGGCGGCCATCCTCAAGATTGATTTGGAAAAGGCATTCGATTCCATTAATTTGAATTTCATTGATCTAATCCAAGAACAAATGGGCTTCCCTCAAGAATGGAGATCTTGGATTAGAGGGGTTCTCGCCTTCTCTAGATCATCTGTTTTGGTTAATGGATCGCCAACAGGTGAATTTAAATGCTTCAAAGGTGTTCGACAAGGAAATCCTCTATCACCCTACATTTTCATCTTAGAAATAGAGGGTCTTATGTGAATCTTTCCAAGGATCTCTTGGTTGGGTTGATTAAAGGCATTCAAACTCCAAATGGCGGGCCTCTACAATCCCACCTTTTATACGCCGACGACATCATCATATTTGAGGAATGGTCAAATGAAAATATTTTAAATATAATCCGTATCTTGAGATGCTTTCATTTGATTGCAGGCCTTAAAATTAATTTGAGGAAGTCAACGATCTTGGGGATTGGGGTAGAACAACAGGAGGTGTAAGTCATGGCAAATGGGTTAAAATGTAAATCGGGTATGCTCCATTCGAGTATTTGGGTTTGAAAGTTGGCGCCAATATGAGCCGATACAACAATTGGGTTTCGGTTATTGAAACTTTTGAGTCTAGATTATCAAAATGGAAGGCATTAACTCTTTCTATGGGGGGAAGAATTACATTAATCAAATCCGCCTTGGACAATCTTCCAACTTACTCCTTTTTGTTATATAAAGCCCCTATCAAAGTAATTGAAAAGCTTGAAGCTCTTAGAAGACGGTTCCTATAGGGCGGTGACCAAGACAAATGCAAAGTCAATTGGGTATCTTGGAACCAAGTAATTGCTCCTAAAATCCATGGTGGGCTTGGTCTAGGATCACTTAAAGAAACAAACATCGCCCTTCTCTCTAAATGGTTCTGGAGATACAAAAATGAAAGCTCGGGTCTTTAGAACCGGGTAGTGACTGCATTCCATTCCTCCAGGAGGATTTCAGACATCCTCCCGCACAAACGTGGCCTCTCAGGAACTTGGTTAAAGATCACTAAAGTGGAGCATCTTCTATTGGATTATGGCATTACCATCAGAGAACTCATCCAAAATGTGGGGGATAAATGGGTTTGGAAGGAAGAATCTAATAGGGAATTTTCAGTCAAATCGATCAAAAGGCTACTTGTTCACAGCCATAACTTTCAGATCATAAACGAATTCAAATAGAATAAATGGTTGCCAAATAAAGTTAATGTTTTCGGTTGGAGTGCGGCTCTGGATCGTCTGCCTACGTTAATGAACCTCAGTTCTCGTAACATTCAAACGCCTTCTACGTTATGCAGGCTTTGTGGGGAAGCAATGGAATCTATCGATCATGTTCTCACGGGGTGTTATACCGCAACTGTAATATGGCAGAGTATAAGTTCTTGGTATGATGTTCCTCAAATTTTTGCTTTCTCTACTAGTGATTTGATATGTTCATATGGGGCTGCTACGACGAACGCGCTCAAAGACAAGATGATAAAATACATCATTCTCATTGCTTCTTGGGCTATTTGGAAGGCACGAAACAATCTCATCTTCTCCAATACATGGACTCCAATTGAAAGCATTGTGGAGGAAATCAAGGTGATGGGTTACCTTTGGATAAAAAACCAAACAAGACTGCATAATCTGGAGTGGGATCAATGGAGAAATTTAATCTTTCTGAAAGGATCTCAGCATCTAGTTTGATCAATTAGATTGGATTTGCAGCGGAATTAGTACACGAATTAGAATAAATTATAGCAAGAACACACAAGATATATCAATGAAACAGTACGGTTATAGAGAGAGGGAGAATTTCTGCCAAAAGGTATATTTTCATTCAATACATGCTTCGGCGAGTTTACAATTAGGTCATCTTTCCTTTTATAGGGAAAGATGACGTCAGCTGATGTCACTTGACAGTGACATCTAACCGTTATTACAACAAACTACTGAAAGTAACACAACTACTGAAGATGACTAACAGCTGACATCTTCTTACAAGAGACATAACTAACACTACAACTACTGAAAAGAAACTACTGAAACTACAACGTCTGAAGAACATGCTCTTCAGACGTTTTACAAGTACTGAAACATAGAAGAAAACTGTTGAAAAGAAACTACTGAAATGAAACAGCTGAAAAGAAACTACTGAAAAGAAAACCATCACAACAACTGAAGAATACTTCTTCAACTGTTGTGACAAACTCTGAAGGCTTCAGTACTTGACTTCAGACTTGAACTTCAGTTGTTATTATCAGCTGATGTTTTCAGTTGTTGTCATCAGCTGATGTCTTCAGTTGTTGTCTTCAGTCTTTGTACTTCAGCTGATGTCTTCAGTCTTTGTACTTCAGCTGATGTCTTCAGACTTTGTACTTCAGCTGATGTCTTCAGACTTTGTACTTCAGCTGATGTCTTCAGTTGCTGTCATCATCAGCTGATGAAGTCTTGAGCAGTTGTTGTGATGTCTGTGGGACTTAAAGGTTTTTCTAATCTGGCTTATTGGTTCTTTTGGTCCAACAAACTCCCCCTGAACCAATGCAGCCAAAACCTTTAAGCTTATTTGTTGTCCTACTTATTTGGCAGAAAGATTGGTCTTTTCCTTCTGGATCAACTCAGAAGTGACCCATATCAACACAGGCCGGAGAAGAGGTTTCAAAACGTATGATTATCAAAGGATGGATGGGAGCTCTGTCTTGGGGAACTGGACACAGAGTTGTTGCCCCATCCATGAAACCTACTTTCCAACTATGTTTCTATAAGACTCTCTTGTGTAGGCCTCTAGGAAGACTATCTGTTCCTCCATGGTGAGCTCTTCTGCTTCTCCCTCAAAAAGTGACTCAGGCCCATAGTACTCAGAGAGGTATTTGACCTGTTTCCCATTTTTGAGCTCCACAGTTGTTATTGCTCTGTAGGTAAATTCATCAGGGTGAATACCCTCTAGAAACAACTGGAGCTCATTCTTCCTAACTTCCTCAAGCCTCTTATACACTAACCCCTTTTTGACCACTTTATTCTCCAGCATCTTTTGTGGGGGCTGATTAGCTTTATAGGCTTTCTTGAAGTCATCTAGGATCTCCCAGGGTGATACTACAATTGTTGGTACACATGTCCCCAGTTCTAGTCTAGAGATCTTAAATGTAATAGACTTTCATCTTGTAACACATATGTAATGTTGAATCAATGTAATGAAAAACTCTTCAGTGAATGGTTGATTGATTGTTTAATGTTATATATATTAATAGTGTTTGTTGTTACACACATATATGAACATGTTATATAGGTTATAGAGTTGTTAGATATGTTCTGAATCATTTAAGGTTCAAGAATGTGTTTAACTAAGTATTCTGATTCAGTCGCACGACTGGACCATGCGAATGGGCCAATCGCACGACTGAACCAGGTGATTGGATCAATCACACGATTGAGTCATAAGACTGACTCAGTCGTACGAATGGTTCAGTCGTATGACTCAGTCACACGACTGAGCCAGTCGCTTGGCTCAGTCATACGAATGAGAGCTATAACCTATAAATACCACTTAATTCGTAGAAAAACGAAACACTTCGATTATTCTCAACCCTAGCCGTCTCAGGTCGCACAGAGAGTCCCTTCCAACTTCATAGAGTGTTCCTGATCATTGCTAATCAATTCTTAACGTTTTCTCATCGTTAGTTTTGATCCGGATTACGTTCTCCCTGATTGGATAGCCAATCAAATAGAATTCCGTGCTATTAGATTTGGTATCACGTTGAATCAGTTAGTACTCCATCGTACACGGTCCTAACAAGTGGTATCAGAGCCTTGGCTCTTGATTCTTCGTGGATTCAATCTTGTTTTTGAAAAAGTCAACGTTTTTAAGCGAAAAGATCCATTCTTTCTGCTCTAAATCAAGTTTTTACGTGTGCATGTTTGGAAAATTGAGTCTTTTTCGAGTTTCAGCCGACTAGGGTATTCAAAACAGTGTTTTTGGGTCGAATTGTGTGAAAAATCTTGAAAAATTTCGAAGTCAGCATTTTCAGTCGCACGATTGACTCAATCGCACGACTGAACTCCAATCGTTCCTTTCTATCGCACGATTGCACCAATCGCTCTTTCAATCGCACGACTGGTCCAATCGTTTCTGTTCATTCGCACAGCTACCTAAATCGCCTGCACAGTCGTACGACTAAGCTCAATCGCACGATTGTGTTTCAGTCGTTCCCCAATCGTCCTTCCAGTCGCATACTCAGTTTGTGTTTTCAAGTTTAAGATAAATTCATCATGGACTCAGAGAATTTCGCATTCTCAGCAGGGAAAGACTCCAGGATACAGAACTTACTTCTACTGGAAAATGAGATTGGTAACCATAATAAGCCACCTAAGCTTCTTTCGATTGACGAGTTTCCGCAATGGAAGCAAAGGTTTGAGATTCATCTCAATGGCGTGGACACTAATCTCTAGAATGCTATTGAGACTGGTTACAATATGCCAGTTGGCACTGATGGTATACCCTTAACGTTGAGTGGATTGACTGATGCTCAAAAGATTGCTTACAATGCAGAAAAGAAAGCCTATGCAATGTTAACTCAGTCTATTCCTAAAGAAATCTTCCATCAGTATTTAGAGCACAAGCAAAGTAAGAAATTCTGGAAAGCTCTTGAGAAAAGGTATGAAGGGAGCTCAACTCTTAATTCCTTAAAGGCCAAAGCATTAAAGAAAGAGTTTGATAATTTCTCGGCCATCGGAAGTGAGAGTTTGGATGATATTATAGACCGCTTCTATCATCTGATGAGTGAACTTCACACTAATGGTGTTACAACGTCTAAGGAAGAAAAGGTGTCAAGTTTGGCTGACGGGCTTCTAGAGAAGTGGGATTGGTTTATTTCCACCTTGAGATACAATTCAGTACTTGAGACATTGGATACAAATGACTTCATCCTAAAACTGCGAGAAGAAGAAGTGAGACACAAGTACAAGGCTAAGAAAGGTTCATATGCTCAGGATCCAACACTCTACAATGTGACTCCTACTCCAACTGCAAAATCTGTAAATGCTCCTCTACAGACGGCTTTTGTTTCTAATACATCTGCATCTGGTCAAAGCTAATCGTCTGGTGGTGAGTCAACGATCTCATCAAGGGTTCAACACAGTGTTACTAAAACTCAATCTACAAAGTTAATGACAGAAAATTTGGGAAAAGTAACTGTGGAAGTGGCTAAGGAACACATGGATTTACTTGCTGCTGTTGTTCATTCCTATGATGGCTTGGTCGCAGGAAAGATAGGGAATTGCTACTTAGCTGATGAAGACTATGAGCAGGTGGATGAAAATGAGCTGGAGAGAATGGATATTATGTGGGCTCTCGCGAGTGCTGTGCGACGAGCAAAGAAGTTTGTGAAGAAAACAGGTCAGAATTTGGTGGCTACAAAAGATACTACGTTTGGTTTCGACAAGTCAAAGGTCACCTGTTTCAATTGCGGGAGAAAGGAAACTTCAAGAGGGAATGTGTCAAACCAAAGAAGACTGGCAATGGAAACCCATTCTCCTCCTTCACAAAACAAGAGAAAGAGAAAAAGCCAGCTACAGCAAGCAGTGACTCAAAGGCTATGGTGGCACAAGGTGATGAAGGACAGGACTGGTCCTTCCGATTTTATCTGATAGTGAAGCCAACATTACATCTGTTGAAGATCTTAATGAAGACTCAGCGAGTGAGGGGGAGAACTCAGCTGAGCATGACACTGCTGATTTTGATGAAGACATAGCAGCTGTGGATCAACTTGTTGAAAATGAACTGAATGCTGAATCTGAAGCATAATCTGAACCCCAAAATGCGTTCATGGCCGGAACATCCACATCTGCACAGGTAGAATCAAAGGATGATTTATTTACTAAACATGTTTGTGTTGAATGTGATAAATTTAGGGAAAGCATTGATCTGAAATTTTCTAGGTTATTAGATCATAATGATAACTTAGTAAACAAACAAACAAACAAACAAACCCAGTATATCCCACTCAAGAGTAGGGTCTGGGGAGGGTAGGTGGTGGCAAGTCTTTCCTCTATCCCGACAGGTAGAGAGACCGCTTCCAAAGAGACCCCCGGCTCGATAACAGAAGCAATAAAGCTAGGGAATCAACATATAATCAAACATATGGTATCAATGATAACTTAGTAAATGACTTAAAATTATGCACTTAGGCAAACAGAATTTTAAAACAAAATGAAAACAGCTATAAAGAAAAGGTTGAACCATTAAAAAACAGTTAAAAGAAACTGAGGTTGTTGCGTTTAACCAAGAAAATGATATCAAGTTTTATTTAAAGACAATCGAAGAAACTAAGAAGGAACGAGCTGTTTTGCAAGTTGAAAACGAGTCTTTAAAACAAAAACTCCACAGTCTAGCTAGTTCTTCACATATTTTGAAAAACTTGGTTAAAGAACGCAACAACGGAGAAGGTTTGGGATACAAAGTTGTGCCTCCACCACATGAGATCCTTTTGAACACCAAACAACGTCCAATTAATAATAACCAAATAAAGGATCATGTGGTGACAACTCCTCTGGTCAGCGATCCGGACACAACAGTTAAATCTGCCCCTCCGGCTACTGACCAGAAAGCATCAACATCAGGCACAACTGGTACAATAATCACTGGAAACCGGGTGGAAAAGACTGTTCAAGCATCTCTTGGGTTGGGTCCAAAATCGACTATCACAACCTAAGATTTCCAAAACCACTCAAACTAAACCGGTGAAGCAAGATAACCACCATCTTCTAAGACAAAACACCCATAAGGTTAAACAAGTAAAATTTATCAAGGAAGGTGAAAATCTTAGAAGTGAGACCAAAAGGGAAGTACCTGAAGGTTTTTCACCGCCCCACAAGAGATCTCCTAGTCCTGTTGAAAAGAGGTCATGCTATACTTGTGGACAACGCGGTCACATCTCTTCAAATTGTCCTCGCTATCAGACACCAAAAATCAAAATTGAGCTAGACAACGAAGTTAAACAAGTTTCAAAACAAAGATCTAAGACTCCATTAGATCAAAAACTACTATTAGGTCTAAAACACCTTCTAGGTCGTTTCCATCTCCTCCGCGCCAAAGGCAACACAGACAAGTCACTGGCAAGTCTGTGATGCCTGAGGTAAAACCTGTTTTTGAAACTAAACCAAAAGTTCAAACTGTAAATCAGTCTACGGTTTACCACAAACAATCCTTTCACAGGGATGGTTTGTGGAAAGCCAAAACAACTGATGTGTCTGAAAGCAAGAACAAGTTGAAAGTTGATGTACCACCCACTGATAAAGATAGTGGGTCGAGTTCATGATGTGTGATGCCTCTGGGAAACCCAAGCCAGTCAAGGCTTGGGTCCCCCTCCTTAACTAATTATTTTCTATTATGTGCAGGGTGTCCGCTATAGTGCGTCTACAAATACATGGATAGTAGATAGCGGAGCTTCCAGGCACATGACGGGAAATCAGTCCCTCCTTTACAATGTTAAACAAATTAAAGGGAGACACGTTTCCTTTGCTGGAAACAAAGGAGGATACATTACCGCTCAGGGAGAAGTAGGTAATGCAAAGGTAAGGTTCGATAAAGTAAATTTTGTTCAGCAATTAGAAAACAATCTGCTTTCAGTGTCTCAGATTTGTGACAAGGGCTTCAAAGTTATGTTTGACAATCGAAAATGTTACATTCTGAAGAAAGAGATGGAAATTCTAGAGGAGCAGGTATTAATGTCAGCAGCTAGATATAATGATTTGTATGTTCAAGATATGTCTAATGCTTTTACTAGTGCTTCTACTGTTCAATGTTTCTTGTCTAAAGCTACAGAGAAGGACTCCATTTCGTGTCACAGGAGAATGGGACGAATTAATCATAGGAAGATGAATCATCTGATTCATAACAACTTAGTTGATGGAGTTCCTGTAAAGAACTTCAAACTTCCTGATTTTTGTGTCTCATGCAAGAAGGGAAAGCAGACGAGGAAATCTCACAAGACCAAGCAAGTCAATTCTATCGAGATGCCTCTAGAGCTATTGCACATGGATCTATTCGGTCCACTCAGCACAAAGAGTATCGCCGGAGACTGGTACTGCTTCGTAGTCACTGATGACTACTCACGATTCTCCTGGGTGATGTTTTTGAAAGCAAAGTCAGAAACCTTTGAGTCATTCAAAGTGCTGGTTACTACACTTGAATCGCTTTACAAGCTGAAGGTTAGGAAGATTCGCTCAGACAATGGAACAGAGTTTAAAAATCAGTGGATGGATGCTTTCTGCAAAGAAAAGGGAATTGTTCATCAATTCACCTCTGCATACACACCACAGATGAATGGAGTTGCTGAGCTAAAGAACATGAGCTTGATCGAGACCGCCAGAACTATGTTGGCAGATTCAAAACTGTCAGTGCAGTTCTGGAATGAAGCTGTTGCCAATGCATGCTACACACTCAATCGTGTGTCACTTGTGAAGAGGCATGGGAAGACTTGCTATGAGCTGCTACAGGAACGTAAACTTAACCTGGAGTATCTAGAACCATTCGGCGCTACTTGTACGCTACTGAAGAAAACTCAAAAGGGCAAGTTTAATGAAATGGCAGATCAGGGGATCTTTCTAGGATACAGCATACCAGACAAATGAGTTTACAACAACTCTACTGGTCAGGTAAAAGTTTAGTGCAATGTTGACGTTCAACGATTCACCATCCCCCTGCTGGAAAAGGTCCATCGTCATTCTTTGACTACGATGGCTTTTTCAAATCATTTAATCTTCCTCAGATAGATTCGGATGAAGATATTGCTACCCAGATTATGCACGATATTCTAAACACACCGAATCTGGATATTAGCAATCCAACACCTACGAGTGGCTCATTGGGATCTTCACCAGCCGAGCAGGACGAGAGTGATGACTCGACAGATGAAGAAGAAGCAACTGAGACAGGACAGGCACCTTGCCGAACACGCATCTGGAAATACGGATACCGAACCTCCAGTCACCAATCTGGACTCTGAAGTTGTTGTTCCAACGACACCTGTGACTAGGATCAGTACGAATCATCCGCCGGAGGCAATCATTGGAGATCTACACTCCGGCGTGCAGACAAGAAATTGGTTGTATACTGCTGATTACGCTGAAATTATGGAAAAGGGCTACGTGAATGATGGGGCTTTAGATTTTTCGTTTCTTAAGTTGAACCCAAACACGTAAGCGATGCCCTGAAGGATGAAGCCTGGGTCAATGCTATGCAAGAGAAGTTGCTACAGTTAAAGAAACTTGGAGTGTGGACACTCGTTGACCGACCCAGAGGAGTCAAAGTGATAGGCATCAAATGGGTGCTACTCTGCAAGAAGGATGACCAAGGTGTTGTTATCAGAAACAAGGCACGGTTGGTTGTTTAAGGCTTCAGACAAGTCGAGGGAGTCGACTATAATGAAGTCTTTGCACCAGTAGCTAGAATGGAAGCTATCCGCATCTTTCTAGCCTACGCCTCTTACATGAAGATCAAAGTCTATCAACTAGATGTTAAGAGTGCATTCTTGCATGGGGAAATCCGTGAAGAAGTCTATGTCAGTCAACTCGAAGGATTCGAAGATCCTTATCATCGGGACAGAGTCTACAAGTTAGACAAGGCTCTGTATGGGCTACATCAGGCTCCTCGAGCCTAGTATGAAAAGCTCTCCACTCATCGCTGAAACACGGTTTTCGCAGGGGTGTGATTGACTTCACGCTGTTTATCAAAGAAAGAGATGGTGATTTACTAATGGTGTAAATCTATGTGGATGACATAATCTTCGGTTCACAAAATGAAGAGTTATGTAAAGAATTTGAATCTGTGATGAAGGCAAATTTGAAATGAGCTCCATAGGAGAAATGAAGTTCTTCCTGGGATTACAGGTGGATCAGACACCTACCAGTATTTTCTGCATCAGACTAAGTATGTCGGAGACATTCTTAGTCGCTTTGATATGGAAAATGTCACTGCTGCCGGTACCCCACTCGCCACAAATCATGATGTGGCTCCTGATGAGAATGGGGATTTGGTGGATGCCACTATGTATCGTGGGATGATCGGATCTCTCATGTATCTCACTGCCTCTCATCTAGATATCATGTACACCACATGTTTATGCTCCAGATATCAAGCAAAACCGAAAGTAAATCATCTGATCGGGGTCAAAAGAATCTTCCGTTATCTGAAGGGTACACCAACACTGGGGTTGTGGTATCCTCATGACGATGACTTTGAGCTCACGACGTATAGTGATTCAGACTATGGTGGCTGCAAAATGAATTTCAAGTCTACATCAGCAGGGTGTAGTTTTTTGGAAGGCGTTTAGTCACGTGGCAATGCAAGAAGCAAACCTCGGTTGCCTTATCAACCTGTGAAGCTGAATACGTTGCTGCTGCAAGCTGCTGCTCTCAAATTATCTGGATCCAACAGCAAATGCGAGACTACGGTTTGCAATTCTCGAACACCCCTATCTATGTTGATAACTCTGCTACCATAGCTGTCACTAAAAATCCGGTACAACACCCTAAAACCAAACACATAGGCATAAAGTATCATTTCATACGCGACTGCTATGAAAAACAATTAATAGATGTGGTAAAAATAAACACGGACTTTCAACGCGCTGACCTCTACACTAAACCGTTTGATAAACCCAGATTTTTCTACTTGTTAGAGGTCAACGGCGTGAAAAACAAAAGTGACATTATCTCTGAAGACACAGATGCATAGTCAGACACTAGTTCTGTATTTAGTTTATTTTCATTTTTTATTTTTTAATTTTAACTTTCTTGTCTTATAAAATTCAAAAACACAAAAAAAAATTATGTTTTAGAATTTTAGGGGGAGATTAGGTCATTTTCAGTATTTAGTTACTTAAAAAAGGGGGGAAGGGCAGATAATCTAAAAGGCATAAACAACAAAGACAAGGCTGTAATTCTACAAGATTGGAAAGTGATAGTACACAGGCGTCTAGTTACTTGGAACACCAAAAAGATTTTATTTTTTTTAATTTTAGTTTCATTAAATCACAGAATTGTTAGTCAGAGGATTCTGAGTCTAACAAGATTGGGAAAATGATAGTACGCTTGAGTGTTACTGTAATTACACGGAGAAAGTTGATCAAGGGAGGTGATATTTCACTATACGATGTGTCGGTAGATTCAACACAATAGACGAGTAGACATCATTGGTGAACTCAATCTAAACTAAATGGTTCAATTGACTATGGGTTCCCATCTTATCACTGGTTAACACAATCAGCTATTTCCAATAAGGGATATCGAGCAAATAAACGCCACCAAAGGTGAGCGAATGATCACAAAAAGAGCAAAGCATGAAAAAAAATTAATACAAGCGTAATCAAGCTGACAACTTATGTTGTTGGTGTGTTATGTGTAAAAGAAAATTAGAAATGCTCTAACAAGAAGATAGGTTATGTGCCTCTCTGCTGTGCGATGACACTGACCTGAGGATAAGCATAACCTACATATTCTAGAATTCACTATTGTTTGCCGCCTCTCTGCTGTGCGATGGCACTGACCTGAGGCTTGGCTTCTCTTTGAAAGTTCTAAGAATAGTCTCTTCTTGTCATTATACCTGTAGACCGCTCGAAAGTTCCCTAAGGAATGTTGATTACCATATAAGCTTGAGATCCACAAATGTTGGTTGAAATAATATAACTTAATTCATCACCAATGTGTGTCAAAAGTCTGTGTATGGATTTAAGTGGAAAAGTATACTGACAATCGTCGTGGATGCACCGACTGATGTTGATAATCAACGTGCTTTACGTATCATATCAAGCATGATTCCAAGTTAGAACTTAGAAGTATCAGACGAATGAAAAACTATGATATGTAAATATGTTAGTTTCCTTTTCGATAAATATAAAAGGTTCCAAGTAATTGAGTTTATGCATGTCTGATTCCATATGAATCTGTCTTGAAATTGATGTTAATGCTAATAGGATTATCTACCCAACCCTAACAAAATCACAAAAACATTTTCGTTTTGTTATTTTACTTTATTTGTTAGTGTGTTGTGTCGGACTGTGCCATACTATTCATTGCAGAAAATGTCACAAAATGAGCTAAATGTTTAATTTATAATAACTTGTTTCTGAAAAGTTAAATGGATCATGTCTGAGATGATCAAGTGGATAAATGGATCACATCTGAGGTGATCAAAAGGTCGTATTTAAAATGGTCATGTCTGAGATGATCAACCTGCTCATAATGTTTTATCTACTGTTAAATGGAACTAAGTGTCGTATGGTAAGATGGTCAAAATGTCACAAGTATGGCCATTCGCATGACTGAACCATAAGTATGATCCAGTCGTACGATTGGAGCATACGAATGAGTCAAATCATACGAATAGACAATACGAATGAGGCCAATCGCACGATTGGAGGTGACCTACTATGATAGTCGTACGAATGAACCTCAATCGTACGATTGGAGGTGAACGATTGAGTGAATCGCAAGACTGAGACTCAGTCGCATGATTCACTCATGCGACTAGGCTCAGTCGCACGACTGACCTATGCGATAGGGCTCAGTCGCACGACTGGGAGTTGCCCTAGTATAAATACAGGTCAAATCGGCCTCAGTCGCCTATTCACCCAAATCGCCCCTATAAGTAAAGAACCGCTACCAAAATTTTGTTCGATTCAATTTTACCATATATTTGTGTATTCTGACATTCGTTTGTGCTTATACAAGTAATATTCAAGGTGGTTCATCAATAAAACCGAACAATGACATCACGAATCACTCAAATTTTGACCTAACAGTAACCGAGGACAAAATGGACAAATAAACCACACAAACTAAGCTATAAGTTCAAACAAAACTTAAAAGATGCTCAATCAGACTGTTCCGAGTGTAATGAGCCTAAACTCAACGTTAACATCAAGTTTTGCTCAAAACAAGAATTTGAATGGACAAACTGTCGAATAGGCGACTGGACACTCTGATGAACTTCATTCGCCCGACTGAGCAAGACGACTAGTCTCAGTTGCATGACTGAGATGCACGAATGGTTCAATCGCATGACTGAACCATGCGTCTATGCTCAATCGCACGACTGAAGCAAATGCATGAACAATTGCACGACTAAGTCCAATCGCTTAACTCAGTCGCACGTATGAACTCATTAGCATGAATAGAGTTCAGTCGTCCAACTCAGTCATATGACTAAACTAAAGTGTAAAGTTCATTAACTTAATTTAGCCATCTTCAACATGCACTAACGTTTATTTATATTATGTAACAGATGGCGAGTCGTTGGACCATTAGCACAAAGCATAACATTTATGCTCATTTGGATCTGACATCCCGGAACGCGGCGCAGTTCTCGGGCATCATTACGTTCTTATGGAGATCGAGGATCTTCCGAGCTATTTCACTCCTTGCACGCCATACCGTTCAGTCCAGCAGGCTTTCTGGGAAAGCGCTGTCGTGGACAGGTCCACAGAGCCCTACCGTATCAGAAGCTTCATCTTTGGTCAGGCTACAGAGATCACTGAGGATGATCTCCGGACAGTCTTAGAGTTTGGTGATGACAGTGACTGTCCCACACGACTACACCCTCTGACAGTTCGAGGCTGCTTTCTGCGGGTAAAGTACTCGGGGGATATAAATGCAGGTATGCTCAACAAGAGCAACCTGTGCCCCCAATTCAAGTACTTAGCTCACGTGCTGCTAAGGTGCATTGCCTCAAGGAAATGAGGCTTTGACGAGTTGTCTGAGCAGATGCAGAGCGCCTATGTGGTGTTGGTGCTGAACCACCCGTTCAGCTTCTCGAGGATGAACTTCACTTATCTAGTGGAGAACATAGAGACTAAAGGCAAAGAGAGCTTCTGCATGTACCCTCGCTTCATGCAGATGATCATTGACCAGAAGCTCCCTATGCTGCCAAAGGAGAAGGAGGACGCCGTGGTGCTTGAGGTGATGGATGATACCACCTTAGGCAGGATGAAGGTGTACAGGGGGAAGCAAGTGAAACCCCCAGTCAGGCGACTGTTTGGGCATCTGGCCCGTGATGATTATGTGGCGCCAGCAAAGAGGAAGTGGCGCCAGCAAAGAGGAAGTGGCGCCATGATGATAGCGACTTGGATGTGGAGCAGATTGCTCTACCCTCCGATGACTCCGATGATGATGGCGATGATGGTGGAGATACGGGTCCGGAGACCACTACTACAGCTGCTAATGTTATATCTCCACCATCCCCACGCGAGGGTATAGAGACGGCGGGATTCCATCAGGGCTTTCAGCCTGATGAGGAAGAAGTATCAGATGAAGAGCCTCTCACCCGGAGAGTGGGTAGCAAGGTCGTGGCTACTGAGCACGGCATGAGGGCGGTTAGTGGACGCCAAGGAGAGTCTGGGGGTTCTACAGCTGACCCTTCATACACCCCAGACACTCCCAGTAGCCTAGGGGGAGCATCCAGTTCAACAGGATCCAGACTCAAAAGGATGGCTCAGCCCCACGGGAAGAAGCCCAAGCGCCGAAGGCTGACACTACTTACCACCACCACATCCACTTCCACTACCTCAACCACCGAAACTACCACAACCACCACTACACCTATTCCACCACCTATCACCACCATACATCCCACCACCACCATACAACCCACCACTACCATACATCCCACTTCACAACCCACTCACATTCTACCACCAATATTCACCACCACCACAGCTACCACCACGAGCCACCGAGCCGGTCCATCCTCCGTCCCAACAGGTTCATCCGTCCCTCCTATTGGAGTGGAGGAACAGCTAGCAGCTCTGAACAGAATGGTGCTAAAGCTGCTAGCTACGGATGAAGAGAAGGCAACGAGACTACTTCAGCTTGAGGAGTAAAATGCTTCTCAAGCACATCATATTGCCCAACTCCAGGAACAAAACGTCCTGTCGGCTCAAAAGATTAGGGAGTTGGAGTCTGCGAACAAAAAGATCATGCTAAAGCTAAAGGGGTCCCAAGCTGGTCCTTTAAAGATAAAGGAAGGAGACGGTGATGATGGTGATGATGATGATGATGAGGATGATGATGACGAGGATGATGATGAAGATGCTGATGAGGAGGGTGATGGATATTCTCATGACAAGGAAGATGATGACGATGAAGGAGATGCAGCTACATCTCCCTATGATCCAGGGCACGAACAAAGAACCAAAAGGAAACAAGATCAGAGGGCACCTTCGTCTGCTCCGTCTACCTCTCAATCTACTGTAGATCCAGCAAGGATTCAAGGCAAAGTTCCAGATTAGATGTCTATTTATTATTTAAACTTTGTACTTGAAATCTTGTGTAAAATTTTGTGATATATATATATAAAATTAAAAGGTTAAATCAACATCTGTTATGTGCTTAATGTATACTTACTTGTACTTGTTTGGGTGTTTAACAGGTTCAGCTAAACAAGTTGATGAGCACGATGTTGTGCCCCTTCGTCAAATCAACTCAAAATTGATGATGATTCTCGATTTGCAAGGGATCGTACAACGATCTGTCAGTTACACAGCTGAAGAGGGGGAGATAATACATGATTTAACAAATGAACAGATTGCTGAACTGTTTAGCCTGAATCCTAATGAGCTGGTAAAAGATGCTCCAAAGGTCGATGTAGTCAGTGATGAAGATCTACAAGATGTCGACGAGGTGGAGATTGAAGTGACTGCTGACCACTATCCCCAGTATACTAACGCCGAAGGCGAAGTACTACCAGATCTGGGGGAAACATTTGACAGCAGTATCTTCGATAAGGTTGAGGAGATGACAGCTGCTAAAGCAGCGACAGCAGAAGCTCCTCAGGCAGATGATGCTGATCTAGCATCCAAAAAGGCTGAGTGGGTAGCCTGCCTGGAGGAGATGAAGAAACAGCATGCGCCAAACAAGTCGAATGCCTACACCAAGCTTTACAAGATAAAGAAGCATCAGAAGGTTTCTAGCAAGATTATCAGCTGGGCATACTTTGAGGATCTCAAGGTGTATACTGTCAAAAGGGAGAAGGGAATAGAGTATTTCAGATTTCCACATGATCTGAAAACTCTTCCTGGATTTGAGCTTAACCGACTAGCCAACTTAAGACTCCTGTATGCTATTCCAGGAAAGATATCAGGATGGTTCGAGCAGGCTCTAAAGAAAGAGTATCATACGAGGTGGGTCAATTTTAAACCTCAACAGCCCAGAAGGTTGATTCATAAGATAAAGGTTGATTCATAAGACAAAGGTTGACCCCACCTCAGGAAGACCTAAGGTGATTTTAAGATGGCACCCTCCGCGCACAATGTCGCGTATTCCTCTAAGGGAAATGCCACAAGATTTTGCACCCCATTTTAAATAGTGGTATTATGACTGGCGCACTGGTGAGGCAGTCATAGTTTTGGAGAAAGAAGGGAAAGTCGAGACAATTAGGGTATTCGACCCTATGTGGCTAACTAACTTGTCTGCTTCAGATGTCTACATCTTGTTCAAGTGGCCACTGTTTTTTGACACGCAGGATATCGTGCAAGCACTGCAGTTCCAACATGTTATACGTTTATGCTTCGCACTGAATATTCATGCTGGGGTTTCAAGAGTAGAAAGAGTGAAGATATATGAAGAGTTCAAGAAGAAAGTCAAAGTATAGATAGAACTAGGTCCAAGGGGGAGTTTGTTGGTACACACGTCCCCAGTTCTAGTCTAGTGATCTTAAATGTAATAGACTTTCATCTTGTAACATATATGTAATGTTGAATCAATGTAATGAAAAACTCTTCAGTGAATGGTTGATTGATTGTTTAATGTTATATATATTAATAGTGTTTGTTGTTACACACATATATGAACATGTTATATAGGTTATAGAGTTGTTAGACATGTTCTGAATCATTTAAGGTTCAAGAATGTGTTTAACTAAGTATTCTGATTCAGTCGCACGACTGGACCATGCGAATGGGCCAATCGCACGACTAAACCAGGTGATTGGATCAATCGCATGATTGAGTCATAAGACTGACTCAGCCGTACGAATGGTTCAGTCGTATGACTCAGTCGCACGACTGAGCCAGTCGCTTGGCTCAGTCGTACGAATGAGAGCTGTAACCTATAAATACCACTTAACTCGTGGAAAAATGAAACGCTTCGATTATTCTCAACCCTAGTTGTCTTAGATCGCACAGAGAGTCCCTTCCAACTTCATAGAGCGTTCCTGATCATTGCTAATCAATTCATAACGTTTTCTCATCGTTAGTTTTGATCCAGATTACGTTCTCCCTGATTGGATCGCCAATCAAATAGAATTCCGCGCTATTTGATTTGGTATCACATTGAATCAGTTAGTACTCCGTCGTACACGGTCCTAGCAACAATGTCCAGTGTGATCACTTCATCTACGATCTTCTTTACTTGGCCATTGTATCTCTGTGGAATGTCTTTCTTATGAATCCTATGAAACACACTGGGATCAGGCCAAATCCTCACTCTCTCTTTTTGATATTGAAATGTTTGTCTGAGAGTGTATAATCTCTGAGCATGTTTCTTCATATTTATGATTGATGAAGTGGCAGCATAAGCTTTGTCAACCCTTCTTAACAATTCCTCATCATGTAGTTTGTGAAGCTCTTCTTCTTCTAGCTTCACTTTAACTGTTTGCCTTTGGATCTCAGGAGTAATTGTTGGAGGGTGACTTTTGGCCTTAGGCAATGGAATAACAGCTGAGATAGGTAGCCTATCTTTATCCTCATCATCTTCTTCTAGTAGCCTCAACACCCTTCTCTTCCTCTTCTGGGGTGCATCATCGGCTATTGGTTTTGTGGGTAAGGGAGTTGGTTTTGTGGGTTGTGATGTAGGTTGTTTTGGTGTGGGAGATTGGACAGGCTATTCTAGCAATTTGGATGTAAGTGAGGCTTTGGTGTGCTTGGCTAGTTTAGTCCTGCTCCCAGCACCAGCTTCACTTAGGGCTTCTATGATCAGTCCCTTGGTGAATACCTCAGACGGACAGATCTTGGTGGTTATTTCCAAGATGCTTTCCCTGGACCATGATTTGACTTCCAGGACTGATCTCCCTAGATACTTCGAAATGAATCTGGCCATAGCTTCTAATCTCTCCTTCTCTTGTTCACTATGACCAGACCATCGGCTTTCAATCTCCTGTACTTCCAACTTCCTTATCTCAGTATCTAGCTCAGCAGTGTCAAAGCCTTGCCTAAACAACTGATCAATGATTTTATCTATTGACCTGATGTGTTGGGCATCAGCTTCCTTGACAAGGACTGCTAGCTCCTTTTCCTTCTCCTTTTCTCCACCCTTCTTCTTTTTATATGTGACATGAAACTCTTTTTCACTTTTCAGTCACCTTCTCCGTTTCTATTCCCTTCTCACTCTCCTTTTCTTTCTTTCTCAGTCTCCTCTACCATCTCCCTCTCAGATTCCACCTCCTTTTCTACTTTTTTCTCTTTCTCTTCTCCTTCTCCACTTTCTTCCTCTTGATTGCTTTCACTGACTGAGTCTCCCTCTTTTTGGTTGCATTGTTGTAGGGGTTTGACTGTCAGAAAGCTTCTTTGTCACAGCATCATCCACCAGGGTTTTTATATTTGAGTCAAGCCTCTCATCAAGGGTTTTATTCACTATGTCAGTGATGATGGGTGTGACGAGAGGTAGGGAATTTTGAAAGATAGCAACCATTTGCTCAGGGGGTTCTGTCCCTGAGCAATGGTGCCAGAAGCAGAGGCTGGTGGCTGAGTTTTTAGGGTGGCTCTGTGTGTGGGAGACCTTCAGGTGAGGTGCCATTTGTAGGTGAATGGTGGCAGATGGACTTGATTATTGAGTCATTTTGGCAAGTAGCTCTTTGAGTCTACTCACCTCATCCTCAAGAATAGTATTATGGGCTAATACATCGTAGAAGAAGCCCTAGGTAATCATCAGTATTAGCTGAATCACCTAACCTCTTGATTGTATCAGGATGAACATGTGTTGAGTGTGGCTCAGTAATCACATGTGCCCCTTTGTCTTGGAACTGGGGACTTCTGCCTCAGGATGAGATCCTTCATCGGCAGTTGCCTCTGGTGAGGACTTAGAGATGTTACCAGCTTCATCCTGTTCATGTGCTGAATCAGGAGAAGTGGCAGCCTCACCTGATGTTCGTATCTCCTCTACCACACTGGGAGATAAAACGTTGTAATCCCTGTGCTATGGGATCCCATCAACACTTGGATCCTCCCTCTCATTGGTTGGGGTTTTCCCAGTTGTTATAGATGCCTGGGGAGAGGGTGGAGTGTTAAGATGAGTCAGCACTTCTGCTATGATGAATGTTGGGCTTTGAGGGGCGGTTGTAGTGGGAGATAGGGGTGAAGCAGTTTGCACCTAGGGAGATTAGTGGTCTTCAATGGCAACCTTCTTAAGTGAGAAAGGTTCCAGATGTGTGGGTGCCCCTGATATGGTTGCTTCAGGATCCTGTTGAGAGGATACCTGAGCGGTTGTGGCTGGTGGAGTCATGGTAACTGCTGTGGGGAAATACTGCCAGCAGTTACTTCCTGCCTTGGTTGTGCAGGGGCATCCTTAGGGGACTCATCTCCCTGAGTAGCCTTTTTGGGCTTTTTATGTTTTGCTTTGGTGGGGACTTTGGATTTGGAGGTGGAGGCTGTGGGTTCCCGCTGCTTGGGTTTTAGCAGCTTGGCAGCCTGTTTGAGTGTTTGGTCTGAGTTATGCCTGGAGTATACTTCAGGCAATACAGCCATAGCAGGGACTCCAAGGCCAACAAGTCCCTCAGCTTTCAGCTGGTTTTCAATAATGGCCATAATGAACCATGGATATAATATCCATCGGTTAGCAAGAGGTTTTAAGGGTTCCAAAAATATTATTTCAGAAAAATTTGAAGTGCTCCACCTGTTTCCACCTGGAACATTTGATCCCATGAAGAATTTGACAGATCAATCGTTGTAAGGGTGACGTTCATCCAAAACTGGTTTAGGGATTCGGCATAGATTGTAGGATTGAGTAGAAAGGGATTCGGCGTAGAAAGGCCGTTTTGTATGGGGAATCCACCATCAGATCGATGGCATGATCAAATTTGATCCAGAAGGTGGATTTGGTAAGGTGGGCAACACAGTTGTGACGAGGTTTGATCTGCATGGTCGCCATTAATGTGAGAGAGAAGGTTCAGAGTTTTTGAACATTAGGTTATGTGAGAATGAAAAACTCTAAAGTTAGGGTTAGGTATTTATAGGGTATGGTTATGAAACAGCTGAAAGAAAACGACTGAAGGTTTTGGTGTTAGTCATAAGTTGTTTGAAACGACTGATGACATGGTTTTAACCTTCAGAGGTTGTAAACATCTGAGGACTTGGTGTTAGTCATCAGTAGTTGAAACTACTGAGACCATGGTTTTGTCCTTCAGAGGTTGCAAACGACTGAAGACTTGTTGTTAATCATCAGTAGTTAAGAACTACTGAAGATATGGTTTTCATCTTCAGACGTTGTAAACAACTGAAGACTTGGTGTTAGTCATCAGTAGTTGTAAACTACTGAAGACATGGTTTTGGCTTCAGTTGTTGTAAACAACTGAGGACTTGGTATTAGTCATCAGTAGTTGTAAACCTGAAGACATGGTTTTGTCCTTCAGTTGTTTGGATATGAAACAGCAGAAGTTGGAATCAGCTGAAGAGTAAATTTACTCATCAGTTGTTGTTGTCAATTCAGTTGTTTCATTCTGACCTCAACATTTACTCATCAGACTTTGTCTGAGTTTCAGATGTTTCATTGGTCATCAGCTGTTGTGAATATTATTCTTCAGCTCTTGTGAACAGATGTTCATAAGATCTGATGAAATAAATTATTCTTAGAACTTGTGAACAAATATTTCGTCAGTATTATGTGTAAGATTACACATCAGTACTTGTGGACAAAATTTGTTCTTCAGTACTTATTTATGAAAACTAGGCATCAGTAGTTATAACTACATCAGTAGTTGTAACTACATCAGTTGTTTTCAACAAATAATGTACTTCAGTACTTTGAAGTATATTAGTCTTCAGTAGTTATGAAAAATGCTAAAGACTAAATAACTCATAAGTACTTATTTTTGACTGTTGTATACTAGTGCTTATCAGTACTTGTGATCTGAGAGCATCAGTATTAGTCAATTTATTCCAGCTGCAGCATACCAAGCCTTAGCACTAGATTTTGAAAAGTGGTACTATCTAAAGGCTTAGTAAATATATCTGCAAGCTCATCAGCACTAGGCATAAACTTTGGATCAATCAGACCTTTTTCATAGCAATCCCTAATAAAATGATGTCTGATCTCAATATGTTTGGTCCTAGAATGCTGGACTGGATTCTTAACAATACAAAGAGCTGAAGCACTATCCATTAGTGATGGAGTCTTAGTCTCTGTAATGCCATAATCCAATAATTGATTTTGAAGCCAGAGTACCTGGGATGTACAACTTGCAGCAGCAATGTACTCTGCTTCAGCAGTTGATGTAGCAATTGATGTTTGTTTCTTACTTTGCCAAGAAACTAAACAATTGCCTAGGAATTGGCATCCTCCAGAAGTTGATTTTCTGGTCACTTTGCACCCTGCATAGTCACTATCAGAGAAAGCAACTAATTTGCAAATGCCGGTTAAATACCAAAGACCTAGAGATTGAGTGCCTTGCAAGTATCTAAAGATCCTTTTGACTGCAATCAAATGGATTCTTTAGGTGCAGCCTAAATCGAGCACAGACACAAGTTGCAAACATAATTTCTGGTCTAGAAGCTGTAAGGTACATCAATGACCCAATCATACATCTGTAAAGGGTTTCATCAACCGCTTTACCTTTTTATCAACATCGAGTTGTGTGGTGCTACGCACGGGAGTAGAACAGGGCTTACAGTTTTGAAAATCAAACTTATTCAAAAGGTCTTTTGTATATTTGGACTGATGAATGAAAGTTCCATCAGCCCTTTGTTTGATTTGCAAACCCAGAAAGAATTGTAATTCTCCCATGGCACTCATTTCAAACTTTTGCTGCATTAGCTTTGTAAATTCATCACACAACTGTGGATCAGAGGATGCAAAAATAATAACATCAACATAAATTTGAACAAGTAGCTTATGCTGTCCCACTTTCTTTATGAATAAAGTTTTATCAATGGAGCCTCTAGTGAAATTATTTTGTAGAAGAAAATTTGATAATGTTTCATACCAGGCTCTAGGAGCTTGTTTCAACCCATATAGAGCCTTATCAAGCTTATACACCTAATCAGGATGTTTATTGTCCTCAAAACCTGGTGGTTGACACACATAAACTTCCTTTTTATTTTACCATATAAAAAGGCACTTTTGACATCCATTTGAAAAACTTTAAGATTGTGAAAGGCAGCATAAGCTAAGAACAATCTAATTGCCTCCAGTCTGGCTACAGGGGCAAAGGTTTCATCATAATCGATACCTTCTTCTTGTACAAACCCCTGTACAACCAGCCTAGCCTTGTTCTTAACAATTTGGCCCTTTTCATCTGTTTTATTCCTAAACACCCATTTAGTGCCTATTGCACACTTACCTTGGGGTAAAGGAACAAGAACTCCCACACTTGCTGCTTTTTGAACTGAAGAAGCTCAAGCTGCATGGCTTTAACCCATCCATTGTCTCTTAATGCAACATGGTAGTTCTTTGGCTCCAGCATTGATATCACCAATGATTTGAGACATTAGATGATTCTTCAGCTCTTGATAAACAATAAGATCTGTGCAATTGTTTGTAGACCTTCAGCAGCAACATATGGTGATGCAGATTCTTGAAACCATGTAGGAGATGGCAACTCAAATGAAGTAGCTGATTCAGAAATCTCATCAGCATTTGTTGTGGATGGAGCTGCTGAAGCTACAGGAGCATCAGGTTTAGATGACTCAGGCAGTTGGTCACTAAACCTGAATATGTGAGCACTGTCTACATCATCATCAGTACCACTACAGGAGTCAGGAGAACTGTTGACAGGACTGCAACAGAACTGGAGCCTGATAAGGAACATATTGCAGTATGTCCAAATCAAATAACTCCACATGGTTTTGTGGAATCTTGTCCTTTGGAGATTCATTAAACTTCACATGCAAAGTCTCTTCAACTATCTTTGTTCTGCAGTTGAAAACTCTGTATGCCTTGCAAATAGATGAATAACCAACAAAATACCATGCATCCACCTTTGATTCAAACTTCTGGAGTGGATTGCTTGTGTTGAGAATGTAACAGGGACACCCAAATGCTTTAAAGAATGAAATCAAAGGGGCCAAATGATGTAGTACTTCATAAGGAGTCTTCATCAACCTTTGATTCACTAATACTCTATTGTGCACATAGCAAGCTGTGTTGACAGCTTCAGCACAAAAGGTCAGTGGCAAACCTGAATCAGCCAACATTGACCTTGCAGCTTCAATAAGGGTCCTGTTCTTTCTCTCCACCACTCCATTTTGTTCAGGAGTTCTTGGAATGCTGAACTGCCTCTTGATTCCCTTTGACACGTAGAAGTTATCAAGTGTGTGATTTCTAAATTCTGTGCCATTATCACTCCTCACACACTTGACTGGAAGGGAATACTGCTTCTCCACATACAACACAAAGTTCATAATAGCTTTTGCAGCTTCATCTTTGGAATGCAAGAAGAAAGTCCATACAAATCTGGAGTAATCATCCACAATTACCAGATAGTATTTCTTCTTTGCCATACTCATAACTCTGATAGGACCAAAAAGATCCATATGCAATAATTGCAAGCAGGCATTAGACTTTGGCTCTTCTATTGGAGGGAATGAGACTTTGTGTTGCTTCCCCTTTAAGCAAGCAGTGTAGTTGTCTTCACATTTGAACTCCTTCATAGGCAATCCTCTTACTAAACCATGGTGAATCAGCTGGTTCATGTTTTTTAGATTCACATGACCAAGCCTTCTATGCCATAGATTAGATTCCTGAGGAGAAGCCTTGGAGAATAGGCAAGGATGGCCTTTTAGATCTATTTTCTTTAATAGATCTAAGGCATATACTCTTCCTGTCCTGTTGGCCTTCAGGAGAGTATGTTCATCAAACACCTTGTCAATCAAACTCAGAACTTTGGAAGACAAAATCTTGCAGTTATGGCTGGTGAAAAGTGCAACATGGCCTTTATCACACATTTGACTGACACTCAAGAGGTTGTACTTGAGATTCTCCACATGGTTAACATCATCAAACCTTATTTTACCATTAGAAACAAAGCCTTTGCCGATGATGTATCCCTTAGCATCATTGCCAAAAGAGACAAACCCCTTTTTTCCTTGAGAGTAGTCATTAAGAAGAGAGCTGTTCCCTGTCATATGCATGGATCCTCCACTGTCTACATACCAGATGCTTCTTTGGCATGCTGAAGAACCCTGCATTCATCACAAGCAACTAGTTAGCTTTTGAGACCCAAACCATCTTGGTTTTGGGTCTGTTCTCATCAACAGATTTCATACTAACTGGTTTATCATGAGTAACAGTCTGAGGTGTTGGAGATGGTGTAGAAAAGGATTCTTTTGATTTTTGCTTGGGTTTCCTTTTCTGTGGTTTAATCATAGGAACATCTAATTGGTTAACTCTCCCCAATAGATGTTGAACCATCATAACAAGTTGTGTCTGATTGTTTGATAAAGCCTTCAGCTCATCAGACACATTAGTGCTTGATTTTGATGGATTCCTATGTTGCACTATCTTCCTTTGAGCAACCTCAGCTGTTGCTTGATTAACCCCTTCCGTCTTTTTGGATTTCTTTAAGGACTTCAGGGTTTCAGGTTTGTATGTTGCTGGAACAAACTTGGTTTCAAACTCATCTTTCATTTTATTAATCTTCTTTTTAATGTTCTTATTTTGATTGAGTGTGGAACCCTTTTTATACCAGCAATCATCAGTAAGATGATTGAATAAGCCACATATTTCACATGGCTTCTTCTTCATCTTTAGTTGATCATCTGCTGAAGAAGATGAAACTACTGAAGATTTGTTCTTTAGCAGTTTTCTATTAGTACCGCAGTTTTCTTCCTTTCAGTACTTGCATTCCTGATATCTCCTTCAGTAGTTTTCAAACCCTTTCTACTTGTAGTTTTCTTCCTTTCAGTACTTGCATTCCTGATATCTCCTTCAGTAGTTTTTAATGCTCTGATACCATTTGAAAGAATCTCAGCATCTAGTTTGATCAATTAGATTGGATTTACAGCAGAATTAGTATACGAATTAGAACAAATTATAGCAAGAACACACAAGATATATCAATGAAACAGTACGGTTATAGAGAGAGGGAGAATTTCTGCCAAAAGGTATATTTTCATTCAATACATGCTTCAGCGAGTTTAAAATTAGGTCATCTTTTCTTTTATAGGGAAAGATGACGTCAGCTGATGTCACTTGACAGTAACATCTAACCGTTATTACAACAAACTACTGAAAGTAACATAACTACTGAAGATGTCTAACAGCTGACATCTTCTTACAAGAGACAAGTGTTAACTAACACTACAACTACTGAAAAGAAACTACTGAAACTACAACGTCTGAAAACATGCTCTTCAGACGTTTTACAAGTACTGAAACATAAAAGAAAACTACTGAAAAGAAACTACTGAAAGAAACAGCTGAAATGAAACTACTGAAAAGAAAACCATCACAACAACTGAAGAATACTTATTCAGCTGTTGTGACAAACTCTGAAGGCTTCAGTACTTGACTTCAGACTTGAACTTCAGCTGTTGTTATCAGCTGATGTCTTCAGTTGTTATCATCAGCTGATGTCTTCAGTTGTTATCTTCAGTTTTTGTAGTTCAGCAGATGTCTTCAGTCTTTGTACTTTAGCTGATGTCTTCAGACTTTGTACTTTAGCTGATGTCTTTAGACTTTGTACTTCAGCTGATGTCTTCAATTGTTGTTATCATCAGCTGATGAAGTTTTCAGCAGTTGTTGTGATGTCTGTGGGACTTAAAGGTTTTTCTGATTTGGCTCATTGGTTATTTTGGTCCAACACTTTCGAATACTATAATGTAATTGTTTTGGGTTGAAACTTTCTAGCTCCTTGCTGTAAAGTTTTCTGTATGTTATCCTCTTTTGGTGATTAATAAAAATTACTGTTCAAAAAAAATAAATGGAAGTTAAGGGGTCGATGTAATGTGTCGTATTTAATATTAATAATAATAGAGTCGTGATGTTGTGATTAGTTCACAATAATTAAGTTTTGACTTGCATTGCTCGATTCAATTTTTCAACAACCACCGCCACCTATAAGTTATGGTCAACATGGCAATTGATTTTGTCACCACCACTTCCACCCTACCGGTCAATGCAACTAGTTGTAAAAATTAGAAAGAGTAAATTTTGGTTTTGGTCCATGTGGTTTAATCATTTTAACCATTTCAGTTCAAAAGGGAATCTTTGATCATATCATGCCCTGTGATTTCATTTTTATAACGTTTTTTGTCCCTGACACTAACTCTGTTAGTTTTTATGGTTAAATATAAAGGTACTTTGATCATTTTATATTTGAAGGACTAGTTATATAAATTATGTTAGATTAGGATAATAGTTAAATATGCAGGTCCCTTTCTCCACCACCATGACCATGGCAGCATCCTTCACCTCCTCCCTCTCCTACGCCTTCTCCTCCCTCTATCTCCGCTGCTTCTCTCTCACCCCCACCCACCACCAACCCACCACCCTAACCCTCACAAAACCCCTTAATTTCCCCTCAATCAGAACGCAAGCTACCGACATCGACACAACCTTCTTCGACAATGTAGACCCAGATGAAATCAACACCTTCGACCCACCGGAGAAGCCCGAAGGCTTCGTTCCTCCGCCTTCTATCGACGAAGGCCCGCTGGAACGGAAGAACAAATCGCTAGAGCCTATGAAGAGCTCTATGGGCCGGCCTATAGTGGCGAAAGTGTGTTGGGGAATGATGTGTATGTGATGGACTCGAAGGTGAAGAAGACGAGTGCCTTCGAGAAGGTAAAGAAAGATAAGATTAGAGATAGGTTTGAAGAGAGAGTTGTGCAGGTGAGTTATGGTATCTAAATTGGGGATTGAGATGCGTTTTGACTTTTGGGTCAACGATAGTTCTTTAATTCTGTTGAATGTTGATTGAGTAGAAGGTTTATAATTGAATTGAAGAAATGATAATTGCGTTGATTATCGTAACAAGAATTGTGAATATATACGACTGTTCGTGCGTAGTTTGTTGCCAATTTGACATCAAAGTTTGCATTTTGGAGTAACTGTGTTTGACCTCAAATGTCATAATGGACATTTTGATTGGTTTTTGTTTATGCATTATCTTGAAGAATCTTGATGAACTTCCTTTGTCACATTAGATGTATGTTTTAAGCTTCAATTAGTTATAGGGTCTTGAGGATGAAGAGATTAGGAGGTGAGGGATGCCAGATCAAGCACCACCGTAGCGCCACCGCCACCGCCTTCACCTTCACCGCCGCCTGCACCTACGCCACAGCCACCGCCACGCCTGCGCCACCGCCACCTCCACCGCAGCGCCACCGCGACTGCCTATGCCTGCGCCACTCGAAAACGCAACAGACCCACAATTTTCCACTCAAATTTACTCTTTTTATTCTTTATTAACAATTATCCTAATCTAATATAATTTACATAACTAGTTTTTCAGATATAAAATAACCAAAGTACCATCACATTTAACTGTAAAAACTAACATAGTTAGTGTCAGGGATCAAAACCGTTACAAAAATAAAATCACAGGGCATGATATGATCAAAGATTTCTTTTTGGACTAAAATGGTTAAAACACAGGGACCAAAACCGAAATTTACTCAATTAGAAATATGAGATAAATTCATTTTGATAGACTTTTACTTAAGACCATCTATTTCAACCCATCATCATTTCGATTGAATCCCATTTTGACCATCTACCAGGCTTACAAATCCAACTGCCAAAAGTCAAAAGAGGCGGACAAAATCTTTTCTCCGGGATCGGTTTTCCGGTTCTAGAGTAGTCATGTATATCTAGCTCAAACTTAGATATTAAATTTTTTGGTTCAGGTTGCGTCATCTCACATAACAAAATACAATAATAAGACAATGAACAACAGTATGATTTTGTTAAAAGATTAAAAAGTTAAAAAATTACATTTTATAGTTGATGTTTACAGGTCTTCATCATTTGAAAAATATCTATTATATCATCAATGGAAACCTTCGTAAAAAATTTTCTTCTCAATGTAACACATACAAGTTTAAAAGTGCTCTTTTAAAAATTTAGAGAAAATTAAGGAATGTTAATGGATTGATGAAATATGAGCTGAGTTTTTAGTTAAATAAATGGGCTTGATAATTTAATACAGAATGAACCTATTAGTGATTACATCTAAGATTACTTTTCTTAACTGAAACCAGCTATTAATTTAGTTTTTAGTGGGTTAAACATTTAAAAAAAATGGATTTAGAGGTCGTAAACTTTTTCATATGGGTAGGTATTAAATGAATGAAGCACGGGTCAATCGAAATGGTAAATGCACGCTACATAGCAAAAAATCTATGTGGTCGGGTGAACCCTCCATTCTTAAATCCGCCCCTGCTTACCTACTATTACTATTTTTATAAATATAAAAATGGATGTGTTACGTAGAATAAGCTTGTGAGTTGGTAGATAGGTTTTCTATGAACACTTCCAATGGTGGTCAATTACTTTCACTACGAGTGGTCCTTTACCTACAACACCCATGACTAAGCGCAGACTTGAGATTTCTTAGCTCACCTGTTGTAATGTTATGTTTTATATTCATATTTATGTTATATATTATAACAGAATTTTATATATATATTGTAACAGAAAATTAACACAATATATCCTTGCTCCGATGACCGTCACTTAATAAAGATTTATATACCGTTATGATTTATTTATTTTGTTACAAATTTTGTAATAAGTATTGATAAAGAAGAGTTATGAAATCGTTATAATTATATATTTCGAATAAATTAGTACTATATCCTTTAAGGTTTCTAGAAGCCACTTAAATAAGATCTAAAAATTAATACCAGCATTACTCTATTACTAATTTTCATGGGAAATAATGTTCATGAAAATGAACAGGGAAGATTTTTTTTCTTTCAATTTTATAAATTTTCATACGTTAAATGTTATTCTTTCTTTTTAACGAATACCAAGGGCCCCAGAACTGAAGAAGAAAACATCGATCTTATAGAAAGCATTTTTGCTTTCTATTTAGAGAATTTTGCTTTAAATCTATCAATAAATGTTTCCAACCTTGAAATCTACTCCTATCAAATCCCACCAAAAGATCAAAATAAACGAAGGGAAGTTTACCCGACTTGCAACCAACCATTAAAGCCCACTGGTCAACATCGCTTTGCTCAACTCCTACCCTGAAAAAACTTAGACTTGTGAAGATTAAGTTTCAAACCCGAGACAAGATAGAAACAATTAAGAGTCCTAACTGTTAATGTGAAAGTCATGTTTTTAAGTAGAGGGGTTGTTTCTGACAATTACTTAAAGTTGTCTGTTTGGTCTGTATTAGTAGAAGTCTTATAGTTAGAGGGGTGTTAGTGTAAACTTCTTAATATGCTGTTAAGAAGTTGTTATAGTTGGTTGATAGCCGTTGGTGGTGATCGTGTTCTATAAGATCATCGAGTAGGAGTTTATTGAGATCATTCTCTCTTTTCTTGTTATCACAATTACTCTTTGATTTCTCAATGCAATTCGTTTACTTTGTGTTAATCAATTGGTGTTTTTCATAACAATTGATATCAGAGCCACGGTTTAGGGCTCAATCAAATAAGCTGATTCAATTGATCGTTAGAAGTAAAATTGAGGATCAAGATGGTGACGACGAAGTTTGAAATCGAAAAGTTTACTGGTAAAATAATTTCAGTCTTTGGCGGGTGAAGATGCGGGCTATTCTTGTGCATAACGGTGTTGTTGATGCGCTGAAAGGAGAAGATAAGTTGCCTGCGGGTCTTACGCAAGAGAAGAAGAAGGAAATCTTGGAAAGAGCTCATTGTGAGATCATCTTGAGTCTCGGAGACAAGGTGTTAAGAGAAGTGCAGAAGGAATCGTCCGCTGCAGGGATTTGGGCTAAACTAGAGTCATTGTACATGACTAAGTCACTGGCGAACAGATTGTTCTTGAAACAAAGGCTATGCACCTTTAAGATGGATGTTGGGAAGTCAATTGAAGATCATGTTGATGATTTCAATAAGATCATCATGGATCTTGAGAATATTGACATTAAGATCAATGAAGAGGATCAAGCAATTATTTTGTTGTCCTCACTACCAGGATCATATGAGCATTTTGTAGATACATTGCTCTATGGCAGGGAAACCTTAACGATGGAGGAAGTGACCTCATCGCTTAATTCAAAGGAATTACAGAAGAAGTTTGAAGCTAAAGAAGAAGGTGGAGAAGGCTTGTATGTGAGGGGCAGACCAGAACAAAGAAGTCACAAAGGGAAGAGCTCCTCTAGATCAAAATCTAAGTATAGGAGAAAATGCTTTGTTTGTGGGTCTGAAAAACATCTCAAGAAGGATTGTACTGAGTTGAAGAAGAAAAAAGGTGAACCCAATGAGAGCAAAGGTCGTTCGGACTCATATAGTCACAATGCACAAGATAGTGAGTCTGAAGGTTATGATAGCTCGGATGTTTTGTGTGTTACAAGCACTAGCTAGATTATGGCTCTAAAGGTAAGTGGGTCATGGATTCTTGATGCTCATTTCACATGACACCCGTTAAAGGGTTCTTTAAGGATTTAAAGAATGTTAATCTGGGTAAGGTTAAGTTGGGTGATGATAGGCCATGTGAGATTGCTGGTATAGGCACTGTTACATTCAGACTAAGAAGTGGCATGGAGTTTGATCTTCATGATGTGAGGTATGTTCCAAATTTGAAGAGAAGTTTACTTTCTTTGGGTACTTTTGAGAAAGCTGGTTACCCGGTAAATCTTATAGATGGGAAAGCTAAAATTGTTAAAGGTTCAATGGTAATATTGTCAGGGAATAGAGTAGACAATAACACATATATCCTAGATGGGAAAGTTGTAGAGAATGGCTCGGTGTCATTAGTCTCGGAAGATATAGGGGATGATAGTGCATTACTGTGGCACAAGAGACTAGGACATATAAGTAGTCATGGTTTAACTGAATTAAACAAACAGTCAGTTCTTGGCAGTCTTAAAAGTACTGATGTTAGTTTTTGTGAAAGCTGTGTCATGGGTAAACATAAGAGAGTCAGATTTACTAAGAGTAGACATACTACCCTTGGTATTTTAGACTATGTGCACTCTGATCTGTGGGGGCCTGCTAGAACTGAGTCTTTAGGAGGTGCAAGGTATTTCCTGTCTATGGTTGATGATTTTTCAAGAAGGGTATGGATTTATGTCATTAAGTGTAAGAATGATGCATTTGGAAAATTTAAAGAATAGAAAACACTTGTAGAAACTCAAACAGGAAAGGTTGTCAAGAAGTTAGGGACAGACAATGGTCTTGAGTTTTGTAATCAGGGATTCAATAATTTCTATAAGAAGCATGGATTTCTAGGCACTTGACTGTGCCAGGTACACCTCAATAGAATGGTCTGGTAGAAATGATGAATAGAACCATTCTTGAGAGGGTAAGATGTATGCTTGCAAGTTCAGGGCTGCCTAAGAGATTTTGGGCAGAGGCTGCATCTACAGCTGTTTATTTGATCAATAGGTCACCTTCTACAGCCTTGAATATGAAGACTCCAATGGAGGTATGGTCAGGAAGTAAACAAGATTATAGTTGGTTAAGGGTATTTGGTTCCTTGGCTTATGCACATATAAGTCAAGGTAAATTAGAACCCAGGGCAATCAAGTGTGTATTTTTAGGCTATCCTGAGGGAGTCAAAGGGTATAGGTTGTGGAAGTTAGATGGGGCAGGGTCAAAGGTTGTTGTAAGTAGAAATGTTAAGTTCAGGGAGGATGTGGTCTATAAAGAAGTTACTTCCGAAGGTAATAATGTTCTTCCGAAGGTGCTCAGAGAGTTACTTTCGAAGGTAATTCTGGTTCATCAGTACAAGATGTTCATGTTGAGGTGGAGTCTGCTCCTGAAAGTAATGCTGAAGTAGGACATGGACATTCACCTTTACATGGTCAAACATCTAGGACTGGTATGAGTTATAACTTGGCAAGAGATAGACCCAGAAGGAACATTATTCCTCCCTTAAGGTTCAGACAGGATGATGACATTTCTGCAGTGGCTTTTATGCTGCGGAAGATGAATGTAATCTGGAACCCTTGACATATGAAGAAGCTATTAGATCTAAGGATGCTGAAAGGTGGAAGCAAGCAATGGATGAGGAGATGAATTCATTGTATACTAATGGTACTTGGGTATTGACTGATAAACCAAAAGATCAGAAACTTATATCATGTAAGTGGATTTACAAGTTAAGGAGGGAATTAAAGAAGGAGAAGGTCCAAGGTATAAGGCAAGGTTAGTTGCAAAGGGATTTACCCAAAAGCCTGGTGTAGACTATAATGAAATTTTCTCTCCAGTTGTCAAGCATACCTCAATAAGAGTGTTGTTGTCTTTGGTTGCCTCTCTTAACCTAGAGTTAGAACAACTGGATGTAAAGACTGCTTTTTTACATGGGAGTCTGGAGGAACAGATATACATGGTTCAACCTAAGGGGTATGAGGTAATGGTAGTGAAGACAAAGCTTGTCTTTTGAAAAGGTCTTTATATGGTCTAAAGCAGTCACCAAGGCAATGGTATAAAAGGTTTGATGACCATATGTTAAGCATTGGTTTTGAAAAAAGTGCTTTTGACAGTTGTGTTTATCACAAGGAGTATGAAAAAGGGTCATTCATATACTTGTTGTTATATGTGGATGATATGTTGATAGCTTGTAAAGATAAAACTGAGATTAGTAAAACAAAGGGGCTTTTGATGAGTGAATTTGCTATGAAGGAGTTGGGTGAGGCAAGTAAGATTCTTGGTATGCAGATTACTAGAGATAGAGCAAATAGGGTGTTGAAGGTATCTCAGACTGCTTATATACAGAAGATACTATAGAATTATGGCATGGTGGATGCTAAGTCTGTTGTTACTCCTTTGGCTTCTCATGTTAAGTTGTCTAAGGAAGATTGTCCTAAGACTGATGATGAGAAGAGGTATATGGAGCAAGTACCTTATGCAAATGCAGTTGGAAGCCTAATGTACTTGATGGTTTGTACTAGACCAGATCTGGGTCATGCAGTTAGTATAGTCAGTAGGTATTTATCAAATCCTGGAAAGGCACATTGGTATGCTGTGAAGTGGATCTTGAGATACTTAAAGGGTACTCAAGATGTTGGTTTAACTTTTCATCAGAATAGTGTTGAAAAGTGCAAGGTGATCACAGGATTTGTGGATTCTGACTATGCTAAAGATCTTGATTCTGGGAAGTCTATTACTGGTTATTGTTTCATGGTGTTGGGCAATGTTGTTAGCTGGAAATCACAGTTGCAGCATGTGGTTACATTGTCCACCACTGAGGCAGAATTTATATCTTTGACTGAGGGAGTAAAAGAATCACTTTGGTTAAAAGGCTTTGTTAAAGATCTTGGTGTTGATTTGGAAGCTGTTGAGGTTTGGTGTGATAATGCAGGGGCTGTTCAGTTAGCAAAGAACAGTGTTTTTCATGAAAGAACTAAACACATCAATGTCAAGTTGTATTTTATTAGAGATGTGATTTGTACTAAAGAGGTGAAAGTGAATTGGATTGCTACTGATGCTAACCCTGCAGATATGATGACTAAGGCACTACCTGGATTGAAATTCAGGTTTTGTGTTGATTACTTAAGGCTTGGTTGAACTTAAAACCAAGACTTAGGTGGAGATTGTTAATGTGAAAGTCATGTTTTTAAGTAGAGGGGTTGTTTCTGACAATTACTTAAAGTTGTCTGTTTGGTCTGTATTAGTAGAAGTCTTATAGTTAGAGGGGTGTTAGTGTAAACTTCTTAATATGCTGTTAAGAAGTTGTTATAGTTGGTTGATAGCCGTTGGTGGTGATCGTGTTTTATAAGATCACCGAGTAGGAGTTTATTGAGATCATTCTCTCTTTTCTTGTTATCACAATTACTCTTTGATTTCTCAATGCAATTCGTTTACTTTGTGTTAATCAATTGGTGTTTTTCATAACACTAACAGTATTTTTATCTTGCTTATAGACAACTCCCCCATCACAATCACATCGTCTACGAATAGGAAATGAGACACGCTTATATCACGAGACCTAATTTGGACTCCTTTGAAGATACCGAAAGAAGAAATGCCCTCGAATTGAATGCAATGTGAAGGGCTTCCATTGCCATAATAAATAGAAATTGAGATAAAAGGATCTCCTTGTCTTAAATCATTTTTCCAATTGGAACTCCATCGTAGGACTCCTGTTAGCATGAACCAAAGACTCGTGAAAAGAAACAAGAACAAATCCATTTAGACCAATCAGGACCAAAACCCATAAACTCCATAACTCTGAAAAGATAAACCTATCTAATAGAATCAAATGCTTTTTTGAAATTGATTTTAGCATCATAAATTTATTTTTCTTCTTCTTGTAGAAATCCACAATCTCATTTAGCATGAGAGGCCCATCAAGAATTTATATTTTTTTTATGAAAGCATACTTTTCATTAGAGCATCCACAATAATAAATTCTAAAAACACCTAAAAACATATCTAATCATTCACCACATCACAAAAAACACTCATTTTGCAAAAGGATTAAAAATCCACCTAATAAGCAAAACCAAAAACATCAAAAACATTTGTCGCATCATCACTATGTTTTTGAATTTTTAATCATTCATTTATTACTCCCTCTATTTAATTTAAAGTATATAGTATAAGGGGCCCACATCAATTTCTTTCACTTGTTCTTGAGGAAGAACTTAGTCAAAAGCTCACCCTAAAAAACAACCTCCATAATAAGGAAAAACAAGTAATTATTGCCACATAGGATAAAAATGAGAAAAAAAACCTCCTTATGGGGATGGTCTTACTAATCGATGTGTCCATGACAAGAACCAACTATTCGTCATGATCTTAGCTATAATCTTGTATTGCATCCCGACAAGACTAACAGGCTTAAAATCGGTGATAAACATAGGATTAGAAACCATAGGGATCAAAGCCATGCTAGAAGAATTACATTCAACAGGTATAATAGCACACAAAAAAAATTCACAAACAAACTCTATAATATCCGTTACATCAACTCCTAAAGAGCTTTAAGAAAAAGCTAACGAAAAGCCATCCGTGCCCGGGACTTATCTTCACCACATGACCGAATAGCAGCTATGATTTCTTCTTCAAAAACTTGTGATTCAAGCAAGTTAAATTATGTAAGAGTCAAGGTTTTATACTTTCCCATAGGTCTAAACAAAACGGTCATAGAATAGATGAGATAAATTAAGAAATAGATTTTTATTCAAGAATGAAATCTTGTTGAAACTGTCCATGTCTGGTTCATCCTTTGGAACGATATCACAGAGCCAAGTACTTGCTTTATAGTCCATATTAATATATCTAAGAGTAAATTACCATTTGCATCCTTATGGTTTGGTGATTTTGACCATTTGCATCCCTACAGTTTAAAAATCCTCATATACACCCTAACGTTTCATTTTTGTTTCCATTTGCATCCAAATTACTAACGACGTTAAATAATTCAGTTAATTTTTTATAAAATGACGAAATTACCCTTGATACAATTTAATGGGACCATCCACGTCATCTTCTTCTTCTCCTTTGACCACCACAAACTCCCTTTCTCTCTCTCTCTTTCTTTCTCAAACATAAACACACACACACATTCTCTCTATCTCTCTCATCACTCCATCACCACCACCATTAACACCATCAACACCACCACCGTAGGTTAAAACCCCTAAAAGATCACTGACCCATCCACACACATTTCACGCCCTAATTTCCGATATTCTATTCATCGTTGAATCCCCCCCCCCCCCCCGTTGAATCAAACACTTCACTTTCCAGCCCCTCTATTCATCGTCCCCTTCGTTCTGATTATCGGCGACGGACTCTATCCTCTGCAACTTCAGATCGTTCTTGAACTTGTTGATGAAGTCATCCGCTTTAGAGTCGACCTCCTCGGGATGCGTGAATCCCACTTTCAAACTGGCGGATTTCTTCATCTTCACCGGAGGTTTCGCTCCGATGCTGTTGTTGGACTTGGTTCTGTCGTGTCCGTCGTCGCGATTCAGGCGGCTGTACACGTCATCCAAGCTCTGAAACTCGTCGGAATATTCCTCCTCCGCCGTGTCACGGTGGTTCTTTTCGTGGGTCGGGTCGGAATCGTCAAGATCTGTGGCTGCAGGTTGTGACTCGTCGATTTGATCGGAGTTATTGAGATCGAAATGTTGGTATTCGAGGGGTTGATTGAAGACGTACTGTGAGGCTGCTAGTTTAATCGGGTGTTGGTGGTAATGGGTCTCCGGCGGTGGTGGCGCCACCATGTACCTCCTCCGCTGGAAATGGTGGTGGTGATAGAGTGATGAGAGAGAGAGAGAATATGTGTGTGTTTATGTTTGAGAAAGAATGAGAGAGAGAAAGAGAGTTTGCGGTGGTGGCGGTGGCGGTGGCGGTGGTGGCGGTGGCGGTGGACGGGTGGTGGGTGGGTGGACGGGTGGTGGACGGGTGGTGGGTGGGTGATGGAGGTGTTGACTCCAGCGAGAGAGAAAAAAAGGGTAGTGGGTTAGGGGATTTAAGGGCATTTTCGTCATTTTATAAAAAATTAACTGAATTATTTAACGTCGTTAGTAATTTGGATGCAAATGAGAACAAAAATGAAACGTTAGGGTGTATATGAGGATTTTTAAACTGTAGGAATGCAAATGGTCAAAATCACCAAACCACAAGAATGCAAATGGTAATTTACTCTATATCTAAAGAGCATGTTGGATTGTTGGGTGGCCTTTTTCATTGACCAATTCACACATCTCGGCCTTTTAAAATGTCATTTTGCTACCTTCAAGTTTTAAAATTTTCAGGTGTACTCTAGGAATATTTTTACTTAAAAAGCAAATTTCTTACATTCGTATTTTTTACATATCGGTATAAATTCAAGTTTGTCTATGATTCGACGTAAATCTTCTTCGGAAACGAGCCGGCTTAAATATAATATATTTCCGTGCTTGTTTTAATGTATATTCTAATGTGAACTTTGTTTGCAACGAGTCGGGTCAATGTAATACGTTTTAGTTTGATGATCATGGGCGGATTCACTTTTATAGGGCGGATTCACCTTTATAGGAGGGATAGCCTCCGCTACCCCTTAACTTTTAACGGAGAGTGTAAAAAATTAACGATTTTATGTAAAAAAACTTTACAGTTTTATGTTACCCCTAAAAAATTATCCCTAATTTTTTTTTTAAACTCAAAAATTTCATAAAAAGTTTTAAAAATTTATAAAAGATAGTCTAATATTTATTAAAAAAACATTACATTTTATAAAAAACTATAAATAACTAATAAGCATAAGATACACAATAGTCCTATACAATAATAATTAACAAGCCCAAAATAACAAATAAATCCAAAAAATCAAACAAATTAAAAACCCAACACTAATAACTAATTAGACCAAATAAAAAATCAAACATAAAACTTAAAAGAAAAAAGAACAACCATCAGCCATCGACACTTCCAACAGCCACCCTCCACCCACGCCGGCTGACCACCCCTCCGTGGTTGAAGCCTTAAACCGTCGGCCGCCTGGCACACCGGCTGACCACCAACGACCTACTGCTTGTAGCGGCGACCCTTGCCACCGTCCACCTGTCATTTTTCACCACGCACTTCAATGTAACAATTTTTGGTTTTTTTACTTTATTACATGAAGAAATTGAATTTAGGTTTTATATTATTTAATTTTTAATATTTAAGTGTTATTTATTATAAAAATTAATGATTTGAAAGATTTCAAGTGAAAGATATTGATTAATAGTTATTTGTTTCCATTTCTAATATTTACGTGAAATTAGATATATGAAATAGAGATTTGAAAGATGAATTAAGGATTAGATACTAAAATTAAGGATTTGAATTTTATTATTTCTAAGTGCAATTTGTAATCTTTTAGTGTTGTTTGTTATAAGATTAGGGTTTTAAAAGATAAAAAACAAGTTTTTATAGATAAATTTTAAAAGAAAGATATTGATTCTAATAATGATAATAATATGCAAACAATTGATAATAATATAAGATCAACTATTTCTTCGGTTTTAATTCCTTCGGTTTCAATTTATTAGATCCCAAATGGATTTGATTTGAATGATTTTCCTTAGGACCCATTTCTTATCGTGTTTTTTTCTTTAGTAAAATAAATGTACGGTAAAAAAATTATGTTACCTCTGAACTTTTTTCTTGATTTGCCACCGTTGACGATATAAATTCGAGTTACTCTATGTTCGACGTAAATTTATCGATTGTAGTCTATTCATCGCATATGTTACCGTCGCAACTCGTAAGATGGTAAAAAGACTTAGTTTTAGCTAACATTAAATGAAGATTCTAGATTGTTAAAGAAAAATTAGGTTTCACGTCATATTCTTCCTCGTACGTGTACGAATGGATGTAGGTATTTGGTTTGTATTTTTATTTCTATTTCTTTTACAAAAAGTCGGATTTTATGTCACATACAAACCTTCCATACTTCTTGATGAGTCATCGTTTTATATAAATTAAGTTTATGGGTTATTTTAAGTATTTTTTTACTTTATTAATATAATTACATGTTTTTTTAATATAATCATATATATAAAAAATATTGATCCTCACACCGTCTTCATTTCTGTTTTAACTCAAAAAAATTCAATAATAACTCGATTTGATGATTTAATAATCCAGTTTGGATAATATACGCATGAATAATCTCAGGTGCGTCTCTACAGTATAAACAACTAAAGCAACCGCTTTATGCCTTCAAAATTTAAGGGCCCCCAAATTTTAAAATAAAAACATACGTTTTTAGAGATAAATGAGAAGTATAACAAAATTATCGAATGCTAACAAAATTATTGAATGTTTATCAAGGTCAACTTACAAAACTTGGTTCATCGAGGTTGAGTTGCGAAACTTGTTCATCAAAAGTTCATTGAGTGTTCAATGTTTACGATTATTTCAAGTTCATTAATTTTAAGTTCTCTTTTGTAAATAATCATCTGATCTACTAACTATTATTGTTTGATCTTGATTCGTGCTCAATTGCTTTAATATATCGTTGTTCTTTTGCTTATGTAATATATTATTATCTGTTTTAACTTTAATCTATATTTGCAATTGATTTTTCTCTTTACTTTAATCAGTTGTTACTCGTTTATCATTTACTATTTTTTTAGTTGATGATGTTTAAGTTAATTAAGTTGTTTTCTACCCTAAGTTATTTTCTGCCACACTATAAACAAATTTATTTATGTCACCGGTTTGAGGTAAAGGCCTTTAGAAATGATATATAGGTGAGCGTCTCAAAATTTTGTTTGCTTTAATCCTTCAGAAATATTAAGTCGGCCCTGAATAATCTAATTGGAATACTTTTAAAATTTGCTTACTATTTGGAATAAAAACCTTTTTCTTTTGATGTATATGTAACGTGGTTGAAGCACTCAATATATTTATGTTTATGGATTCGGAACTTCGGATGTAGACCTACTTCTAGCCTGTCATCGGTTTAACAATACTTGGGCATAAATAAATTTTAGTTTCAAACCTTATCGCCTCATTTAAATGGGTCATTTCATGCGTGCACCTCTTCATAATATAAGACCATGCGAAAACATTAGGGAGTGAGAACTTGGAGAATTGGGGCGAAAAATTTTGTGATTTAGTATAAATAGTTGTTTTGTAGCATGACATTGTAACATTTGACAATTACAGTTTTGTAATGCTTGATGCAATTCAGTAATCAAAGTGAAAATTCTTATTTACGTGATTGTGCTTTTCATTTTGACTTGTGATCATTTGTTTACCACGCCACTCATCATTCATTCCGCGTTTAATGAATTGAGATCGATCGTATTGTAATCATGTCAAGCGGAATCTTGGAATTTACAAGGAACTTATTGTAAGGACACAAAACCAGCGGCCAAAAATAGATCCGGTAAAAGCAACAAATACTAATAAAAAAATATTAGAACAAAATAAAATCAGTTTTAAGTGTTAAAAATTATAATATGGATTATTAGTTCATAAATCCTGTTGTTATAATAGTTTATACATCAACATATTAAATAGCTACGAAATTTAAGAAACTTTTAGGTATACTAAATATTTTAATTTTTTAAAATATAAAAATAAAATAAAATTTCATAGTTAAAGTGGAAGAAGCACTCATGTCATTAACCCTCGTTACAACATGAAACTCATCAATTATATATAATGTGTCATGCTATACCATGCCACACTACATCACGTTTGGAATAGGCACTCATATCATACCATGTCATAAAAAAAATATTTTTTTTTAAAACAACAAAATTTCCTAAATTAAAAAGTTACAAAATAAATACTTAAAGTAATAAACTAATATTCATCGATAAAACCGTGATATTAACTTTTTCTACAACATGTTCTACGAGATCAAATCTAAGCTTGAAAATGTGTGTTCTTATCGCGCAAATCCAAAATAGCATTTATGTCCTCAACTTGATTGGTTGGTGGTTACCAATATGCACCGGGAAAATAGTGGTGTCGTCGTTCTCTATAATCATACTATGGAGTATAATGCATGCATATGTTTGATTTCTCATTTTTTCTATCTTCGTCACCCTTTCCGGTCATGCACGTATTTGATATTTCACTTTTAAAACACCAAATTCTCATTCGACATCTTTTCTAGCGTACTCTTGAACTTTTTAATTTATTTTCCTTTTACTTAACATGGTAAGAATATGAGTCACAAAAGTTGACCCATAAGGATACATACCATCGGCGAGTTAGTAACCACGTTTATAATGATGACCCGTTAAAATATTGTGTTAGTTTGAAATTTATTGGGAATTTCTTTTAATAAATGTTGAAATAGCGTTGAGAGGGGGGGTGGGGGAGTTTGACCGCCCCAACGGTTGAACTTTTGAGGTGCGGTCATATAAGAACTCGCCGATTGTATGTGCCATACGGCATGGAGAGTTACTGACCAGCGGCAGTATTGTCAAGTGGTGTCGAGGCACGTCGGGCCTTAAGGCGTAAGTGCTCCTTTCAACCTTAGTATTTATGTGATTTCCCTACTAGTGGGGACGATAAATAGTTCCCTATATTCTCCATTAAAGATTACCCATGTTGGACTTGTTGAAAATGCTACAATACTGAAGATGTGCTTGTAAAATCACATGTAAGCCTAACAAATTCCTTGTTGGTTGAGAACAATGAAGGATGGAGACAAAGGCAAAGGCAAAGGCGAAGGCGACCGGGATTAAGGTTGGGGTTTGTTTATCCTTTATGTTTTTTTATTGTTTAAAAGTAAGGTTAAAACGATGTTTTCTTTAAATATATGAAAGAAATGTTAATGTAAGTTAGGTTGCGTTTGGTATCCAGGAATGAGAGACGAAATGCAATGAACGATTGAGTTTGAATGAAATATAATATATTTGGTTGGCAAAAGGAATAGAATGAATCATTACACGAGTAATCTCATTCTCTCTAATCACATTAAATCCGTTCCATCCACCCCCATTCTTCTCTTTTTCCATTCCATTCATTCTCTTATCATTAATCATCACCACCACCACCCACTCACAATCATCAACCACCACCACTACCCACATACCATTATCAACCACCACAACCACCCACTCACCATCATCAACCACCACCACATCCCACTCACCATCATCAACCACCACCGGCCTATACCACCATCACCGGCCACCGCCACCACCTGCCACTGTCATCACCACCACCGGACACCACCACCACCGCTCACCACCACACCCACCACCACTGCTCACCACCGCCACTGCCCACCGCCGCCACCACCCACAATCACCACCGGCCACCACCGCCACCGGCCACCGGCCGCCACCGCCACCACCATCGGCCTTCACCACCAAACCACTTTTAAATTTCATTCCTTTGTTTTTTCATACCTAACAAGCAACACCAAGTAATGATTCATTTTATTTCTAAAGAGTAACCAAACATGATAATGAAATGTAATGTTCGAACTTTCGAATTCATATGCCCTGATACGCCAACTGCAGTCTTTGTTAAGATATGATGCTTCAAACTTTTCTTTGATGATCATTTGACTTTTAGTTCAAAACAATGACTAACACACATTTCACCTTATTCCCTTTGAAGATCATCTTTTGTATTTAAACATGACTTTCTTTCTTATTTGAAGATGTTGACTTATAAATTTTAAGTTCATTATCAGTAGGATCTGACAAAGACTCGGGCAATAAACAAAAATTTCCATCTAGGACTTTATACTCATAACATTGATCCATAAAAGTTAAAAATTTAGCCCATTTAAAATCAATATTTAAATCCAAATTTTTGTTTTCCAAATCATGATTTTCTTAAATTACTAAGCTACTACCAACATCATTCTCCTCGATAACATATAATGTAAAAATATAATTTGGATCATTAATAACAAGGTTTATAAAGAATGAATAATCATTATCATTCAATATTTCAATATATCAATTGAATGAGTATGTAGACATTTTATAATATAAACATATGTTTTTAAAAACCAAATATATTGAAGATATATTGAATCAGTGTCCATTTTTATAGAAAAAAAAATTTAAAATCATTTGTTGCCGAATATGAACATAAGGAAACTAATTCATGGAGGTGGCTAAATGTAAAAAAAAAATATTGTTATAAATACCAGATTAAATCTTATTAAAGTTACTTATAACTAAATTACATATATTAGTTACATATGTCTAAAAAATATATATATTATAGCATATATCAAGTTTACCTATAAAATATGTGTACAATTTAGCATATATTAAACTCTTTAATTATTGTAAATATAAATTATATGTTTTATTAATATTCTTGTAAATTTTTGAATCAATTAACTAAACAATAATTGTTTAGTTTATCTTTTCTGTGTTTCCAGCAATATGTATCGCTCAACGGCGATACGGTTGAGCGATACGCCGGACCATTTCTCCCGGTGATATGGTATAGATATTGTATTGCCGATTGGAGATACGAGTTACGATAAAGATATTCTTTTAGCGATATAAATACATGCAGTATCGCTAATGAATATATTGGTATTTTTTATGTTAGTGATACTTGGGGGATATTAAATGCATAGGTATCGTCTCTGGGTGCCTAGGTATCCACAGTAAGCCTTTCCTCGTTTGAGCCTTGCCCTTCATTTTAAGGCCATGCCATCCAGTCAACTGCTGCGCCTCAACGCATTTCGGGGAGACCCAGCTAGCTCTGGGTTCGAGTGGCATTTCACCCTTAACCACAACTCATCCGTTGATTCTTCAACATCAGTCAGTTCGGACCTCCACTTAGTTTCACCCAAGCTTCAGCTTGGTCATGGATAGATCACCCAGGTTCGGGTCCATACAAGCCTTATGAAGACTCGCTTTCGCTACGGCTCCGGTTCTCTTAACCAAGCCACTGCCTATGAGTCGCTGGCTCAATAAGAAGCCTTCGTATCTTAATGCACATAATTAATAATTCGGAGCTATTAGAGCGGGATCCACTTTTTGAGGAATATGAGTCGAAGCGGTCAGTACAATATGGCGATACCACATGCATTGGTATCGTTGGTTGGAGATATTAGGACAAATGACACCATTTGATTTGTCAAATAATTTAAAAATTAAAAGTTAATGACTATTATTAAAAACAAGGTTGGTCAAATGACTATTCTAGTAACTTTCCCAATTTTTTTCCCTTTGTTTTGTGACTGCTTGTCTCCGGCCAAGCGACCTCTGAGAAACTTTATGCATTTATTTAGTATTCGTTTGTATGATTTAAAGAATATTTTTATATAAATTGTAGGTACACCAACCGTGATATTTGTAACTTTACATTGTTTATGAATTACATGTATGATACACGTGTTTTCATGGTTTTTAGTAGTAGTAGAAAACGTATATACACTTAACAATATCTATTAAAAAAGTATAGATGAAATAAAAAAACACTCTATCACTCAAGTGATGTATCTTACAATCAAAAGATTTATAATTTAAATTTCACATGTTGTAGGTTATCAACTTATCATGTACTTATGATAGAAAAATCTAGAAATTGTTTTTAAAAGAAAGAAAATAATCCGAGGATTAATTTAAAAGTTAAGGGTGTCAACAAGTCGAGTCAAGTCTGAGCTTGTTAGACTCATTTAAAGTTTTAAAAAACTAATCTTTTTTTAACAACCAACTAAAAAAAAGTCGGCTACCCGGTACCCTAATGGCAAAAAGACACATTATACGCCCACAAGCATAGACAACGTTACGTAGCCCAAGCCCACATTAACCTCATTACGGGAAGAGGCGCCACCCAAAGACCCAATATAATAAAACACAACACATCAATAATATTTTACTCGACTCGAACTTATAACAATTATTATAAGAAGTTATAACAGTACCATTCAACAAAATGATTGATGGCTTTAACAAACCAATCTAAAATAGTTTTATTGGACAACTTTACTCATTTACGTCACTATTTAAAAATAAAATTTAAAAGCAAGTACTTTTCCTTTAATAACATATCCTTTAAACAAAAGAAACACCTATTTGGCACATATATAAATCTACCTTCGACCCTCCATCACAAATCCACACACACATCCGAAAGTAAAAACTAAATACCATATCGGAGCTTCTTTCTGCGTAAGTGACGCCGGAATCGGAAAATGAAAGAAGAAGAAGAAGATAAGAAAACAACCGGGTGGGCTGCCAGAGACCCCACCGGCGTCCTCTCTCCCTACACCTTCACTCTCCGGTACACCAACCTACTCTTTCTTCTATACATGATAGATACAACAAATTATATCACCATATATACATACATACATACAGACATACATACATACATGTATGTATGTATCTTATCGATCATCAACTGAAAATAAATTAATTTATGTATCCAACAGAAATACAGGTGCACAAGACGTCTTCATAAAGGTCATATGCTGCGGGATTTGTCACACCGATTTACATCAGATCAAAAATGACCTCGGAATGTCAAATTACCCCATGGTCCCTGGGTCAGATTTCTAATTCACTTCCACCCTCCTAAATTACGTACACCACTTGGCTTTTAAACTATACTTCACAGCTACCTAACGACAGTTTATCAGTAACCGGCCTGTAGTTATAAACTTTGTTAGTTTTCGATAGAATTGTTAAATGTCTAATCTAATTAGTGGTGTATACGTACGGATGGATGCAGACATGAGGTGGTAGGTGAGGTGATGGAGGTGGGGCCGGAAGTCACCAGATTCACGGTGGGGGACATCGTCGGAGTTGGGTGTCTCGTCGGTTGCTGCGGTAGCTGCCGCCCTTGCGAGGCGGAGGTGGAGCAATACTGTAACAAGAAGATATGGTCCTACAACGACGTCTACACCGACGGCAACCCCACTCAAGGTGGCTTCGCCGCCTCCATGGTCGTCCACCAAAAGTAATTCAATTCAATTCCAATTCTAATTCTAATTCCACTTCTCTTACTTTCACACAATCATAGGCTAGCTATAAATAATTTTCTTTTGTATATAGGTTTGTGGTTAAGATACCTGATGGAATGTCGCCGGAGCAGGTGGCGCCACTATTATGCGCCGGGGTGACGGTGTACAGCCCATTGAACCACTTTGGGTTGAAAGGGAGTGGGCTAAAAGGAGGCATACTTGGGCTTGGTGGGGTTGGACACATGGGTGTTTTGATAGCTAAAGCCATGGGACATCATGTTACCGTTATCTCTTCATCTGATAAGAAGAGAGAGGAGGCTCTTGATGTTCTCGGAGCTGATGATTATCTCATCAGCTCCGATGTTAAGCGGATGCAGGAGTTATCAGACTCTTTTGATTACATTATTGATACTGTACCAGTCCATCACGCTCTTGAGCCTAGTCTTTCATTGCTAAAACTTGACGGGAAATTGATTATTATGGGTGTAATCAATGTCCCGTTGCAATTCGTGTCCCCTCTCCTCATGATTGGTTAGACTCTCATTCTTATTAGTTTTTATGTTTGTTATGTTGATTCCGGTGTAACACATATATATAAATTTTGTGTGTTTTAAAGGGAGAAAGACGATCACGGGAACCTTTATCGGTAGCATGAAGGAAACTCAAGAGATGCTTGAATTTTGCAAGGAGAAAGGTGTGAAGTCAACAATCGAGGTCGTGAAGATGGATTATGTCAACACTGCGATTGAGAGGTTAGCCAAGAATGATGTTAGATACCGTTTTGTCGTGGATGTCATTGGTAGCGATCTTAAAAATGAATAAACGACATTGTGTATTTTGAAAGAAAGTATAAAGATCGGAAACAAAGACGTTTAATCCTGTATACGTTTGACAAATGAGTGTGACAAATGCTATGAATTTCTATTCGGTTGATGTAACTTTATTAAAAATATAAAATCCTAATGGTGAGAAAAGGATTATATACAATTTTTAATTTGATACTTGTTAGCACCAAATATTGACAACCAATCCTGCAATGTCCAACTCAACTAATAATTGAATAAATAAATAAATAAATGGAATTCTCATAAGTGTAACTATGACAATAGCATGATCTTATCATGTTGTAATACTTTAATATTTAAAAGATGGATAAATCCAAAGTCAACAGTCAGCACACAATATTGAAAAAATCGTCTTTATTATTTTGTTTCTTATTACTTTGAAAGTAACTGGCCTTGTCAAAATTTTCTTCTATCAAAATAATATATTCCACTATAGTTATAACTACAAGTCACCAAACTAAGTCTTCAAAAATATTAACCAGTTTTACTAGATTACCCGTAACTATATCAGAATGCTTGGTTTTCCTAATATAAATGGTAAAATATATTTTCATTATAAAGAATTAATAGATGATATAACGTCTACAATCCAAAAGACTAAATATATTACCTGCTAGTAAATTGTGGGGATCAAAGTTGTAATCTTACATACTTAAAAGATCAAGTTTACAAAACACATATACTATAAGAACCATTCATATGATTAACGCTTATTATTCAAAGAGTAAATTACACGGATCGGTCCTGTGGTATGCTCAAATTTTACATTTCGTTACTAGGATTGAAAATTTACAAATTAGTCCTAACGTTTGAAACACCTCATCTTAACGACCGTTAAAAAAGTCCGTTAAGTAAGAGTAAAATGACCCTTTTACCCTATTTACTAAAAAAAGAATAAATAATTTAAAACGAAAAAACTTAAATGTATGGACTCACTCCGCCCCACACTTCTTCTTTATTTTCCTTTCACCGCCACACAACCCGTCTATACCACCACCACTCCTCGCCACCACCACCGCACACCCCCATCTCCACCACCAGCACTACACACATCCATATCCACAGCACCACCCACCCGCCCCACATTTCTTCTTCACTGGAGTAACAATCCACCTCGCCACCTGTCGTCGGCATGGCCAACCATCACCATCACCTTGTTAACCACCACATGCAACGGCCCTACACCATTCCCTACCTTCTAGTTGTTAATTTGTAGTCAGAGTTGCAGGTGGTGGTGGTGTGTTGGCATCAAAATCTTATGCAGTGGATTGAATGGAGAAAATAAAGGTGAATAACATTAAGGTGCGGAAGAAAATTGGCGGTGGGAAATTGGTGATAGTGGTGGGTTAGTGGTGGGTTAGTGGTGGGTTAGTGGTGGGTTAGGTGGTGGGTTAGTGGTGTTGGTGGTCGAGGTGGTGGTGGGTGTGTGGTGGTAGTTAGGACTCATGAGAGCCTTTTTCTGAAATGTAGATGTATCATTTGCACCTTATGGGACTCACCGCAAAAAATCAACCATAAAACAACATAATCAAACTTCATACCAAAATGTATCAAATGTCTAAATGTGCTGGGGTGGGGGTATGGCGTATGGTGGTTCTAAGTTAACATAATAAATTTTTTATTTTTTTAAAAGATAAAAGGGTAAAATAGTCATTTAACACACAATTAACGGACTTTTTTAATGGATGCTAAAGCGGGACGAAAGTGATACTAATTATCTTTTAAATAAAAGTAAGGCATTATGACATATATAATATATATACTAGCAGGGAACCCGCGCGATGCGGCGGGAGTGACAATTTACATCGCGGTACCCAATCTCTATTTGTTTATCAATCTTCTCGTGACATATTATATAGCACTTTTGTTTGTTTTCTTTTTTCGTAGTATAAGTGTAATCTATATACTCTTAATTTTGATGAAGAAAAGTAAAGCAGTCATACATCAATGGCTCAAAAAAAAACATATATTAAAGATGCAAAATTTAAAACAAATATAACCCACTTTATCATATACTTCAAGATTCAACTCAACAAATACCAAGCTAAAATGTTGAAACCATAATGAATATCATAAAACACTAAATAACAAAGCAGTCGATAAGAATTGAAAACAAACCTAGAATCATTTCAAACATATCAGTGTATACCCAAGTCACAAATCACTAAACATAATCAATCACAACACCTCATTTCTTCATAACCTGTTCATGTCCCTCTCGGTGACTAACACCCTGAAATAAAAATCAAACAAATTAACATCTAATTTCTTTATAACCTGCCATGAATAACAACATATGTTTTTGTTCAAAATGCTACCAGAATGTACACCCTATCCACACGTTTGAAAGAAAAATATAGAAACAAAACGACGACGTCTCGTAACATCCGTACCACCACATCACTGCAACAACCACCGCTATCATCATCTTCTTCAACATCCGATGACGGAAACCACACCACCACCACCGCACAAACCCTAAATCAGAAACAAGATTCTGCAATAGTATCTTCCTGTTAACAACAATTTGATTTTAAATATGCTACACAATAAAAAAAACATATATAGATAATCATTCAAATTACCATGACATTTCAAAGACTCAATACAAAAAAAAAATAGATTCACTATCAAACAAGAATTTGAACAGAAACTTTGAAAAACAAACAATATCCTTGTTCTCAATCATATCATGCAACATATAAATTCTAGAACAGAAGAAGAGGTATACTGTGAAGTCACTGGATCGGTAAACATCCGAGCACGTTCTTGACGGAAGGATAAAAACCAAAAGATAAACAATAACACGAACAATAATCGAATGATTTTATTGATAAAACATAACGATTTTAAGCTCGTTACAACTTAAGAATCAAGACTTTTGGCAAGGGGAGATCGAGCATGATCTCCCCTCTCATCCGGCAGCACCTAGGCCCGGGCAGACTATCAAAAACCCTCAGGTCTCTACACATTGAAACTGGTATATATAGGCCTCGGCTCATATTAGATGCGACTGGGCCCATTCGTGCGATTGGACCATATTTATGGTTCAATCGTACGGCTGGACCATTCTTATGGTTCAGTCTTACGAATGCCCCAATCGCATCTCTCAGTCACACGACTGGTCCATTAGCATGGCTCAGTCGTACGACTGAGTTCATTCGCATATGCTCCTGCGAATGACCCAGTTTCATGTGTTTACAAGGTGTATAACATTAAGCCTAGACTATTCGTCAAGCGACGGACACACTATATATGACTATATATGCTCAACAAATTCCCCCTTGGACGTTGCTTGCGAATAGTAGATAACACCTCTTACAATCTTTAGTCAATCTTTGCTCTGGTTTCCAATAGAATCAAACGAACAACCATATTAGCCAACATTGCCGATCCGTCAGGTTACAACAATATCCCTGAAAATGAATTTAGGCACAATAGCTTTCGTTTACTTTGCAGAGTACCATCATAGCAGTAAGATTCCCCAAATGACTGATTTTTCCAGATAATGACATGACCAGTTTTCCATTGCTTCAATCTTCACACAGTCTAACCTGTTTAACATCAACAACTGTAGAAATTCCCCCTCACGTTCAGCATATCCCAATATATATACATTGTGCTCTCCTGTCGTCTTCATACGATGTATTGGGCAAAAGGTTGAAGGTTCCAATCCACAGCTGACAATATCAAACAAATCAGCATGCATGAAGATTCATCATCAGAAACCTGCTCACATCATCACTTTCTGATTGCGTCTTCAATTTCTCTATACATGGATTCCCCCTAAGAATGAGAATCCTCTCTGTGCGGATAAATATAACTTGATTGGCCCATAAATAGTCAGATGCTCCTGACTACCCCACAAAATCAGCACCGACAGCTGACATCTTCTCTTCTCTCTTTCGTGTTCTAACAACATTCACCTATTCTGGAAGTCCAACTAATAATGGAGTATCCCTCGAACTTGTTTGACATAAGAAACTCAGGGTGAATGTGCTTTGCTCATCCTCAACTCTTGCATAGACTCTCCAGAAGAATCTTCACTATTGACCCGAACATGAACCGAAAATGACCCGATAATTTTCCCAAAAAAATTTATTTTACCAGACTTTTTCAGAAGGCTTCACGACTGATAAAAATGGTTAGGGAAAAATTCGTGTAAGAAGCTGTTCCAGACTCTTTTGTTTTGGTCTGGTACACAACTCATTCGTGCGACTTGAACAGATGAATGAAGACATACGTACGAATGGGTGATTCGTGCGAATGGATACTCCGAGTGGGTCAGTCGTGCGAATGAAGTACACGAAAGGGTCAGTCGTGCGAATGAATGTTCATTCGTACGAATGGACATACGACTGGGTTAGACGTACGAATGGACCATACGAATGGTTCAATCGTGCGAATGAGGCCCAGTCGCATGGCCCAATCGCACGAACGGGTCTGAACGCAGAAAACCAGATCTGCAACCGCCACAAGGCTGAAAAACCTAATCCGATGATTTGGACGAGACAACACAATATTGTACCACCGGATTCGTTTTTATGATCTGAAGAAGATTCCAAGTCCGCTTTTAACAAAAAACATCACGCGCAATGAGATTTGAGCAAAACAAGATGAACACGAAGTGGGTTTAATGTCAAGATCTGAACTTTGAACCTGAAATCAAGAGCTCGGGTTGCTAGAATGATTGTTAGATCATTCTAGCAGTAACGGCTCTGATACCAATTGTGAAGTCACTGGATCGGTAAACATCCGAGCATGTTCTTGACGGAAGGATAAAAACCAAAAGATAAACAAAAGTACGAACAATAATCGAATGATTTTATTGATAAAACATAACGATTTTAAGCTCGTTACAACTTAAGAATCAAGACTTTTGGCAAGGGGAGATCGAGCATGATCTCCCCTCTTATCCGGCAGCACCTAGGCCCCGGGCAGACTATCAAAAACCCTCAGATTTCTACATATTGAAACTGGTATATATAGGCCTCGGCCCATATTAGATGCGACTGGGCCCATTCGTACGATTGGACCATACGTATGGTTCAATCGTACGACTGGACCATTCTTATGTTTCAGTCTTACGAATGCCCCAATCGCATCTCTCAGTCGCACGACTGGTCCATTAGCATGGCTCAGTCGTACGACTGAGTCTCATTCGCATATGCTCCTGCGAATGACCCAGTTTCATGTGTTTATGTGACATCCGTCACCATAGGGTCCGTCATTTAACACAAATTACGTTAACTCTTCTTAGGACACCTCATTCCTCACCTTCATAGACTACTTGTGAGGATATCATGTTGGGTTTATTATCCGTTTCAGTGAAGTTAACAACAAATATATCCATGTCATTTGAAACGCTCACGAATATCACCACCGGCATCACTAATTATATTATGTTATATAATATAAACATCACTAACAACCGCATGTTCAAGATATAAACAACCTTAAACACATCATTATAATCGGTATAACGCGTGTGTTTACGTCGTTTACAACCGAAACAAGTTTGGCGATTCGGGGACAAAGTGCAAGGACTAAACTTGACAAATAGCCAAACCAGGCTGGGTATAAATACCCATTTCCAGCCATTCTTCACATCATCTTCATCTTCATCGCTTCTTCTTCATCTTTTTCACCTCTCTCGAACTAGCACCGAATCGGGTCGTTTGTCGCGTTTTCACCGTCAAATCTTGGTTATCATCGTGAATACTCACTCTTAGCAGGTAGATAACCTCGTTGACCTGTTTCTTGCTCGATTTCACTTCTGCGTTTTCTAGGGTTTCGGGTGCTCGGGTTCATCCGAGCACAAGAGGTCGTGTGGGCTGTGTGTTGCGTTCGAGTGTGTTTCTTGTTCTTGCTTAGACATGTTAGGCAAACATTTCTGGAGGTTCTTGATGCATAAAACTCGTGCTCAGAGCAGCTGGACGCTGCTCTGCACTTCAGCAGTCGCGACCTGCTGTACAGGGCGACTGGGTCTGTCATGCGATGAGCCGTGCGACTGGGTGAGTCGTACGACTGAGTCCATGCGTCTGAGTCTATCGTACGACTAAGCTGTACGACTGGGTGAGTCGTACGACTGAGTCTTGCGACTGAGTGTTGTATGCGATTGAGTCTATGCGATGGAATGCATGCGATTGAGTGTGTATCGTACGATTAAGGGTTTAGTCGCACGAATGGAGGTTCAGTCGTACGAATGAAGCGATTCATACGAATGGATGTTGATCGTGCGTATGGATGTTGAATCGTACGAGGAGTGGTGTGGTATGACTGAGAGCTTAGTCGCACGGATGAGGGTTCAATCGTGCGAATGAAGATGATTCGCATGACTGAAAGATTATTTCGTGCGAATGGGGTGTCTAGTCGTGCGTCTGGTCTGTTGTGCGATTGGAGTCATTGTGTATGAATTCTTCCTGTGTGCGGTGCGTGTTGCCGTGTGATGTAAGGTAACATCGACACGGTTGCCATTGTTAATGAAGATCATTGAGATTAACACTATCAAACTCATAATGTTATATCAGGACACATCGACTTAACACTTTACAATTAGTAACAAACAATCCTAACACAAGTTTTACCAAGTATTCCTTAACAACCAATAACACTTTACCCAAACATCATCGACAATGGCAACGTTCCTAGTGCTTGGATCTACATAAGATCTATTGCGCGTGTATGTCTGCTGTGTGTGTACTACCCACGACCGAACCGATACGACCCGACTCAAACTAAACAATACGGTAACAGTAGACGTATTACTAATGCTTACATAACTGTCAATAGGTGATTGCTGGTGTTCATACATACATACGAGTTTGGGAAGTTACACATACATACTTACCTTAACAAGTGAGTTTCGTTCGTGGCCCCTTTTTACGCTTATATAACTTTTAAACATTTTCAAACTTGAGGGAAAAGAACGCTCGCTTACTTAACATATTTTCAAGCATATTCATTAGTGGAAATCTGCTGTAACTCTATGGTTAACTCATCTTGCTTACTTGTTGGAGGTTGACACATTGATGTTAAGGTCAATCAGATGTCAAGTAGCTGGTTTAGGCATCGTCTAGGTATATCGTGAATGTGGTGGGAACGCTGCGGGGAACCCTATATATAAGCATCACCGGTATACTAAGAATGCGCTTAAAACTGGGTTACGGGATAATCTGATTGACTAAGGCTTAAAATGTTGAATGTGATTCTATGCTAAGTTGCTACTGCGTGCTGTTACTTGATGCTAAGTGTATGTGAAGTCACCTGTAAATGCTACTTGTTTGGTGAAACTATTTGGCTGTGTGGGACTTCTGTGTGGGACTTCTGTGTGGATCTCTCAGTACAACCATTAATCCTGTATTGGGACCTAAGGACTGGTTTGGTTGTAACCTATACATATGCGCTATGTGGATCCTGCTACGTCATGTGAAACTCATGGAATGCTATACTTATTGGATGCCTTAAACCTTGGATGTTCTCGGCGTGTGGTTCTTCTGTGTGGTTCCTCTGTGTGTTTCCTCTAAGCCGATCATCCATTACAACCATTAATCCCGGTAATGGGACCTAAGGACTGGTTTGGTTGTAACTTATACGTATGCGCTATGTGGACCCTGCTATGTCACCTGAACTTATTATGCTATGGAAAACTTTTTTGTATTACCCTTAATCCCGGCATTGGGACCTAAGGATTGGTTGGTTATAAACTATACGTATGCGCTGTGTGGATCTTGCTACGTCTTATAACTATATTTTTCGAGAAAACCTTTCTTACAGCCATCAATTCCCGTGTGGAACCGATGACTAGGTTTGGCTGTATCTATTTATAAATGGTAAACCGCCTGCACATAAGTGTAGTCGTGGTAACTTTTATTAAACTTACTTACTATTTTCATCTTAACATCTTTTATTACTTAAAACCTGCGAAGCTCACCAACAATTATGTTGACCTTTGAGCGTTCTTTTCAGGTGATCAAGGTAATTGAAGTTCTAGGAGCACTGCCTTTTAGAGGAGACCCTAGGACATATTTTGGAGAACTAAGCATTTGTAAACATTAATCTTTGGAACATCTTGGTTGCTCAAACTTATACATTGTACGCTGTGTTCCGAGTTATGGGAATTTACAATGCAAGTTGTTATCATGATTATGTGATCATTTTATGTTATGTTTATGGCTATGCGTCGTGAACATTGATTATACACGACACAAGTCTCTAATTGTGTTCGGGTATCGTCATGACACGCTTGTCAACATATATTATTGCTACTCTATCTATACCATGTGTTATGACGATCCCGTCTAGCTCGCATTCCCCGTGTTTCCGCTATCAGCGGGGGTGTGACAGACTGGTATCAGAGCCATTGGTTATAGAGAATTAGGCAATTACACTTGACCTAGACTATAACCTAGGAACCTTCATGTAGATTTGCATGCTTAAGCTTGTGTGCATTTATATATCTCGTGTATGTGTTCCTCTTTACATGTTCGATTATCCTACTGTCATGTGATCTTCACCTTATGTTTGAGCCCTTGTGCTCGTCCCTCATGAGGTGCTTTCTATTGGATCTTCCGTTCCCTCTGTGCGCCAAGTTATCATAACCAAATTCGGGTATGTAGACCCGAAAAGATCGTCACAGATCATACATTGCGCTTGATCTCGGATACTAAATCCGACCCTAACATGGTTATGCCTGAAATCCTGAAGGTATGAAGGATAGGCAGCTATCATTAGATATATTATGCTTATGTGCTTAGAGTTTACTTGCTATTACATTCTACTATTGGAATACTATTGGTTTAGGGACATGAGGACAATACCTAATTTGTGCTTGATGAATGTGGACATACTATGATGTTAACTTGGGGTAAGTGAAGCTTAGGGTGACCATGCAAGGCAAATTACCATTACGGGTGCACACGTAATTGCAATTCGCCGTGCATGAGAAGTCTGGCTAATCTTACCATGAGGTAACGATCACGAGTATTACTAGTTGCTATTTTATATCCTAGGGTGTGCTAGGATCATAATCCTAGTGAGGCTTTATTAAGGGTAACATAACATACTAACACCTACCACTACTTAAGTCCTGTCTATTTAGAGCCTTCATGGTACTTCCAATCATGACATTGATCCTACCTTCCGCGAAACATTCCTCCACTTAGCATTTCAGTAACTAAGAAGCTGATTAAATGCTTAGAATAAGAGTGGACTTCAAGAAATATAGAGGAGTGATGATACTCTATACACATTACATTATGTTATTCATTTGGATCATGCTAAGGGAAATTAGGATGTCATGTAAACGGTTTAAGTGTCATTCAAGGTATATCGTGGATGCGGTGGGAACGCTGCCGGGGACCCTATATATAAGCATCACCGATATACTAAGAATGTGCTTAAACTGGGTTACGTGACAATCTTGATGGACCAAAGCATGGGTTATCGGAACTTGATGAGTGGAATCATAGATGTATCTCAGAAGTGACTAAAGCTTACATGCTTACATCTTTCTATGATTAGAAGATGCCGCCCCGAAGAGTCACTCGTGGTACCAACCAAGATGGTGAGACCCCACAAGGCAGAGGTAGGGGTAGATCACCAAGAGCAGGTGGCGCCCCAGCTGGTGACAACCAGGGAACTGAAACCCTGATATAGCTGCTATGATCGCTCAGCAGCTAGCCGCACTGATTCCAACTATAGTGACTCAAGTGAGCGACACTCTTCGGAATCATCAACTCCACAGGAGTAATGATACTAATGATCAGTATAACCAAGGAACAGAGAAAAAGAAAGAGACTGGAGAAACAAGTCGGTCTGGCACGGAAAGTCTGATAAGCGGGCCAAAACGACCAGAAACTTTGTGGCCGTGACTCAAGGGAAGAGGGAATATGCTGGGCCGCACCGAAATGTGACAGGTGCAACCTTCATCACCCCCCAGTAATGTCGTGTCGGTCGTGTGCGAACAGTAGGCGCCCGGGGCACCTAGCGAGAGATTGTAGAGTTGCACCGAACCTGGTGACACACGTCAACGCGGTTAACCCCGCGGGAATGCCAGAGCTTGTTATGAGTGTGGAGGTCTTGGTCACTACCGGGACACGTGCCCCAGACTGAATAGGGCACCGGGTCAACAAGGGAATAACCAGCACCAAGTGATGGTCATAGCTGGCAACCCAGGCCAAGAGAACCAAAGAAGTGCTGCCAGAGGACGTGCATACGTTAACGGAGCAAATGGCACCCGTCAGGACCCGAATGTTGATACAGGTACGTATTTTGCTCAACCACCCCTTCGTCTTCAAATTGAATGGTACTGGAGCAGACAATAGTTTCATATCTTTTGATTTTGTACACCGCTTGCCTTGGTAGTAGACTAGAGACTAGCTTCCTGTAGAAATGGCCAACGGTAGGGTGTACTAGCAGATGAGATTTTAGAGAGTGCTCTAGGATATTGGAGAACCATGCCTTTGACATAGACATAATACCTTCGAGTTGGGGATTGTGGGAATGGATTGGTTATCGAAAAAACGGAGCCGAGGGTGTTGGTCAGGATTACCTCCTCCATGACAGGTGGGATTTCGTATGGAGTTAGTTCCTGGAGCTACGCCGGTAGCAAAAGCACTGTATCAGTTAGCGCCGTCTGCAATACAAGGATTATCTAACCAATTACAGGAACTACTAGGAAGGGTTTATTCGACTGAGTCATTCGCCATGGGGAGCACCGGTCCTATTTGTCAAAAAGAAAGACGGGTCGCTCCGCATGTGCATCGATTTTCGCAAGTTGAACAAGTTGACTATGAAGGGTCGATGACTTATTTGACCAAGTTACAAGGAGCTTCATATTTCTCCCAGATCGATCTCCGTTCTGGATATCATCAACTGAGAGTTTCGAGGATGACATACCGAACACAGCATTCAGGACTCGTTATGGGCAATATGAGTTCTTAGTCATGCCGATCGGACTGATTAACAAACCAGCTGTGTTCATGGGCCTGATAAACCGAGTATGCAGACCAAATTTGGATAAGTTCGTGATCGTATTTATAGACGATATACCTACCGACTCTCGATTGAAATAAGACCCTAAGGGACGTCTTCGGACCATACTGAGTTTGTTATAAGAAGAGAAACTTTACGCCAAGTTCTCGAAGTGCGAAATTTAGCTTCGAAAAGTGAAGTTTCTGGGTCAGGTGGTTAACGAAAGTGGGATTCATGTAGATCCCGGAAATATTGAAGCAGGAAAGAAATAAGATGCACCCCAGACATCTTCAGAGACACGGCAATTCTTAGGATTGGCCGGAAAGTATAGTCGCTTCATTGCAAATTTCTCAAAGGTTGCCAAACCACCAGCCTTGATGACTCAGAAAGACCAGAAGTTTGATTTGGGGAAAGCAAATGTGGTGGCTGACGCCCTAAGTCGTAAAGAGCGCGTGGAACACTACGTGCTCGAGCTTGGGATTGACTATTCCGACGGACTTGAAAGCTCAGATCGAACTTGCACAAAGGGAAGCATTGGAAGAAGAAAACCTTGCGGGAGAAGAGTTCCGAGGGTTAGACAAACAGACGAATTGCAAGGATGATGGCATACAGTACTCATGGATCGCAAATGGGTACCCAAATGGAGAGATGTTCGTACCCTGATCATGGAGGAAAGCACAAGACATGATATTCTGTTCATCCTGTGCAGTATGTATCACGATCTTAAGGATCTATACTGGTGGCCAGGCATGAAGAGAGACATTGCTATGTATGTAAGCCGATGCTTGACGTACTCGAAAGTTAGGGCTGGACATCAAAAACCATCGGGACTATTCCAGCAACCTGAAATTCCCGAGTGGAAATGGGAGAACATAACTATGGATTTCACTACCAAACTCCCTAGAACAAGTAGCGGGCACGACTCGATATGGGTCGTGGTGGATCGGATGACGAAGTCCGCTCAATTCTTATCGATCCGGGAGGATTACAAAATGGAAAGGTTGGCGAGGTTATACATTAAAGAGGTCGTGACACGGCACGGTGTGCGGTGTCAATCATATCCGACCGTGACAGTCGATTCACTTCACGATTTTGGCAAACACTACAAAAAGTTATGGGCACTCGATTAGATATGAGTACAGCCTATCACCCACAAAACAGATAGCCAAAGTGAACGAACTATACAAACATTGGAAGACATGCTCAAAGCTTGTGTAATCGATTTTGGTAGTAGCTGGGACACTCATTTACCATTGATTGAGCTCTCCTACAACAACAGCTATCATACAAGCATTGGATGCGCTCTATTTGAAGCATTGTACGGGAGGAAATGTAGATCCCCAGTTTGTTGGGCCGAAGTTGGTGAGAGCCAGCTTACGGGCCCGGAAATCATACAAGAGACAACTGACAAGATCTTCCAAATCAAAGACAGGCTTAAAGCTGCTAGAGATCACCAAAAGAGCTATGCCGACAATTGTCGGAAGCCTCTAGAATTCGACGTCGGAGATCACGTTTTACTCAAAGTCTCTCCCTGGAAAGGGATTGTACGATTGGAAAGAAAGGGAAGTTAGCCCCTCGATACGTGTGACCATTTGAGGTTACAGAAATAATTGGTCCGGGGGCTTACCGATGGAGGTTGCCACAAGAACTCAGCGGTGTACATGATGCTCTTCACGTGTCGAACCTCAAGAAGTGTTTGGCGGATGAGTCCTTACACGTAGAAATTGAGGAAATCAAGATCGACGAAAAGCTTCATGTCATTGAGGAACCTATCGAGATCATGGACCGAAAGGTCAAACGCTTGAGACGCAGCAAAATACCGATCGTTCGCGTGAGATGGAATCCAAACGAGGGCCGGAATTCACGCGGGAATGAGAGGGTCAGATAAAACTCGAGTATCCATAGCTATTCGTTGGTGACGCTCTTGGACCTAGCACCAGTTGAATTTCGGGACGAAATTCTCTCAACTGGGGGATACTGTGACATCCGTCACCATAGGGTCCGTCATTTAACACAAATTACGTTAACTCTTCTTGGACACTCATTCCTCACCTTCATAGACTACTTGTGAGGATATCACGTTGGGTTTATTATCCGTTTCAGTGAAGTTAACAACAAATATATCCATGCCATTTGAAACGCTCACGAATATCACCACCGGCATCACTAATTATATTATGTTATATAATATAAACATCACTAACAACCGCATGTTCAAGATATAAACAACCTTAAACACATCATTATAATCGGTATAACGCGCGTGTTTACGTCGTTTACAACCGAAACAAGTTTGGCGATTCGGGGACAAAGTGCAAGGGCTAAACTTGACAAATAGCCAAACCAGGCTGGGTATAAATACCCATTTCCCAGCCATTCTTCACATCATCTTCATCTTCATCGCTTCTTCTTCATCTTCTTCACCCTCTCTCGAACTAGCACCGAAATCGGGTCCGTTTGTCGCGTTTTCACCGTCAAATCTTGGTTATCATCGTGAATACTCACTCCTAGCAGGTAGATAACCTCGTTTGACCCGTTTCTTGCTCGATTTCACTTCTACGTTTTCTAGGGTTTCGGGTGCTCGGGTTCATCCGAGCACAAGAGGTCGTGTGGGCTTGTGTGTTGCGTTTTCGAGTGTGTTTCTTGCTTAGACATGTTAGGCAAAAGTTTCTGGAGGTTCTTGGCATAAAACTCGTGCTCGGAGCAGCTGGACGCTGCTCTGCACTTCAGCAGTCGCGACCTGCTGTACAGGGCGACTGGTCTATCATGCGACTGAGCCGTGCGACTGGGTGAGTCGTACGACTGAGTCCATGCGTCTGAGTCTATCGTACGACTAAGCTGTACGACTGGGTGAGTCGTACGACTGAGTCATGCGACTGAGTGTTGTATGCGATTGAGTCTATGCGATGGAATGCATGCGATTGAGTGTGTATCGTACGATTAAGGGTTTAGTCGCACGAATGGAGGTTCAGTCGTACGAATGAAGCTGATTCGTACGAATGGATGTTGATTCATGCGTATGTATGTTGAATCGTACGAATGAGTGTTGTGTGGTATGACTGAGAGCTTAGTCGCACGGATGAGGGTTCAATCGTGCGAATGAAGATGATTCGCATGACTGAAAGATTATTTCGTGCGAATGGGGTGTCCAGTCGTGCGTCTGGTCCTGTTGTGCGATTGGAGTCATTGTGTATGAATTCTTCCTGTGTGCGGTGCGTGTTGTCGTGTGATGTTAAGGTAACATCGACACGGTTGCCATTGTTAATGAAGATCATTGAGATTAACACTATCAAACTCATTAATGTTATATCAGGACATATCGACTTAACACTTTACAATTAGTAACAAACAATTCCTAACACAAGTTCTTACCAAGTATTCCTTTAACAACAATAACACTTTTACCCAAACATCATCGACAATGGTAACGTTCCTAGTGCTTGGATCTACAAAAGATCTATTGCGCGTATATGTCTGCTTGTGTGTGTACTACCCACGACCGAACTGATACGACCCGACTCAACTAAACAATACGGTTAACAGTAGACGTATTACTAATGCTTAAGATAACTGTCAATGGGTGATTAGCTGTTCATACATACATACGAGTTTGGGAAGTTACATCATACATACTTACCACTTAACATGTGAGTTTCGTGGCCCCTTTTTACGCTTATATAACTTTTAAACATTTTCAAACTTCGGGGAAAAGAACGCTCGCTTACTTAACATATTTTCAAGCATATTCCTTAGTGGAAATCTGCTGTAACTCTATGGTTAACTCATCTTGCTTACTTGTTGGATGTTGACACATTGATGTTAAGGTCAATCAGATGTCAAGTAGCTGGTTTAGGCATCGTTCTAGGTATATCGTGAATGTGGTGGAAACGCTGCGGGAACCCTATATATAACCATCATCGGTATACTAAGAATGCGCTTAAACTGGGTTACGGGATAATCTGATTGACTAAGGCTTAAAATGTTGAATGTGATTCTATGCTAAGTTGCTACTGCGTGCTATTACTTGATGCTAAGTGTTATGTCAAGTCACCTGTAAATGCTACTTGTTTGGTGAAACTATTTGGCTGTGTGGGACTTCTGTGTGGGACTTCTGTGTGGGACTTCTGTGTGGATCTCTCAGTACAACCATTAATCCCGGTATTGGGACCTAAGGACTGGTTTGGTTGTAACCTATACGTATGCGCTATGTGGATCCTGCTACGTCATGTGAAACTCATGGAATGCTTATTACTTGTTGGATGCCTTAAACCTTGGATGTTCTCGGCTGTGTGGTTCTTCTGTGTGGTTCCTCTGTGTGTTTCCTCTAAGCCGATCATCCATTACAACCATTAATCCCGGTAATTGGGACCTAAGGACTGGTTTGGTTGTAACCTATACGTATGCGCTATGTGGACCCTGCTACGTCACCTTGAACTTATTATGCTATGGAAAACTTTTTTTTTGTATAACCCTTAATCCCGGCATTGGGACCTAAGGATTGGTTTGGTTATAAACTATACGTATACGCTGTGTGGATCTTGCTACGTCTTTATAACTATATTATTTTTCGAGAAAACCTTTCTTACAGCCATCAATTCCCGTGTGGAACCGATGACTAGGTTTGGCTGTATCTATTTATAAACTGTAAACCGCCTGCACATAAGTGTTGTCGTGGTAACTTTTATTAAACATACTTACTATTTTCATCTTAACATCTTTTATTACTTAAAACCTGCGAAGCTCACCAACAATTATGTTGACCTTTTGAGCGTTTCTTTTCAAGTGATCAAGGTAATTGCAGTTCTAGGAGCACTGCCTTTATAGAAGACCCTAGGACATATTTTGGAGAACTAAGCATTTGTAAACATTAATCTTTGGAACATCTTGGTTGCTCAAACTTATACATTGTACACTTGTTCCCGAGTTATGGAATTTACAATGCAAGTTGTTATCAATGATTATGTGATCATTTTATGTTATGTTTATGGCTATGCTGTCGTGAACATTGATTATACACGACACAAGTCTCCAATTGTGTTCGGGTATCGTCATGACACGCTTGTCATCATATTATTATTGCTACTCTATCTATACCATGTGTTATGACGATCCCGTCTAGCTCGCATTCCCCGTGTTTCCGCTATCAGCGAGGGTGTGACAGTTTACAAGGTGTATAACATTAAGCCTAGACTATTCGTCAAGCGACGGACACACTATATATGACTATATATGCTCCAACAAATTCCCCCTTGGACGTTGCTTGTGAGTAGTAGATAACACCTCTTACAATCTTCAGTCAATCTTTGCTCTGGTTTCCAATAGAATCAAACGAACAACCATATTAGCCAACATTGCCGATCCGTCAGGTTACCACAATATCCCTGAAAATGAATTTAGGCACAATAGCTTTGTTTACTTTGCAGAACACCATCATAGCAGTAAGATTCCCCAAATGACTGATTTTTCCAGATAATGACATGACCAGTTTTCCATTGCTTCAATCTTCACACAGTCTAACCTGTTTAACATTAACAACTGTAGAAATTCCCCCTCACGTTCAGCATATCCCAATATATATACATTGTGCTCTCCTGTCGTCTTCATACGATGTATTGGGCAAAAGGTTGAAGGTTCCAATCCACAGCTAACAATATCAAACAAATCAGCATGCACGAAGATTCATCATCAGAAACCTGCTCACATCATCACTTTCTGATTGCGTCTTCAATTTCTCTATACATGGATTCCCCTTAAGAATGAGAATCCTCTCTGTGCGGATAAATATAACTTGATTGGCCCATAAATAGTCAGATGCTCCTGACTACCCCACAAAATCAGCACCAACAGCTGACATCTTCTCTTCTCTCTTTCGTGTTCTAACAACATTCACCTATTCTGGAAGTCCAACGAATAATGGGGTATTCCTAGAACTTGTTTGACATAAGAAACTCAGGGTGAATGTGGTTTGCTCATCCTCAACTCTTGCATAGACTCTCCAGAAGAATCTTCACTATTGACCCGAACATGAACCGAAAATGACCCGATAATTTTCCCAAAAAAAATTTATTTTACCAGACTTTTTCAGAAGGCTTCCCGACTAATAAAAATGGTTTAGGGAAAAATTCGTGCAAGAAGCTGTTCCAGACTTTTTTTTTTTTGGTCTGGTACACAGCTCATTCGTGCGACTTGAACAGATGAATGAAGACATACGTACGAATGGGTAATTCGTGCGAATGGATACTCCGAGTGGGTCAGTCGTGCGAATGAAGTACACGAAAGGGTCAGTCGTGCGAATGAATGTTCATTCGTACGAATGGACATACGACTGGGTTATACGTACGAATGGACCATACGAATGGTTCAATCGTGCGAATGAGGCCCAGTCGCATGGCCCAATCGCATGAACGGGTCTGAACGCAGAAAACCAGATCTGCAGCCGCCACAAGGCTGAAAACCCTAATCCGATGATTTGGACGAGATACAACACAAAATTTGTATCACTGGATTTGTTTTTATGATCTGAAGAAGATTCCAAGTCCGGTTTTAATAAACAAACATCACACGCAATGAGATTTGAGCAAAACAAGATGAACACGAAGACCACGAAGTGGTTTAACGTCAAAGAACTGAACTTTGATCCAGAAATCAAGAGCTCGGGTTCCTAGAATGATTGTTAGATCATTCCAGCAGTAACCTTGCTCTGATACCAATTGTGAAGTCACTGGATCGGTAAACATCCGTGCACGTTCTTGACGGAAGGATAAAAACTAAAAGATAAACAATAACACGAACAATAATCGAATGATTTTATTGATAAAACATAACGATTTTAAGCTTGTTACAACTTAAGAATCAAGACTTTTGGCAAGGGGAGATCGAGCATGATCTCCCCTCTCATCCGGCAGCACCTAGGCCCCGGGCAGACTATCAAAACCCTCAGGTTTCTACACATTGAAACTGGTATATATGGGCCTCGGCCCATATTAGATGCGATTGGACCATACGTATGGTTCAATCGTACGACTGGACCATTCTTATGGTTCAGTCTTACGAATGCCCCAATCACATCTCTTAGTCGCACGACTGGTCCATTAGCATGGCTCAGTCGTACGACTGAGTCTCATTCGCATATGCTCCTGCGAATGACCCAGTTTCATATGTTTACAAGGTGTATAACATTAAGCCTAGACTATTCGTCAAGCGACGGACACATTATATATGACTATATATGCTCCAACATATACACCATCTATGTTTCATCTCTAGAAGGCAAAACTGGTCAAATAGAGAAAAAACAGATTAAAAGAAAAAGGGTCAAAATTCCCTTAAGTGAGTTTAAATGCATAAAACCACCTATATTATGATGTTTTTAGAGCCAGACTCTTATAAACTAATACAAATTTTGTAATAGCATTTGATACAAAAAAATTAAAACATCTGGACAAGGGTCCAAGTCAATCCAAGTATCAAACCCTGCACATTTTACCAATTTAAAAATTGGGTTGATTCAAGATATTAACTATTCTAACAAGGAAAAGAAGTAAAATAAGAAAGATTAACTTATAAGGAAACAAGTTAAAAGTCATCCGAATTTTGTTTTTAAAGCATAAAACCTCCTAAATTGGTTTAATTTTAAAAAAGAGATAATTATTATCAGAAAAAAGTAACTTTTTGTAAGCTTATCTGACACAAATACATAAGGAAAAAATAATATTTGTACAAAAAGCATCTAGGTCAGCCCAACACAGCCTGTGTTGACCATCACCCAACCAAACCCACCAATTTTACCACCTTTAGCAATCGGTTATAGAGATTACCCGCCCTGATGCATGATGCTGTTGATTGATTGCATAATAGGTTCGATCTCATCCAGAATCTCTTGCTCGTCTGTTATGAAAACATTCAAACGTTGTCGTGTTGCAGTTAACGATCCACTTGATATAGGACCGTCATTTTGGCCCTCAGCTGAGCTATCTGGGTGTTTTCTTTTAGGACCCAAACCTCCCCCCTCCTGCCCCGTTTCTGACTCTCTTCCTGGTCTTTTTCATTTGACCCTTCACTGGTTACTTGTGCTAGAGGCTTACTGTTCCCTTTCTCAGCCCAAGCAGCCCAACCATGTTTTGAATAGGTTTTTTCTTCAACTATTTTACTCCAACCACGACCTTCATCAAATCCCACAGAATCCCTATCATACTTTACTACATTATGCATTGCTTTGGACCACGAATCAGAATATTTCTTATCACACTGATCAGAATTCAAAGAATCTTGTAACGAAGCATCAGTTTTGTCAGCCATTTTGTTCCCCCAAGAGGCCCACGGGCCTGTTTAATCTTCTTCTTGTTTTTTTGTATCTGTTTTATCTGCCACTTTATCTGATGAACCCACCCAAGATTCTTTAGTTCCCTGCCAGTCAATCTTTAAACAATCTTTAAAATTTTCATCTTGACTTGTTTTGACATCCTCTTTACCCAAAGAACTCCATTCTTTTTCAGTGTCATTTTCAAATTTTAAAGGAACAAAAATACCTTGAGAACACCTTTCTCAGCAATAATTCTCCCAGCAGCCAATGCGGCCCCTCCGGACAAGAAACTTGAATGTTGAAAGAAACCTTTTTTCTTGATACCGACATATAATGTCTTAGTTGTACTAAGGACAAAGATCCACTTAGCACCTTTTTTGACCCATTGTATCTATCAACTCTCCAGTTTGTTTGTAAAAAAGTTTCCCGTTTTCTATTGCTACTTCATAAGCTTTTCTTTCCATCTACAAAAAGTTTTAAAAATGAATCTTGGTAAGAAAGTTTTGTTGGACTGTAATGAAAATAGAATATCAAGAAAAGGGAAAGAGATATACCGGGCCGAGATATGTGTGTATTTAAAATTTGATATAAATTATATAAGAAAAAGACGCGGTCAAATAGGACACCAATTATACAATGTTATTACGACCGGATCGGACCAGCCGGTTCGACCGGGGATTGGTCAGGTGTCCGGTCCGGTCTACTATGGTTCGTTTTTGTGTGGTCGAACTGGCCAGTTCGTCCAGAACCGGTGGTCAGACAGAGAAAACCGGACCGGTGCGGACTGGATTTTAGTATTTTTTGTGATTTTTATGGGTAAAAACGAGGTGTTGAACCATAAGTTAATGTGTTAGATATACACATATAGTAAAGTTTTATATATAACTATAAAATACATTTATAAATCATATATAAATTATTTATATTTGATTATATATAACTATATATATAATACATTATATATATATAACTAGTTGAAATCCGGTATGCGCGTTGCGTGATATTACACTGCATTTTGCATTCATTTCGTACTCTGTTTGATTTCTTTTGTATGTAAAACTTGATAATATCAGTTACATTCAAAAGTTTGAGTTCATGGGCTTTCATGCATGTTGTTGTGCATTGTTTTGTAGCTAAGTGTGTTGCATTGCTAATGGTTTTGGATAAACTCTAAAATCACAAAAGATAGTGACGTTCATAGTATCAACTATTAATTTTTAAAGATACTTCAAAACAAAGAGTACGCAATCTACATAACGAAAGAAAAACAAAGAATTGAGTTAAACCAATCAAACAAAAAGCACAAATTAAATTAGAACCCGAGACATAGTTAAACCGATGTTTCATATGGGTAACCTTCATCATCATCAACATGTTACCTAACGACAATGTTTCGTCTCAGATGAGGTAACACTCATCATCATCGACTGTACCAAACAACAAAACACCAACAGAGAAAACCAATAAGCCTGCAAACCAACCAACCAAACGAAGCACAAATCAAACCGAAACCCAAAACATAGTTAAACCGGTGTTTCAGATGGGTAACCCTCATCATCATCAACAGATAACCCAGCGACAATGTTTCGTCTCAGATGAGGAAACACTCATCATCATCGACTGTACCGAATAGCCTGAACATCACGCCTACCAACAACAGGTCAACTATGGGAGGAAGAGGAGGTAAGTTAGCAGCGGCTCCACCTTAGTAGAGGCGGTGGTAAAAGAACCACCGAAACCCCTTCTCGGCAAAACCACCACCGTAACCCCCTCTGTTTATAACCAAAAATGCATCCATGGAGGCCGTTGGTAGGACGGTCAAGCTCTGCCCTAAGGCGGTGGCAGGTGCGATGTCAAATCCAGCACCAAAACCCTCTTCTCGCCAAAACCACCACCAGACGTAACAACTGAGGGTCGCCTTGTCGGTAGGGGCAACAAAAGGCGAATGCCTTCACCCGATGACAACCCCAAATATCCATCGCAATTAACATCGGTGAGACCATGCATCGACGGCGATGGAGGCAGACGGCAACAGAGACAACGGCCGGATGACCGACGGTCATCGCTCGACAAAAATATCGGAGACGAAATGACATTTCTGTTTGCCTCCATCGCAACCACAATGGTAAACGGGTGTGTGACGCCACCGGCGGTCGTATCCACTGCTTTTGCAGCAATAACTGTAAACGGGGAGCCGAGAGGACCGCCTCCATCGCGGTTGGCACAATAACATAGATCCGCACACATAAGCGGGCAGATCCACCTCGAGCCTACCTCTGTTGTAAAAGGGAAGCGGTGCCGACGGAGCCTCCATCACCATCGTAACATCACAAACTGAAAGGATGTGACAAAAGGGGTAACCAGACTGACCATCACCACCGTCACCACCGGAAGCATCATGCCTCACATTAGCTACAAAAGGGGGAAAGCAAGTTGCAGAGAAGATAAAAGGAGCTGTAGGGAGGGGTTAAAATGAAAACCCCTCAAACATTTGTGGTCAAACCAACAAAATCCAAAGAACACTACTTATGGACTTGGTAAATTCATAATATGTAATTATGACGTAATCCGGTTCTTAAATCCGGTCCGACCACCAAACTAGTAAGGCGTCCGGTTCAACGTTCGATCCGGTTCTGAAAACATTGAACTTATATAATCACAACATCATATTTTTTTATAAAATGTTATATTTTAAAAGTTATCCACAAAAACCTTCTCGTACATCTGTAACAATCACAATAGTACTATTGAAACTTGCTTGAATATGAATAACCCCCTTTGGTATACTTGTGGGGTCTAGAGTGACATTAACTTGACATAATGTATTCTTTTGATAGTAAACTAGCGGGCGAAATGTACGCACTACAGCGGACTGTTAAAATTTATAAGACTCGGTTTGACTGCTTATAAATTAGTATTCATCTGGCGAACAAATTGACGTTAAAACGTTGATAAAATAAGCATGACACAATGGCAAATCCGATTTTTATAAATGTCATGTTGAAAGGTTGTCGGAGGAAAACAAAAAATAAATTGTAAACAAAGGAAACCTTAAAAGCAGCTCTAACGACTTGTATATTTATAATTTGATGACTTTTGCATTATCGCATACAACTTGATTGTGAATAAAAATTACGTCAAACATAAATAAAAATAAGTATGTCCTAACGCTATATTTGAACCTTAATAAAACTTCATATTTTAAAGGGTTAAAAGCATATTTCCCCCTCTAAAAATCTTTAATGACATATATACCCAAGCAAAGACTTTAAATGCATATATCCCCTTATAAAATCTTATATTGGTAAATTTACCCATTTTCATTAAAAGTAGTTTATGTAATAACTAATTTGTCCTTATTTTACTAAAACTTCATAATTGATAAATTTCCCCTTACAAACCTTATAATTGGCAAATGAATTAAAAGCATATTTTCCCCTCTAAAACTCTTTAATGGCATATATACCCATGTGTAAGTGTTTATTAATTTTTTGTGGAATATTAATATTGTTATAATAATAAATTGGGTATAGATGCAATTAAAGTTTTTGCTAGGGTATATATGCATTTAAGGGATGTTTACAAGGGTATATATGCAATTGATCATATTTTAAATGCAAGAGAAAAACAAAAGCCAAAAAAAGAGTTATGAGTAGTTCGTGTGTCAAAATTTTGTTTGGAAAAAAACAATTAGAAAAACAAATGAAAACGTATAGGGTTTAATAATGTCTACTTAGAGCCAGGGGACATATTCTAACCTCATAAGAGGTGAAATTGTAACTTTTAATGTTACGTTCAAAAGGTTATAACTTCATACTCAGATTGGACATTTTTAATCCGGCCGCAAACCCATAATCCAATAATCCACCAACCAGAAACGATTGACACTCATGGATTACTAAAACCGTCTCATACTCGTTCTATTTCCATTTCTACATATACAATGGAAACCGGGTGGGATGCTCATTCATCTTTGTTGGCATAAATCAAATCACATCGACTTTTTTTGAAAACAAGGCATAACCTCTTTGTCATCCATAACATCTTAAAAATAAATTTCTTCAAACACTGCATTCAGGTACTCATTTGGATCTCGTCTTTGCTCTATGAGTTAGAAGCTTCACATAATACAAGAGATTTGTTATAAATACACCAACTATACTCTCTTTCTCTCTATCTCCTTCTATACATACATATAGATACATAAAGAGAGATAAAGAGGTGTGAGATGTCTTAATAATAAAAAATAGTGTCCGTATAATCCAAGCTTAATATAAACCTACTACATCATGGTGTGATAGTATTGATGTAACATACACATACTAATATAATATAATGTTCACATTTTGTAAGAAGTCATTTTTCATATAATGTTCACATTTGGTAAGAAGTCGCTTTTTTTGGTATACCTTTCTTTAATTTGTGATATAGAATTAAAGGGGTACAATTTGCAAGGCATTATCAAGTCTTGTTTGCTCACCAAACCCACAAATCATATAAAATGAACTATCGACAAAAATGACTCATTGACTTGCACAGAATATATGATAGTATGATACATCATAAAAGATTGTGGGTCACCGTCCATGAAACACTCTTATGGCTATGAGATATAAAGACTCGTCAACAAAGTGGCACGTGCTAAATATTTTCTCAATTGTAATGGGTGTGTCTCCACCCCAAAAAAGTAAAAATATAATCATGACGTAGTCGATGACATCATCTTTTCATCTCGTTCCAAAACTAATAGCATATTGCAAACCGTGAAAATACATAATTTAAAGGTATATATTGCTGTAAATTGATGCATATGACATTATCATTGTCAAGTAAATTGTATTGTTTTTCTCTCTTATTTTTATTTTTTTATGATGAAAAAGATATTGATTACATCCACATTGTGATCAAATACTTATAATAAAGAGTTAGTAAACGAACAACAAGTTACGCCGCGACCCTTTTTAAATGTAATGCAATAGTAAACCGCTTAACACTATAAGAATAATTCTACCACTCAATTACTAATTCTTTAAAAATCATAGTGATATCATCTTATGCATTAAGTACAAATAATTTTTTTTTGAACGCCTAAATTGGAATCACTCACGTATCACTGGAGTATCATCGTGCCACCAGTGTTACCACGTGATCATATTTCCACCAAGTCACCAATTCAGGAGGAAACTCATAATTATGAGAAAACCCTCCCTCATGTGAGATTCGAACCCATGACCTAATATGCTCTTAGTCTTATCCCACCACAAAGATGTCGCTGGGCTATAATGCCTTTGGCAAGTACAAATACTTAATGTTCATTTTCTAATGATAAAAATGTAATTTTCTTTAAACTTAAGGCTTTTCAGATATCTTTAAATCTAAATTTTCATTTTTGACTCTAATAATTTACTTTTCCCGCCTCAAATATTGTTACTGGTACATCTTATACTTAATCTATACTATATATAAAGAGTTTAAGATGGGTATTTTAAGATACCCTAAAAATAAGAACAAAAACTTCTCTAATTGCATAAAATACAACCAATTTTAAGGGTAAAATAGTAATTATATCATTATTTACGGATTATCCCCTTACAATTATTTACATAATAACCCTAGACTAACTATCAATTGCAATTAAAATTCTATCCTAATTTTTAGCAACAAACTCCATCAAATATTTTACTCAAATAAAATTCAAATAAGTATCCACCAAATATTCCATCCTAATTTATGTAAATAAAATTATGATATTATTAATATTTTGATTTTGATTTTAAAAAAAATTATCTATATTTCACGTAAATAAAAATATGATATTTATTAATATTTTGATCAAATTGTCAATATTTACTTAAATAAGATTCAAATAAGTATCCCACGTAATATTTCATCCTAATTTACGTAAATGTATCCCATCGAATATTCCATCCTAATTTACGTAAATAAAATTATGATATTATTAATATTTATTAAAATTTTACGAAAAAGGTCCGAATGATGTTTCGTCCTCAACTGCATCTACGTCACGACCTGCAAAATGGAAAGAATATAATATATGATACTTTTTAAACAACAAAGCAACAAAAGTTTGCACTACCAGTATCTCTCAAAATGCTCCATTTATACCAATTACGCTTTACCAGTCACGTGAAATGATACCTTTTACTACCTTAAACCCCAGTGTTGGTCAAGCATTACAAATGACAAATGAGAGTGATTATTATAGTTTTCATGAAAGACGAAGGGAGGCTAATAGAAGATATTATGTTGCATAGAGAGATGACATCTAACATATTTCAAATGGTATACATGTTATGCAGATTCCGTTCGGCGACCAACCACACGTACGAGATGTGATCATAGAATAGGATCCATATAATTTTGTTTATGACCATGTACCTAAAGAGTATTTCAGACTAAAGAAACAAAATCCATGTCAGAAATGTTCAGCAAAACGATTTAAATAAAAATTCCCTATCTTTTGTTGCATCAATGGTCAAACCAAATAAGCACCTATTGAAATCGATGAATTGTACAAGCTCTTCATGATGCAAAATGAAATTGGCAGAATGTTTAGGGCGAACATACGAGCTTATAACGCCAGTTTTTCTTTCGTCTAGATGGGTGTCACGTTAGATGATACACTTACCAATATGAGAGATGGTGTATATACCTTTCGTGCGCATAAACAGATTTATCATAGAATTAACCAATTAGTCTCCGGGGATGGAACACCCAGATATTTACAGCTGTATTTTTATAATTTTGAAACAAAGTTAGAACATTGGCTCTAATGGCCAATCTTGATCGGAATATTACTGAGATTTTGTCACGTGTACTTTCTACAAATCCTTATGTCATTACATTTCGTAGTCTTGCGGACCTAGGTCCTTTAGACAACTATAAAGTCACCTTGAACGCTTCAGCTACCATTGAGTAGAGGATGTATAACATAGTCGAGATCAGCCGGATGTGCGAGCATTTCGATTAAATTGATCTTATCGTTATTAGATTACTTCACCATTGAATAAAATGAGTACCAAATTTTTATCTTAAATTCTTATGTTTAAAAGTTATATTTGTTTATTTGTGTATTACTTTAATGCATTAATGATCTTTTGAATTATTTAATGATTTTAAACTTTTTTACGTCCGTCGCATCGTGCGGGTACCGTGCTAGTACTTAACTATTTGTCTATTTTGCCACATTATTTTTGCTCATTTTTTTATGTTTTTCTTCTTTTACCTATATCAAATATGCTATTACGATATACTTATTTTTATTCACATTTCAATATAATACTCATTCAACACAAAATTGTGCTTTATAATACACAATTCTTTAAATCACGAACATACAATCTGTCAAAACTCATTCAATGTTTCAATTTTTTAAGAGTTTATTTTTTTTTCTTCCTACAACTTTTAAAATTTAAAATTTTCAAAATTTGTAATTACATGAGTTTATTAATGTTTTATTTTCAGTTGCAATGTATTTATTTTTATCAACCTGTTAACATGAATTTTTTAATGACTTTTATTTTTCTTACATATAAATAATATGAATGCTTTCATTTTACGCACGGGTTTACGATGATTTTTATTATTTGATATAAAGTTTTAAATGTTATTAGTGGCATTTAGGTTTTGTTTTTCTTATATACACTTATGTGTGTCACAAAGCCTCTTCAACGTGCGGATTTTCCGCGACATTTTAACGTTAATTTATAAGATCTCAAATGCTATTAACAACATTCAATATTTGTTTTTCTTATATAAAATTATGTATATTAATACTGACACATTTAACATGTGAGTTCACGACAATATTTTAACGTTAGTTTTTTTACAGGTTTACATTCACTCCGCAACAACACGGGTGTCTAATGTTAGTTAATATTACAAAATACCCCCAAGTGGGGGCAAGTGTGTGAAGTGTGAACGGCATGACGACTCTTGGACTATTCTAGGGTGTGGTGAACCTTAAACATGATTCGTATGACGTTAAATTCAACGGCTTAGAATACCATAACACTAGCAAACAAAATTCAATTAAAAAAGAAATGTAGAGTGCCACATACTAAAAAAACATTACATTAAGATCCAATTTCATCTTCAAGTGCGGGGCCACTCGAAAAGACATTGTTGAACCTACTATCACCACATATTTTAGTAGGTATTGGCTACACGCACCCCTTTACTGTACCCACTCCATAGATTTGTTTGCCTTAAATTATTTTTTATAAAGTGTTAATAAGCCCGACCATACACGTATTTGATTTATTATACACCTGTATTTTAGGGGTATTTTAAGTGAAATTATAAATAAGGTACGTTTAGCAATATTCATTTTAGTCAAAAATGCGCGCATTTACATATTCATGGTGATCTTAGCTTTTTTTTCCTTGTATACATTAAGTAATCAAATGTCACGACGATTAATTAAACACCAGAGAAGATCAGAGTGAAATCAATCACCAAACCAATCTCGAATATCTAAATCTAGTCTGATTCAATCAACAACAAAAACAAGAAGTCAGATCAACTTTATGATGATCTGAACTAACAAATACAGCTGAGAATCACAAGTCTAAAGCAAGTCTCATCAAAGCGATGAAACCTAGAGAAAGATGAACCAAGCTCTAGAGAGCGTGTGCTAGAAGATAAAAATGGTTGTGTTTTGATGAAGCACGCACACTCGACTTCTATATTAACAGACCAAAAAATAAACGGGCGAAGCTCCAGTAATCCAAGACCTGTGTGTACAATAGAGAGTAAACAGATGACACACAAGTTTTACAACAACCCGACCACAGCAAAAAGCAAGCCCGACACCCAATACAAGCCTAATAAACAGCAACCCAACAACATCAATATGAAATAAAATAATCAACGGTAATTAAGAAATAAAATTTAGATATGAATTACATTTTTAGAACCTCTCACCCCCAATCAATATTCAAAAGCATCAAACATTTGAAGTTTATTTAAAGAAAATCACACGACCACCTTTAGTAAACAGATCCACTAGTTGCCGTTCAGAATTAATTCTTGCAGTTTAAATGATACCAGTAAAAAAATTTGCATGAAGAAAAAATAGATCTATTTCGAAATGTTTAATTTGTATGTTTGTGAAAAACGGGATTTGCAGCTATAGAAACAATAACATTATTGTCAATGTACAATTTCACTAGAAAGACAACTCATAATTTTAATTCTTTTAAAACGTTTCGCAGTCACAAATTTTCACAAGTGGTTGTACACGTGGCACGAAACTCTGCCTCAATAGAGGAGCGAGAGACCTAGGGCTGTTTTTTGCTTTTCCAAGAGACAAGAGAGTTTCCTAGAAATATACAAAACCCCCGTCATAGATCTACAGGTATCCGCTTAAGTGGTGAGATAGTGGGAATTAGCTGTAGTAAAATGCAAACTTTTACTTAGACTCCTTTTTAAATGTCGCAGGAGCAAAGAGCAAGATTAAAATGTGACATAGAGGATTGATGCATATACTTACTTAAAAACTAAATAAATTATATGATATATCTGGATGAGTGCGAGACAAGTAAATCAGTTCACCAATTAACTTTTGATACTCAGTTTGGACCTTAAGAACTAAGTCATGATTACTACATGTATTTGACACAATGTGATGTTGTTCAACGGGGAAATTTACTGGTTTACATGCAGACATTCCAAATTCAACAAGTAGTTTAGCATAGTATCTTTGTTAGGACAAACACAAACCATTCTTTGTTTTAATTACTTTAATTCCAATAAAATATTTAAGTTCCCCTAATAAAATATTTAAGTTCCCCTAAATCTTTAATCATAATTTAGTGTGCAACAATGTTTATTTCATTAAGATTGTTCCCATGAGAATTATATCATCAACATACACAAGTAGGACTTTTAGAACTGAATTATTGGATTTAGTAAATAATGAATAATCACAACTACTTTGTTCAAAACCTAGCTCAGTTAAAACACTTAGGTGCTGTTTGTTTTTTCTGCAGAAAAACGTCCGCAGTCTGCGAACCACATCTGCAGACATCTGCAGCAGAAGAGGTGGACCAAATGTCTGCAGTCTGCAAGAAAAAGACTGTTTGTTTTTTTAACATCTGCGGAATGCTGAAATATTTTATAATTAAACTAAATCTATTTTTTAAAATATAAACCGTAAACACACTAACCATAAACATTCATCATACAACCAATTCATTCATTATAAACACCAAGCACACTAAACACACTAACCATAAACAAACCAAACACTAAATCAAATTTAAACCAAAACACCAACCACACACAACCGATTCATTCATCATACAAACTAATCATACAAGCTATACCAAAAAATAAAAAACTAACCTACTGCGATGGGAGAAGTGCTCGATCGATGGGGGTCGAAGGGGCTCGAAGGTGGCCGAAGGGGGTGGCTGCAGGGGGTGGCTGCGAGGGGGAAGAAGGGGGTCGATAGGGGGCGACGGGGGCGAAGGGCGACGGTGGACGTTGAGGCAGCGGTGGTGTGGAGTGTTGAGTGGTGGTGTGGAATGTTGAGCGGTGGTGTGAACTGTGAAGAAGAAATAGATGTGGAGGGTTTCAAATGAAGGAAGAAAAAAAGAAGAAGGGCGACGGGGGCGAAGGGCGACGGTGGACGGGCGACCGGCGACGGTGGACGTTGAGGCAGCGGTGGTGTGGAGTGTTGAGTGGTGGTGTGGAATGTTGAGCGGTGGTGTGAACTGTGAAGAAGAAATAGATGTGAAGGGTTTCAAATGAAGGAAGAAAAAAGGAAGAAGGGCTAGAAGAGGTTGTGAAGACATGAGAAGTGGTTGTACCACATCTTCTCCGTGCAGACGTCAAGAAGACGTTTTTTAATGAAACGTCTTCCAAAAAACAAACACTCTGCGAACTAAAAAACTCTTTCCGCGTCTGCGAGCGCGCAGATGAAGAGATTGGGAAGAGCTTTTAACAAAAAACAAACACCCCCTTAGACTATTCCCAACCCTACAGCCCATCCTTCCCACAAACAGTTCTAATCAGCATGCCACATCAGTTTTCCACTCACTTTCACCCATTCTTTGCACAAACACTTTTTACCCCAACACTATCCTTTCCACAAACACCTTTATTTTTCCACCTCATATTTTCTTTATTAATTTACTTTAAATAAAGATATTTAAATTATTGCAAATATATTTAATTTAAAATAAAATAAAAACAACAACGTAAAACAATAAAATAAAAACAACGATTCAAAATTAATAGATAGAAACAACAATAAAACTACTCTCTGATCCCCCTATTTGCCCAGAGATGTTCTATTAGATCGTTCCGCAATGCATGGTGTGCGTCCTAGTTACGTAAACTTCTAAATCTCTGTAGGTGTGTTTGAAATGATGGTGGTGCCCCGTTATTGTAACTTTCTGGCTCTGGTTCTTGCTCTTCACGCGACCAATTAGTTATAAAACCTCCTTTATCTTGTACAATCATATTATGTAATATAATACATGCATGCATTATATCACCTAATACCGGTAAGTTCGAGGATCTTACTGGGGATCGTATTATTGCCCACCTAGCTTGAAGAACATCGAAGGCTCTTTCTACATCCTTTCTTGCAGACTCTTGACGCCTTTTGTACCACTTTATTTTCATATTATTCTCCGGTGGATATGTAAAACTCTTTACAAGTGTTGCCCATTCTGGATAAATACCATCTGGAAGATAATACCCTGTGGTGTAGTTATGCCCATTCACTGTAAAATTACATTGTGGTGCATTCCCTCTAAGATTTGATTAAAAACTGGGGATTGATTAAGCACATTGATATTGTTGTTTGATTCAGCTACTCCAAAGAATGCATGCCAAATCCAAAGGTCATGTGATGCAACCGTTTCTAGCATAATGGTGGGATGCCCATGATCACCACGAGTATATTGACATTTCCATGTAGTTGGATAGTTTCGCTAACTCCAGTGCATACAATCAATGCTTCCAAGCATTCCAGGAAACCCATGATGGGCTTCATGTTCAGCTACTAACCGATCAACGTCATATTGGGTTGGTCTTCTTAAATACACAGATGAATAAATTTCTACGATAGACATGCAAAACTTTTGTAGACATTCCATAGCGGTACTTTCACCAATGCGTAAGTATTCATCACATTGGTCAGCTGTTGTGCCATATGCCAATTGACGAATGGCACTTGTGCATTTTTGTCTTGGTGACAGACCCTTTCTACCTACAGCATCATATCTTTGTGTAAAATATTTCCAGTGTTCTGATTTACCTGGTTCAGATAAATCTGTTACGATGCGATTAAAAAGACCAATGTGCATCCTGAACCGCCGTCTGAAAAAACTCTCATCCTACATCGGCTCTGGAGCAAAGTAATCATTCCACAATCACGCGTCTCCATCCTTACGACCTCTATCTATCTCTTTGCGCTTCTTACGTTGTCGGGAAGAACTTCCCTCTTCTTCTTGGTCAAGCTCAAACAATCGATTAGCAAGCTCTTCGATATCATCGAAAATAAGATTTTAAAATTCTTGTGTGAGCATTTGAAGAATATCCATGGGTATTCTATCATCATCGGTGCTCATTTTTAAAAATATTCGTGTGGAAAATGAGTGAAGTGTTGTAGTGATTGTGGTGTACATTGTGGTATTTATACAAACAAGAAAAAACTAGCCGTTAGAAAAAAGACAATCAAACTAGCCGTTAGAAAAAAGATAAAAAAACTAGCCGTTAGAAAAAAGATAAAAAAACTAGCCGTTAGAAAAAAGACAAAAAACTAGACGTTAGGAAAAAAACTAGCCATTAGATATATAATAATTCATTAATTAACTAAAATTACATTAAAATAGAGAATTAAACTAATACAACATTAAACTAAAATCACAACATATACTAAAACAACAAATTAAACTAAAATTGTTACATGCGACAAGGCATTCCATATTTCTCTCTTATCTCGTTACACAATTCTTCATGTTCGGCACGCTGGAATGGATCCATATGACTTGTGTCGATGAAAAGGATCTTCTTCTCTTCCAAGTCAAAGAATTTATCAATTTTTTTATCGAAATGTTAGATAGCTTTCTTCTTTGCCTTTGTCGTCTCGGCCAAGTCTTCAATGAGACTTAGTCTCTTTGCTTCGTAAGCAAGTGAAGAAGAAGAAGTCATGCCTTTACCCTTTATTTTGGCCAACTTCTTTACCTTGTCTCTTCTCATTGGACGTGTTGGAGGTTCCTGTAACATCTTGTAATTTTGAGATAATTTAAAGTTAGTTTTATTAATAAAATAATAATAATAATGATAATAATAATAATAATGATAATAATAATAATAATAATAGTTTAATTATAAAAATAATAATAATAACTAATAATAATAATAATAATAGTTTAATTATAAAAATAATAATAATACTAATAATAATAATAATAATAGTTTAATTATAAAAATAATAATAATAATAACTAATAATAATAATAATAATAATAATAATAATAATAATAATGTTGTTATTAGTAAAAATGATTTATAAAAGTTTATTTAAATAAGTCTAGGGTCCTTTTTGCCAATTTAAAAACTTAAATGAAAGTTATATGCATAAAATGACAAAGAATAACAGCAGGGACTAAATGTGTAACTTGGTTTAAAACCCAGCCCCCCACCCCGATTTTCCGGCCGTCTCTCCGGCCAACTTCGGCCGCATCTCCGGCGACCACAATACCCCAAAAATACTCGATTTTAACCCAAACCGACCACCCCCAGTGATCACGCAAAATGATTCGCACCTGTGGACCCATAAAATTCGAAAATTGAACTCAACTACGCTGTTTAAAATCAAACTCAAACACCCCGCTAAAAACCGATTTGAATGTGAGTGGAAACATCGACTAGTGGCCCCAATCAACAATCTGGAACGCACATTACTTTCTAATATAAATACTGAACCTTCAATCCCATCCAAAACACAATCAAACACTCATACTCGATCCGTCTTCATCGCGACCTGTTCATCATTAAGTTCATCTTCAATACACCATCATACGGGTAATTAAACTTACCTATACATTCGATTTTACATGGGGAACAAAAGCCCCATGTTTATCAACGATAACAGAAACGAATTGGTGTTCAATTTTGGATCTGTTCGATCTAGGGTTCATAAGGATTTTGGGTGAATCTTCGTTTGTGTTTAAAAGGTTTGGGAACCATGAATAACCGCGGCTGTATGCCTTGGTTCACCGGTTCCCGACTCACTAGCAGACTTGGAGGTCCCGGGTTCAACCCCGGGCACCCCCAACTTATTTTTTTGGGCTTTTTAAGCCCTAATTTAAATAGAAAAAAATTCTTAAAAATTATAAAAAAATATTTCTACAAACATTAATATTTTTAAAAACCATCTAATTATTTTCTGGAAATTTACTTAACATTCTTTATTTATTTATTTATTTACTTTATTATTATCTTTTAAGACAAATATATAATTAGTTCATTTTTTTATAAAATAGATTTTAAATATTGTTTAACTTGTTAAATCATTATTTGTTCCAAATAACAAGTATAAATTATTGTTAAAATGTGCTTATTTTATTTAGCTATTAGACTTTATTATTATAAATGTTATTTTTATTTCACATCTTTGTATAAAATACAAGTATATTGTTACCAAGAAAATTTAATTAATATTCACTTGTTAAATGTAATTTACAAAACCCCAAAAATCCTAAAACCCTAGATCACGCTAAAACATTAATTTTATTATTAAACTTAAACCTTATAAAATATATTTTTAGGTGCATTGTGACGATTTACGTTGGAACGACGCTTGTTATATTCTTATTAATCGTCAACTTTATATTTATTGATCATGTGAGTATTTCTATACCCATTTTATTATTTTCACACTTTTGGGTGAAACATGTTACATTATAAACATTACACTTGTAAACACGTTTGATTCTTGTAAACTTATGGCAATTTACTTGTGTGTTGTGATTAGTTGGACCTTGTAGCTACCATGTAATGTCGAATATATGTTCAATCATTAACTATTGCTAGCCTGGCGACGTCATAGATCTATGGGCCTGACAAGCCTGCTTGGTTGATCCAAGTACACTTAGCTAATCGTATATACTTTTAACGTTTGAGACTTGTAAAACTTTGTCAAGGTTTGATTGTGCATTCTGTCTTACATCCCTAGTTACTTTGTTCTCTATTTACAACATGAATTGCCATCTTTTATATATACATATGTAATGAAACTATGGAAATCTCACCAACATTATCGTTGACCTTTTATTTTTAACATGTTTCAGGAAATACTCAAGCTTAAATTCTACTCTTCGAAGCTTACACATCTAGGAATGGACCTAGATAAATATATGGAATAAATGACTTGTTATGTTTATTTTAAATTCCCTTGAGATTTATGATTGTAATGGTACTATTGGAATTTATGATTAATATATATATTTGGGATTATTAATAGCGTTATGTGGCTGTGAACAATCTTAACTCTCACTCCCCGACGTTTCCGCCGACAAGGTTGGGGTGTCACAGATTGGTATCAGAGCCCATAACTATAGGGATTTAGGTTATTAAAAATGTTGACCTAGACTATAGCATATGCATGAACCCTATAGAATTATATTTCTATCTTGTAAATTATATGGTTTGCATGCTACATAATGCTATGTCCCCTTATGTGCAATTTGATGCCTTAGCATAGGATTGCCTAAACATTGCTACATGTCTCCCAAAACTTATATTTGACTCTTTGACTCTCCTCGAATATGAAACCTCTTAATCTTATTCTCGACGACGTGTGGAATCTTATGCTTATGCTTATGACTTAAATCTTTAGACGATATGTCTAATCTATATAAATCTCATCAGGGTTTTGATTCCATAAACCTAAGAACTGTTGTGTGACACATAAACACCTGTATTCTGGATTTCCTGGCAAAAAGCCTTCGGGCTAAGGTAAGCGTTTCGTATAAATCCTACGGGACTAGTTACGCTTACCTGAGGATTTCTGGGATGAGTGATAACTATGGTCAACACACACAAGTTTCAAAGGCAAATAGGTAAATTTACCTTGACGTGTCAATGTTTCCAAATGGTGATGTGTTACCGACTGGAAACATTCCGTATAATCCATGATTCTTACTTTAACTGTCTATCCTTATTGTCCTTTTACCCGTTCATAATCCAAATTCGTATTTTCCAGCATGTCTCGCTATCACGGAAACCGAGGAAGATCCGACCGTAAGCTTGCCGCCATGATTGCCCGGCAAATGGCTAAGGTCATCCCGACTATGATGGTTGAACTCAGCAACACTATGATCGCTAACGTCATGAGGAACAACAACACCAATAGGAACAATAGCGGTGCTCATGGAGAGAATAGCAACAACCAAAACGGGAACAATCATACTTGCACTTTCAAACATTTCAACTCATGCAAACCCACTAACTTTAGTGGAAAAGAAGGAGCCACTGGACTTCTCGAGTGGTTTGAAAGTATGGAGAACACATTCATTATTAGCGAGTGCCCCGATGAGTTCAAGGTTCGCTATGTTATAAGTGTTCTCCAACAACGGGCACTAACATGGTGGAATAATGAAAAGAGAAATCGTGGGACTGAGGTTGCCTTGGCGTTGCCCTGGGAAGAATTTAAGGATATCATGATCCAAAAGTTCTGCCCGAGGAGCGAGTTGAAAAAGCTAGAGGTGTAGTTCTGGAACCTCAGACAAGATAGTGGGAATTATCTGGCTTATTCCACCCGGCATCATGAGTTAAGTATGCTTCTACCACACATGGTGGACACTGTGCCCCGTAACATTGAGAAATTTATCAAGGGGGTGCCACCTCAAATTCAAGATGCTGTGTTGGGTAGTAGGCCCACAACCTTGGAGGAGGCAATTACTATCACCGCGCAGCTCACCTAGAATCATATTAGAGCTGGCACTATGTCAGCAAAGGGTTCCAAGGCTACTACGAAGGTGACACTTGAGGCAACAAAGGAAGTACGGGCCGAGTCATCTTCCCAAAACAAGAAGCGTAAGTTCACCCCGACACGCACTACGCTGTGACCGCCCCAAATGCACCTAAAAAACAAATGGTGGTTACAAATCAAGCTCCTATGGCTAGAGCTTATGTGGGTCCATACCCCATGTGTAACACGTGCAAGTACTATCATGTGAGTAACATTCCATGCCGAGTCTGCTCGTTGTGTGGAAAGTATGGGCACTTGGTGACTACTTGTCTTCGTGCGCCAAACAACGCTGCAATGCTTACCAACCGAACCTGCTATAACTGTGGCGAGCCTGGTCACTTTCGTCCGCAATGTCCTCGCAATGCGGGAAATGTGCCACCTGCTCGTGGAAGGGCCTTCAACATCAATGCCAACCAAGCACAAGCCAGCAACGACGTGGTGAATGGTACGACGTTGAATTCCTCTTAAATCATTTCTTGTCTTGTAAATGTTCCTATCTTTGTGTTCATCATACCAATAATAGATTATTACCAAACAGGTATGTATCTTGTAAATAGTCATTATGCATCTGTACTGTTTGATTCGGGTGCGGATAAGAGTTTCGAGTCATTAGAATTCGAACCTATACTTTCTAAACTGCGTGTCAATCTGGAAAGACCTTCACGGTCGAAGTCACCGATGGAAAATCTATTGTCATTAACGTCGTAATACGTGATTGCACCTTAGGTCTTAACGAACACGAATTCTCCATCGACCTCATTCCTATGCAACTGGGAAGCTTCGATGTTATTATCGGCGTGGATTGGTTAGCCAAACATCGTGCGGAAATTTTATGCTTCGAGAAATGCATCCGAATTCCCTTACCGACTGGTGATACCTTAAAGGTCTCTGGGGAGGAATCATCCCAAGGACTCAAACTTATGTCTTGCATTAAGGCCCGCAAATGCTTAAGTAAAAACTACATGGCTTTCATGGCATATGTAGTTAATATGAAAGCCAAGGGTAAAGAATTGAAAGACACTCCTGTCGTACGGGACTTTCTCGAGGTTTTTCCCGAGGATCTTAAGGGACTACCTCCCGTGCGAGAAGTTGAGTTCAAGATTGACTTAATCCCTGGTGCAAACCCTGTGGCTAAATCGCCTTATCGTCTTGCACCGTCTGAAATGCAAGAACTAGCTAGTCAACTGTAAGAGTTGACTGATAAGGGTTTCATTCGCCCTAGTTCGTCACCGTGGGGTGCACCTGTACTGTTTGTGAAGAAGGAGGATGGTTCATTCCGTATGTGCATCGATTACCGAGAACTCAACAAGCTTACTATCAAAAACTGTTACCCTCTCCCTAGAATCGATGATCTCTTCGACCAACTTCAAGGGGCTACACAATTCTCAAAGATCGATCTACGTTCTGGATATCATCAACTACGTGTTCACGATGATGACATTCCAAAGACCGCGTTTCGTACTCAATATGGACACTACGAGTTCATGGTTATGCCTTTTGGCTTGACCAATGCACCTGCCGTGTTCATGGATCTCATGAATCGAGTATGTAAACCGTATTTGGATAAGTTTGTGATTGTGTTCATTGATGACATACTTATTTATTCCAAGACAAAAATCGATCACGAGACACACTTGCGACAAATTCTTGGACTCTTGAAGAAGGAACAATTATACGCCAAGTTTTCTAAGTGTGAATTCTGGTTAAAAGAGGTTCAATTCTTAGGGCATGTGGTGAATAGTCAGGGAATCCACGTCGATCCTACAAAAATTGAAGCCATAAAGAATTGGTGTGTCCCCACAACCCCAACCGAAGTTTGTTCTTTTCTGGGCCTAGCGGGATACTACCGAAGGTTCATAGCAAATTTTTTGAAGATTGCTAAACCATTAACGGCGTTAACCCAAAAGAATCGACTCTTTGAATGGGGACCCGAGCAAGAAGAAGCTTTCGAGACATTAAAACGCAAGTTGTGTAACGCTCCTATTCTCACACTTCGCGATGGAAACGATGACTTTACCGTGTATTGCGATGCTTCAAATCAAGGTCTTGGTTGTGTTCTCATGCAACGAGGAAAAGTCATAGCATACGCATCGAGGCAATTGAAGGTTCATGAAGTGAACTACACAACCCATGATCTCGAACTTGGTGTCGTGGTTTTTGCTTTCAAAATCTGGCGACATTATCTTTATGGGACGCAATGCATAGTCTACACCGATCATAAGAGTCTCCAACACGTGTTCAACCAAAAGGATCTCAACATGAGACAAAGACGTTGGATCAAGTTGATCAGCGACTACGACTATGACATTCGCTACCATCCTGGAAAGGCGAATGTTGTAGCCGACGCGCTAAGTCGTAAGGTCCACAACAAGGTTGTCTCGCTTCAAGAAATTCGAGATCGAAAGCAATGGTTTGACACGTTAAGGGAATTTGACGCCGAGATTCATATGGATGTTAACGAGGCTACTATCATGCTTCAAAATATAAGGATTGATAGTGATCTTGAGTTATGCATTCGCGAGGCTCAACAAGCAGCATTAACCAACGAAAGAAAAGATGAAGATTTGATGTCTAACGTTCGGTCACAACTGGAAACAAAACCGAATGGTTTGTGGTACTTCTTGAATCGAATTTGGATCCCTAATCGTGATAATATTCGCCACGTCATCATGAACGAAGCTCATCAAACCCGATATTCTATTCATCCTGGCTCCGATAAGATGTACATGGACTTGCATAGTCAATATTGGTGGCCTGGAATGAAGAAAGATATCACGACTTACGTTTCCAAATGTCTCACGTGTGCAAGAGTCAAAGCCAAGCATCAACCACCAAGTGGTTTACTTGAACAACCCGAAATCCCTATGTGGAAATGAGAACATATATCCATGGATTTCATAACCAAGTTACCTCGTACTCCTCGTGGTCATGATAGTATTTGGGTGATCGTTTACCGTTTGACGAAGACGGAACATTTCATACCAATACGAGACACATACAAAGTTTCAAGACTGGCCCGCATCTTCATTGATGAAATTGTGAGTCGTCATGGCGTGCCGTTGCACATCATATCCGACCGAGACGCTCGTTTCACTTCGTACTTCTGGTCATCTATGCAGGAACTCCTGGGTACTCAATTGGATTTAAGTACGGCTTACCATCCTCAAACTGATGGTCAAACCGCACGAACAATCTAAACCCTCAAGGAATTGCTACGACTATGTGTTCTTGACTTTGGTGGTAATTGGGATACGCATTTACCGCTTGCGGAGTTTTCGTATAACAATAGTTATCACTCGAGTATCAAGATGGCACTGTTCGAAGCGCTTTATGGTCGTAAATGTCGTTCACCAATCTGCTGGACCGACATAGGTGAAAACTTCATCACTGGTCCTGAACTTATACTAGAAACGACCGATAAAGTCTCTATCATCCGAAAGAACCTTAAAGTGACAAGAAGTAGACAAAAGAGCTATGCCGATAAGCGACGTAAGCCGTTGGAATTCCAAGTTGGGGAGATGGTTCTTCTTAAGGTTTCACCGTGGAAGGGTGTTGTTCGCTTTGGAAAGAAGGGTAAACTGGCTCCAAGATTTGTAGGACCTTTCAAGATTCTGAAAAGGATTGGGAAAGTGGCTTACAAACTGGAATTACCTCCCGACCTTAGTGGAGTTCATCCTGTGTTCCATGTCTCGAATTTGAGGAAGTGTCTGGCTGACGAAAGTATGCATGTCCCGTTGGATGACATCCAGATCGACGAGTCATTACACTTTGTTGAGAAATCTGTTGAGATTATGGACCAAACCCTGAAGAGGAGTAGAACCACAACTACTCCAATTGTCAAGGTTCGTTGGGAGAATAAGTGTGGAGCTGAGTTCACTTGGGAGCGTGAAGAACATATGAAGAAGAAGTATCCGCATTTGTTCATATAGTTTTATTTTTTAATTTCGGGACGAAATTTTTTTAAGTTGGGGAGACTGTAACATCTTGTAATTTTGAGATAATTTAAAGTTAGTTTTATTAATAAAATAATAATAATAATGATATTATTATAATAATAATAGTTTAATTATAAAAATAATAATAATAACTAATAATAATAATAATAGTTTAATTATAAAATAATAATAATAACTAATAATAATAATAATAATAATAATAATGTTGTTATTAGTAAAAATATTTATAAAAGTTTATCTAAATAAGTCTAGGGTCCTTTTTGCCAATTTGAAAACTTAAATGAAAGTTATATGCATAAAATGACAAAAGAATAACCGCAGGGACTAAATGTGTAACTTGGTTTAAAACCCAGCCCCCCAGCCCGATTTTCCGGCCGTCTCTCCGGCCAAAGCCGGCTGCATCTCCGGCGACCACAATACCCCAAAAATACTCGATTTTAACCCAAACCAACCACCCCCACTGATCACGCGCAATGATTCGAACCTGTGGACCCATAAAATTCGAAAATTGAACTCAACTACGCAGTTTAAAATCAAACTCAAACACCCCGCTAAAAACCGATTTGAATGTAAGTGGAAACATCGACTGGTGGCCCCAATCAACAATCTGGAACGCACATTACTTTCTAATATAAATACCGAACCTTCAATCCCATCCAAAACACAATCAAACACCCATACTCGATCCGTCTTCATCGCGACCTGTTCATCATTAAGTTCATCTTCAATACACCATCATACGGGTAATTAAACTTACCTATACATTCGATTTTACATGGAGAACAAAAGTTCCACGTTTATCAACAATAACAGAAACGAATTGGTGTTCAATTTTGGATCTGTTCGATCTAGGGTTCATAAGGATTTGGGGTGAATCTTCGTTTGTGTTTAAAAGGTTTGGGCACCGTGAATAACCGCGGCTGTATGCCTTGGTTCACCGGTTCCCGACTCACTAGTAGACTTGGAGGTCCCGGGTTCGACCCAAGGCACCCCCAACTTATTTTTTTTGGGCTTTTTAAGCCCTAATTTAGATAGAAAAAATTCTTAAAAATTATAAAAAAATATTTCTACAAACATTAATATTTTAAAAATCATCTAATTATTTTCTGGAAATTAACTTAACATTCTTTATTTATTTATTTATTTACATTATTATTATTTTTTAAGACAAATATATAATTAGTTTATTTTTTATAAAATAGATTTTAAATATTGTTTAACTTGTTAAATCATTATTTGTTCCAAATAACAAGTATAAATTATTGTTAAAACGTGCTTATTTTATTTAGCTATTAGACTTTATTATTATAAATGTTATTTTTATTTCGCATCTTTGTATAAAATACAAGTATATTGTTACCAAGAAAATTTAATTGATATTCACTTGTTAAATGTAATTTACAAAACCCCAAAAATCCTAAAACCCTAGATCACGCTAAAACGTTAGTTTTATTATTAAACTTAAACCTTATAAAAATATATTTTTAGGTGCATTGTGACGATTTACGTTGGAACGACGCTTGTTATATTCTTATTAATCGTCAACTTTATATTTATTGATCATGTGAGTATTTCTATACCCATTTTATTATTTTCACACTTTTGGGTGAAACATGTTACATTATAAACATTACACTTGTAAACACGTTTGATTCTTGTAAACTTATGGCAATTTACTTGTGTGTTGTGATTAGTTGGAACTTGTAGCTACCATGTAATGTCGAATATATGTTCAATCATTAACTATTGCTAGCCTAGCGACGTCATAGATCTATGGGTCTGACAAGCCTGCTTGGTTGATCCAAGTACACTTAGCTAATCGTATATGCTTTTAACGTTTGAGACTTGTAAAACTTTATCAAGGTTTGATTGTGCATTCTGTCTTACATCCCTAGTTACTTTGTTCTCTATTTACAACATGAACTGCCATCTTTTATATATACATATGTAATGAAACTATGGAAATCTCACCAACATTATTGTTGACCTTTTATTTTTAACATGTTTCAGGAAATACTCAAGCTTAAATTCTACTCTTCGAAGCTTACACATCTAGGAATGGACCTAGATAAATATATGGAATAAATGACTTGTTATGTTTATTTTAAATTCCCTTGAGATTTATGATTGTAATGGTACTATTGGAATTTATGATTAATATATATATTTGGGATTATTAATAGCGTTATGTGGCTGTGAACAATCTTAACTCTCACTCCCCGACGTTTCCGCCGTCAAGGTTGGGGTGTCACAGTTCCTCTCGAGACTCTTCTTCTAGATGTTCTTCCTCTCGATATTCTTGTTGCATTGCAAGAACATCATCATCATTATTATCATCATCAAGTGATAACCCCCACTCTTAAGTTGATTCGGGAGTATTGCCAAAGTTGGCATCTGAAGCAGAAGAGGCATACCCCCCTGTGCTGTTTGTCTTTGTTCTTTTGGAAGCTTGATGACCATACACTTTTGTAGGCCCAGAGTACTTTGAAATGTCTTTAGCTATCCTCCACACATGTTCATATGTGAAGGCAGCATTATTAGTGTTCGTGTAATCATATTTTGCTTGAGTTATATATTGGTCTTCTGACCAACCACTTTTGTATTGTGATTTGATACGAACGTAAGATGCATTAATGTCACACCCCAACCTTGACGGCGGAAACGTCGAGGAGTGAGGGTTAAGATTTTTCACAGCCACATAACGCTATGTTAAAATGTAAAATGCCATTAATCAATTGTTTCAACATCACATACATCAAGTCTCATGAATAGTAGAACAAACAAAAATAGAAATCCAATTGTTTTTCTTATTAAGTCTAGGTCCATGTCCTAGGTTTGAGCATTTCTTCAATCATCATTAAGCTTGCACATTACCTGAAACATGTTGCAAATAAAGTCAACTAACGAGTTGGTGAGTTCTCATGGTTTTATATATAATAAGTATACAAAAATGTGGCAATTCTAGTCAATGGTCACAAGATAGTAAGTATATAGAACATGCATAGTTACAATCAAACCTCGACTGAATAATATGAATAAGCATGATTAGCTAAGTGTATTTGGTTCCCTAGTGCACAAGCATACGGCTCCTAGAAGCCGGTAATCCCTCGGCTTTAGCACTAAATAGGCTTGTCAGGCCCAAAGATCTAAGACTTCGCCAGGCTAGCAATAGTTAATGATTGCACACGTATGTCACATCTCATATAATACTTAACATATTCAAACAACCACGACTATGTAAAGAATTGCACGCGTGTATAAGTATCAAAGCGGGTATGTGTAAGTTTGTATAAGCAACATGTTTCACCCCGAAAGGTGTGAAATAAACGTAAAGAGGGGCATAAGAACTCACATGTTTGAATAATAGAAGACTCGTAGATGAAATAAGAGTAATCACGAATAAGATTTCCAACACAACGTCACAAGGCACCTAAATGAAATAATGTAGTGCGTTATAATTTGTTTGATGATTAATTATGTTTTTAGGATTGTAGGTCTAATAGGATTTATTTCTTATTCGTATTTATTACATGTTAATAATGCGATCGGATTAATGGAACGAATGGATTTTTATATTTAAAATAATTACTTGTTTGCGCCTATGAGAAAGAATAATATAAATAAGAAAAGTTTCATTTAATTGTACGTTAAACCGATTTTTAGAGATTGTATATTACAATAAATGATTTAACTATTAAAATGAACTATATATATTTATATACATTTATATAGGTATAAGTAACTAAATAATTTATTTGTTTGAATATATATAAATATATATACAAGTATTATATTTACGCACTTCTTTTTGTATTTTTAGAAATACAATAATGTATTTATAAATACAAAAGTATTTTATAAAAATTAATTTAGTCATAAATTAGTTAAACAAAAGTAAAAAAATAATCTGCATTTTATATAATTAATTTTAGAATTTTTCAGAATTTAAAAGGTTAAATAAATAAAAAGAAATGAAGAAAGAAAGAAAGAAAGAAAGAAAATCAGAAAAAAAGAAAAGGGGGTTGCCCGGGGTCGAACCCGGGACCTCCCCAAAGAGATGGGGCGCGGAGACCAGTGAACCAGGGCCGTGGCCTTGGTTCCCTTTGGTTTGTTATGAATTTAAACCTTAGTCCGCGGCTTGCCCCCAATTCAAAGAACCCTAATTTCAAAAGAATCAAAATCGGCCCTCGATTCGGTGTTAATCACCTAAATCATCATAGGGCTTTTGATCTTTGAACAAAAACGAGTAGAAAACAGGTTTTAATTACCTGTTTTGATGAGGTTTTGGTTGATTTCGAGTTCAATTTTGTTTTGGGTGTTCTTGGGTTGGGGTTTTCTGATCGAGAGAGTTTATGGTGAAATTGAGGGTTCAGAGAGGTTAGGAACTTCAAAATGATTCAGAAGCCCCCATTTTATAAGCTTGATTTCATGGTTTGAGCATAACCCGTTTGATTTTGAAACCGCGTTCATGTTTACCAAAATCAAGAGATTCTGAGCTGTTAATTTGAAATGTTTGATTGAATAATTGATTGATTAAGCCGAGTATTACGTTTAGGCATGATTGATTTGATTCAATTTGTATTTTTGGTCAAGATTGATTCGAAGTTTCATCGCGGTTAATCCTCGGTTTGTTTTGGGAAGGTCTGCACGCGGGAAACCCAAATTGAACTAAGGTTCGAGTTCGAAACATGGGGCCGAGAGGGTTGGGGCGGTTAATTTGGGTCAAATCGGTTTAAAATGGAAGTTGAAGCCTCGCCGGAGCTCGGCCGGAGCTCCGGCCGAATGCCACCGGAAAAACGGGGTGAAGGGGGGGGGGAATTGGTTTGGAGTTTCACATTTTTACACAAATGGTCCCTCCACTTTGGCTTCTTATTATTTTATGCCAAAACTTTAAATTTTAAGTTTATAAAATGACATTTAGCCCCTCTAACTTTATACTAACTTAAAATTTTATTATTACTACTATTATTTTTATTCTTATTATTATTATGATTATTATTATTATTATTTATTATAGTAATTATTGTTATTATTATTATTATTGTTATTGCTATTATTACTATTATTATTATTATTATTATTATTATTATTATTATTATTATTATTATTATTATTATTATTATTATTATTATTATTATTATTATGGTTATTATTATTATTTTTATTATTATTAGTATTATTATTGTTATTATTATGGTCATTATTATTATCATTATTATTATTATTATCATTATGCTAATTAATCCTTAAAGAATTAAAATTTTACGAATGAGTCCATGCACTTAAATGAATTGACAAATATGAACACAAGGTATAATACAAAGATACAGGATGTTACAGTCTCCCCAACTTAAAAGAATTTCGTCCCGAAATTAGGAAAACAAAAAGGGGTTACAAGAATAAAGAAGCGTACGCCTTCTTCATATGATCTTCACGCTCCCAGGTGAATTCTGCTCCTCGTTTGTTCTCCCATCGAACCTTTACGATTGGGGTCGTAGAGGTCCTAGTCTTCTTCATAATGCGATCCATGATTTCGACGGGTTTCTCAACGAAGTGTAGTGACTTGTCGATCTGAATGTCTTCCAATGGCACATACAAATTATCGTCGGCCAGGCACTTCCTCAGATTCGAGACGTGGAAGACCGGGTGAATTCCACCAAGGTTGGGGGGTAGTTCTAGTTTGTAGGCCACTTTCCCGATTCTTTTCAGAACCTTGAAAGGCCCTACAAACCTTGGAGCTAACTTGCCTTTCCTTCTAAAGCGAACCACACCCTTCCACGGTGAGACCTTGAGAAGGACCATCTCCCCAACTTGGAATTCTAGCAGCTTGCGACGTTTATCAGCATAGCTTTTCTGTTTACTCCTTGCCACTTCCAGGTTCTTGCAGATGATAGCGACTTTATCGGTCGTCTCTTTTATGAGCTCGGGACTGGTGATAAGATTCTCACCAATGTCGGTCCAGCAAATTGGTGAACGACTGGTGAACGACACTTACAACCGTAAAGTGCTTCAAACGGTGCCATTTGGATGCTTGAGTAGTAACTGTTGTTGTAGGAAAATTATGCGAGCGGCAGGTGCGTATCCCAGTCGCCCCTAAAATCAAGGACACAGAGACGTAACAGGTCTTCCAGGGTTTGGATCGTCCGCTCGGTTTGACCATCGGTTTGGGGATGGTAAGCCGTGCTTAAATCCAATTGCGTACCCAGAAGTTCTTGCATAGAAGACCAGAAGTGAGAAGTGAATCGAGCGTCTTGGTCGGATATAATGTGAAGAGGCACACCATGACGGCTTACGATCTCGTCGATGTAAATCCGGGCTAACCTTGATGTCTTATACGTGTCGCGTATGGGAATGAAATGGGCCGACTTGGTCAATTGGTCGATGATTACCCATATGCTATCGTGCCCGTGAGATGTCCGAGGCAGCTTGGTTATGAAGTCCATGGATATATGTTCCCATTTCCACATGGGAATTTCGGGTTGTTCGAGTAAACCACTTGGACGTTGGTGTTCCGCTTTAACTTTCGTGCATGTAAGGCATTTAGCAACGTTGGTTGCTATGTCTCGTTTCATTCCAGGCCACCAATATTGACTCCGTAAGTCCATGTACATCTTATCGGAGCCCGGGTGGATAGAATAACGAGTCCGATGTGCTTCGTTCATGATAGAAGCCCGAAAGTTATTGCGTTTGGGAATCCAGATTTGGTTTGCGAAATACATTAACCCATTGGCTCTTGTTTCCAATTGGGCTAAGAGATTTGGCTCGAGCTCTTCCTTCATACTCCCTTCGGTTTGCACCACTTGCTGGGATTCTCGAATACTTGACTCGATGTAGCAATCGATCTTTAGATTTTGTAGTAGTACTGTTGCATTGTTGACATCGAGTCGGATTTCAATGTCAAACTCTACCAATGCGTCGAACCATTGACGTCGGTCGCGAGTCTCTTGAACGGAAACCATCTTTTGATGCGTCTTTCGACTCAATGTATCGGCTACGACATTTGCCTTGCCGGGATGGTATCGGATATCACAATCGTAGTCGCTAATTAGTTCCACCCAACGACGTTGCCACATATTGAGGTCCTTCTGATTGAAGATGTGTTGGAGGCTCTTGTGGTCCGTGTAGACTATACATTGTGTGCCGTATAGATAGTGTTTCCAGATTTTCAAAGCAAAGACCACCGCTCCGAGCTCGAGATCGTGCGTATAATTTACCTCGTGAACCTTCAATTGTCTCGAGGCATATGCGATGACCTTTCCCCGTTTCATGAGAACACAAACAAGGCCTTGTTTCGACGCGTCGCAGTATACCATGAAGTCGTCATTCCCATCCGGTAGCGTCAGAATAGGAGCATTGCACAACTTGTGCTTCAATGTCTCAAACGCCTCTTCTTGCTTGGCTTTCCAGTCGAAAGGCTTGTTCTTCTGAGTCAAGGACGTGAGTGGCTTTGCGATTTTCGAGAAGTTGGCAATAAATCGCCAATAATACCCGGCTAGACCAAGAAACGATCGAACTTCCGTCGGAGTTGTGGGAGCACTCCAATTCTTCACGGCTTCAACCTTTGCAGGGTCGACGTGAATTCCTTGACTATTCACAACGTGCCCTAAGAATTGTACTTCTTCAAGCCAAAACTCACATTTCGAGAACTTCGCGTACAGTTGTTCCTTCTTCAATAGATCGAGAATTTGGCGGAGATGAAGTTCATGATCGGACCGAGACTTGGAGTAAATAAGAATGTCGTCAATGAAAACGATGACAAACTTGTCTAGGTATGGCTTGCACAACCGATTCATAAGATCCATGAAGACCGCAGGAGCATTGGTTAAGCCGAAAGGCATAACCATAAACTCGTAATGCCCATACCGAGTGCGGAATGCAGTCTTTGGGATATCGTCGTCGTGGACTCGCAGTTGGTGATAACCCGAACGCAAGTCGATTTTTGAAAAGATTGCAGCTCCTTGAAGTTGATCGAAGAGATCGTCGATACGAGGAAGAGGATACTGGTTCTTGATGGTCAACTTGTTGAGCTCCCGGTAATCAATACACATGCGGAATGACCCATCTTTCTTCTTCCCAAATAAGACAGGTGCACCCCAAGGAGAAGAACTAGGGCGGATAAACCCCTTCTCGGATAATTCCTGGAGTTGGCTAGAGAGTTCTTGCATTTCAGATGGTGCGAGTCGGTAAGGTGATTTAGCCGCAGGGCCTGCTCCCGGAATCAAGTCGATTTTGAATTCAACTTCACGTACAGGAGGCAACCCACTAAGGTTGTCGGGAAAGACCTCAGGGAATTCTCGTACAACTGGAACATCTTTGAGTTCCTTCCCCTTGGCTTTGGTGTTGACTACATAGGCCAAGAATGCCGGATAACTCTTACTTAGGCATTTCTGAGCCTTAGTGCATGACATAAGCTTGAGTCCTTTGGAAGACCGTTCACCGAACACCTTCAACGTGTCCCCGGAGGGTAAGGGCATGCGAATGCACTTCTCGAAGCAAATGATCTCAGCATGGTTCTTAGATAACCAATCCATGCCAATAATGACGTCGAAACTCCCGAGCTTCATAGGAATGAGGTCGATAATAAATTTATGGTCGTCGAGACACAATAGACAATTGCGGATGACCACGTCGACGGTGATCGGTTCCCCATCGGCAACTTCAATGGTGAGAGGTCTCTCTAGATTTGAGCGAGGTTTAGAAAGTGTCGGCTCGAATTCTAAGGAAACGAAACTTCTATCGGCGCTAGAATCAAATAATACGTATGCATAGGTGTCATTAATAAGAAACATATCTGTATAGGTTTTAAAGGCACTTAAGGACATAAGCAAGGAATTTTAAGAGAAATTCTATGGAGATAGGGTTGGAATTTTTGCGTACCATTCACCACTTCATTGTTCGTTTGAGCTTGGTTCGTGTTGATGTTGAAGGCACGTCCACGAGCTTGTGGAACATTGCCCACAAGACGAGGGCACTGGGGTCGGTAGTGACCTGGTTCTCCATAATTGTAGCAGACCCGATTTGGTTCCGTCACTGCGTTTCCCATTGCTCGGCGGCACGTTGCCACGAGGTGCCCGTACTTGCCACATAGTGTGCAGATGCGACACGGAAGGTTGCCCGGGTGATGATACCTACACGTGTTGCACATAGGTAGAGGGCCTGCATAAGCCCTTGCTACAGGCACTTGTGCGGCCGGCGCAGTCCCGGGAACACACTGTCTTTGGGGCGGCTTAGGAGCAGCCACGGCGTAGTTCCGTGCCAGTACAAACTTCCGTTTCTTGTTATCAGGCTTGACCTCCTCGGGGGTCGTCTTCTCAGTCTTCTTGGCACCCTTTGCAGACATAGTGCCTGCTCGGATGTGGTTCTCCGTCAACTGTGCAGTGATGGTGATGGCTTCTTCCAGAGTTGCGGGTCGGCTACCCACAACGGCATCCTGAATCTGAGGCGGCACTCCCTTAATAAATTTTTCCACATTACGGGAAACAGTATCCACCATGTGTGGCAGCAGTATACTCAGCTCGTGATGACGGGTAGAATACGCCAGATGGTTCCCGCCATCCTGTTTCAGGTTCCAGAATTCCTCCTCAAGTTTCTGGATTTCACTTCTCGGGCAGAACTTGGCGATGGCTATGTTTTTGAAGTCCTCCCAAGTTAAAGCCAAGATCGCGTCAGAGCCTCGGTTTCTCTTTTCACTGTTCCACCACGTTAAGGCCCTTTGCTGCAGCATACTGGTGGCATACCTCACTTTGAGTGCTTCGGGGCACTCACAGTTGACGAAGGTGTTTTCCATCCCTTCAAACCTTTCTAATAGACCGGTGGCACCTTCCTTGCCACTATAACTGGGAGGCTTGCATGAACTAAAGTGCTTGAAGGTGCAATACTGGTTGTTACGCCCTTGGTTTGCACCATTTTCCCCTTGGCTGTTGCTATTGTTCGCGACGTTTGCGATCATGGTGCTGCTGAGTTCAGCCACCATAGTCGGGATGACCGCAGCCATTTGCCGGGCAATCATGGCGGCAAGCTTACGGCCGGATCTTCCTCGGTTTCCGTGGTAACGAGACATGCTGGAAAAATACAAATTGGGTTAGGATCGGTTAAAAGGATAATAAGGATGGGCAGTTAAGGTAAGAATCATGAATTATACAGAATGATTCCATTTGGTGACGCATCACCATTTGAAAACGTTGACACGTCAAGATGAATTGACCCATTCGCCTCAGAAACTTATGTATGTTGGTCATAGTTTATCACTCATCCCGGAAATCCCCAGGTAAGCATAACTGGTCCCGTAGGATTTATGCGAAATGCTTACCTTAGCCCGAGGGCCTTTTGCCAGGAAATCCGGAATACAGGTGTCTATGTACCACACTAGTTCTTTGGTTCATGAAATCAAAAATCTTGATGGGATAATTACAAGATTAGACATAAAGTCCAAGGAAATTTCTACCAATATGTTCTACTCAGTGACGAGGATGGATTTAAGAAGTAGCAATTGTCGGGGAGAATTAATGTTTAAGATAAGTCTAGGGGAGACGGGTAACAATATGTAATCAGGCAGAAAGGCACCTATGCTAAGGCATCACATTGCACATAATAAGGCATAGCGTTAGGCAGCATGCAAACAATAAGTATGTATTCATAAGAATACTATTCTATAAGGATCATGCATAAACTATAGTCTAGGTCACCATTTCTAATAACCTAAATCCCTATAGTTATGGGCTCTGATACCAATCTGTCACACCCCAACCTTGACGGCGAAAACGTCAAGGCGTGAAGGTTAAGATTGTTCACAGCCACATAACGCTATGTTAAAATGTAAAATGCCATTAATCAATTGTTTCAACATCACATACATCAAGTCTCATGAATATTAGAACAAACAAAAATAGAAATCCAATTGTTTTTCTTATTAAGTCTAGGTCCATGTCCTAGGTTTGAGCATTTCTTCAATCATCATTAAGCTTGCACATTACCAGAGCCAGGGCCGGGCCGTTGTGCCAACGAGGACGAGGCCAAAGCGGACAATATCATGGTGCGATTTCCCTGGGATGTTACAGTTGGTATCAGAGCCAGGGTCGGGCCGTTGTGCCAGCGAGGACGCTGGGCTCCCTGAGGGGGGTGGATGGACACGTTGGGCCAACTGCGGGGGTACCACACTTAGCATCCCACATCGGTTGGGGAGGCGAACGAAAGTCTCTTTATAAGGGGCTGGATACCTTCCCATCGTGACGCGTTTTAAATCCGTGAGGCCGAGGCCAAAGCGGATAATATCACGGTGCGATTTCCCTGGGATGTTACAATTAAAGTGAGCAACCTTTCCTTTGATCATATGCCAATGACTTCTAAGGTTGTGAGCATTTCTTGGAATTTGAGGGTTCCCAGCATTGTAATGTTGTTCTATCCTCCCCCAATATGCTTGTTGGTTTTAACTGTTGGCAATTATTGGGTCTTCAGAAATAGCTACATAAGCCTTAGCTAACAATAATTCATCATCAGCTGCCCACTTCATACGAACAGACTTCTTAGCTTTTTCTTTTCCTTTTCCTTTCCCTTTCTTTTTTGCTGGTGTTTTTTTAGGTGACGAAGGTGCTTCATCAATTAGTTGTTCATTATGTGATTGTGGTTGCGTTTGTTGCACTTTTTGAAGCTCTTTATGTTTAAGCCATGCTTGATATTGTTGATAGTCTTCCAACGAAGATTGAGATTGTTGAAGATATGACGCCGACTTGTGGGAATTGTGAGAAGTCAGGTTGTTGAACATATGGGAATGCCCCATGTTGTTGTACATGTGGGAATCCCCCAGATTGTTGAAGATATGAGAATCCCCCGGGTTGTGGGAGTTGGGAGAACCCAGGGTGTTGATATTAGGAGAACCCGGGTTGCTGCTGTGGGTATTCTTCATTGGTTTCATCGTTTAATATTTGTGTGAAAGAGAATGGGGCTCTTGGATCCATTGAGAATTGAATTTTGAATTGTGTTTAGAAGAGAGTTATAATGTTTGGAAGATGATAAAGTGTGATTTGAGAAGAACTCTCAACTGAATAATACATATTTATAATTGAAAAACTAGCCGTTATGAATAAAATAAAAAAACTACCCGTTATGAATAAAACAAAAAAAACTAGCCGTTATGAATAAAACAAAAAAACTAGCCGTTATGAAGAAAAAAATAGTTGTTATGAAAAAACGAAAAAAAGTAGACGTTATGAAAAAAAATAAAAAATAGTCGTTATGAAAAAAAAGTAGTCGTTATGAATGTAAAAAAAATTAAAATATTTTAATACTATAAATGTAAAAAAATTAAAATTTATACTTAAATTATTATTTAATTAACTCATTTTAAATTATTATTTAATTAACTCTAACTAATTACTTTAATACTAGAAATGTAAAAAAAATTAAAATATTTTTATTTAATTAACTCATTTTAATTAAAACTTTATACTTATATTTTTATTTTAATTAAAAGATTTTAAATTATTTTAATTAAAACATTTTAATTAAAAATTGTTATTTTTGGTGGTGAGGCCTACCAGCCTCCTTCTTTTCCCCTGCCCTTCCGGACCGGCAACCAACTCACGGGCATCACTCCCCATCGCCGCCCTTCCGGCGGATGCGACTACGTCGGCGACGGGCCGGCCAACGGGCGTCGCGACGGGGACAGTCTTACAAGCTTTTCTGAGGACTCTTTGAGGCCATAAAGGGGTCCTTTTAATTTGCAGACTCTAGATTCAATTTCAGAGAAATATCCTTCAAGAAGGGTCATATACACATCCCCATTTAATTGACTGTACAAGCAAGGAATTATTGATATTCAATTGATATAGTGGCCAGTCATTTTCTATTGCTAGACATAAAGCACAACGAATGATCACCATCTTAACAACGGGGAAATGTTTCATCAAAGTCAACTCTCTCTTTTTGTTTATATCCGTTGCTACTAAATGAGTCTTAAATATTTCTGTTTTACCTATGGATTTGAACTTTATTTTATATACCCATTTGTATACTATAGGTTTTTTTATTTTTCAAAAGTTCAAGTAAATTCCAAGTTTGGTTGCTATTTAGGGCTTTCATTTCATGATTCGTTGCACTAATCTAGTTTATATCTTTTATAGCTGCACTAACTTTAGTTACCCGTGTATTACACGGAAAGTGAAGAGTTAATTATTAAAATAACATAAAAATATAAATAAAACTAAATGTATTACACCGGTTGAAAAAATAAAATTGATTAGTTGTTGATCGTTATTATATAATACTAACTTTAGTAAATCCGTGTATTACATGAGTTAAAAAATAAAATATTAATTATAATGCAAGTTTATGAAGTATAAAATGATATTTTAAAATAAGATATTATTAAAATTACATATGGGTAATAATTATAAGTAATAATTTTAAATTTTATTTCTAAAAAAATTAACCATTTTCTCCAAACAAACCGTATTAAAAATATCATTTTTAAAAGTTTCTTGTTATAACTCCTAATTTTAATTATTGTTAGTTTATAAAGAAGTTTAATTTTTAAAAACATCAATTTTAAGATATTTTATATTTTTAAAAATGTTTGATGTTTTAGAAAAACTCTTATTTTATAAAAATTTGTTTTCTAGACATAACATTAATAAAAAGACATCTTTCCTTAATTTATTAAGAAATATTTTTAAATTTAAAAAGAATTAAAATTATTTAATCTTTAATTTAGGTAATTATTTAAGAGGAGAGAGATACGGGAAAAACAAAGTTAGGAGGCCTAAGAATGTGACAAGTATCCCCCAAATTACTCTTTTAGTATTATATATAGATTTGTAAATGTAATGTTCGTATATATCATCTATTCCGTCCCGTGTAAAATATATAGAACCTCTTTGTAATTAAACTTTTTGTTTGTTAATTTCTCAACTTTATCATTCACATATCAACGTATGTTTGACTATTATAATTGTTAGGGTACTAATGCTATTTAATTTTAATAATGTAATTCCAGATTTGTTATACCTATTATGGAAGGTACAAATATGGAAGGTACAAACATGTTAAACGTGGATTGTAATCAATAGTAGTAATAGGAAAATTCAGAATAATGGAGTGAATTAATATTATCCAAAAAACCACATTAATAATATCCAAAAAAACGTCAAACTTAAACATTAATAATATCCAAAAATACGACACTCTGAAAGATAGTAAAAAGTACCTAGAACAAACAAAATAAAAATGAAAAGACATTGTCATCAGCCACAAAACGATAAAAAAAACTACTTTACTATCTTAGGAGTAAGCAGATGACACTTGGTTTCCTTAAGTGCATCTGACGAAGGGTCTTTATGCGCCTTAGTTGCGGAAGAGCTTGCCATCTCATCAACATCATAGATTTCAATTAAGTTACGCTTTAAAGAACCTCCGGTGTATCTACTCTTGGTTGGGTAGATAACTTCAGTTGTTCCATTTAAATTACTTTTATCAAGAATTGACATCGGGGTTTCATTATCACCAGTACATGAAAATAGCATCCTGTTAAAAGTTTCATAAAAATAAGTTTCAAGAGTGAATATAAGGTATAAAGATATGTGCATAATAATAGAATATAGACTATAAAATACAAAGTTGTAGGGATGAAAACCTTGAAGGTACTTGTATCTATTGATTTGAAGTCTTGGGATGTTAGATTAGGTGATTCAGAAGCAGGCCCCTTTAATAAACATAGAAAGAACAAGGTATTAGGATTTCTTATATGCAGATGGATGTTATTCAAAGTATGAGATCTTAAAAAGAATGAAATTACGTGTTCGAGCTGAAATTTCTTCTCGAGTTCAGATATGATATGTGGATCCTCTGTCATCTTGGAAACTCCAAAAAATTTGTAGTTATTCTCAATGTTGAAGTTAGTGATATTTATCTTAAATGCAAACTTTCTATCCAACAAAGTATTAAATATCTCTGGGTAGACACACATGTCATCCCCCTAAAAATGTAATGATGAAAAATATAAGTTATAGAATGTAGTTGAAATAGAATAGCATAAATATAACATTTTAATAAAGTATGACAAAGTAGAGTTAATAAAGAGAACCTGGAGGTAATCTTCATACAGATCACTTGCCTTTTTTTCAAGAACCTTTTGGCCTCACGATCAAAAATTGTTAAAAAGACAGTACCAGACGCGTCCTGGACTCTTATTGGTATCTTGAACCTACATATCAGACAAACAAATAGATTTTGTATTTAATTAAAATGCAAAGTTAAAAGTAATGGGTACCAATGCATTTAGCTTGGAACAACGTCTATAAGTACATTCTCACATGTTCTGGTTCTGTATTTATAAAGGTCGTTGTCTTCAACTAGTTTTGACACATCGACAATAGCATTTGTGTTGTCTTTATGGTATACCTTTTTCATGCATGACTTGCACGACTGATAGAACCATTTAACCACTGCGATGATTAGCTTAACATGACCAACCACAACCACTGATTTTACCTGAAAGTTTATAGAAGTATAATAAAGATTTTAATAATATAATTCAGCAAGTAGAATAAAAAATAAATAATTATTTCACTAATATATAAGATATTATTGTTGTTGGTGTACGGTCATAAGGTTCTTACAAATTAAAGTAAAAAGAATATAAGATACTTGTAATACCTGGGAGATTTCATTAACCTCTGCTATGCTGTTGAAGTCTGTCTTAATGAGGAAATCATCACTAATATTAACCAGCATCGATGAAGCAGGAAGACCAATAGTTAATGTACTCTCACCTTTATTTTTTCAAGATAACTATAAAAGATAACATTATCAAATGCAGATACATATCGTGACAATCAATATCCGTAAATAAAGCATGGATATACGTACTTTTTTTAAACTGGAGGATCTCATCAATGTCTTAATTGATGAACAAACGTGACACAGAAATAAGAGTTTGAAACCGAATATCCATCTGAAATTGGAAAAAGAAAATAATTAAATTAGGAGCATGGTTGAAATCAATGCAACAGTGGTGTAGTGAAGATATTTTGATCAAATACCTTAAATCTCTTAAACCTTCCAAAGTGTAGAATGACGACAATGTTACACGCATCGGCATTATTTTCCAAATACTCAAAAGCTCCTCGCATAATCATCCCACAAAGTAACTGAAATCTTAAGACCCCTGCATCAAAAGAGTATAAATTAAGTATTTATATAAAATGAAGGTGGTGAGTATTTTAAATTATAAATAGTTCTCCAAGTCTTTGATCTGGAAGTTCAGCTTTGATGGTTGTCTTTCGCTTTTAGTCATGAGATCCTCTAACTTAAAATATCTGACGATGATACCAATCACATCTAGAGAATGGAAAAAAATTAAGATGTAACAAACCCTAAGTTTACATGTAAATATTAAGTTTAGTAAATACAAATTACTGATGGTGGAATATTGTTACCTATACTAATAGATTCTGAAACTTCAAGGTCAAGTATGGATCGAAAGCTTGAGAAGCAAAAACCATATAGTGGACCACTAAAGTCGGTGCATTTGGTAGGAGTGGTATTATAATAAAGGCACACCTCTAAAGGGTTATCAACATATCTAAAAGAGGCAATATTATCACCCAAGGTTGGTTTTCGGATAATCAAGGGTACTTTCTCAACCAAAAATCTCTCAAAGCGTGTAAACCATTTGAGCAAGACACTTGCTTGGATCTTGTTTCCCTGAAATACAAGGAAAATAAATAAGAATGAAATGTTTTTATGTTATTATTTTTATTTCAATGGAACTAACCTGTTCATCGATCAAGATCAGCTCTATGGAGAATGTTTGAGATGGATTCTTAAACATGGGTTGTGTCCATAACCTTATGATACAAACTCGGAGAGTATAATCATCCCTTGCGATATCAAGATCATTCAGAAAAGAAATAGAAGTTACATCCATTTTGTTGTGAGATAGAAAACAAATTATATTAATTAATTAGATCTTCATTATAAAATAAGTATTTTAGAAAGGATGAATGAAGTAAATGAATTAGATTACCTTAATGGCTTAAACGTACTGGTGATTGCAAGAGAGAAATGTAATGAAGAGTTAATTGTACATGTGTATGTGAAAAATATGTATATGTAATAGGGTAAACGTGAATCTATTTTAGAAATTGATTATATTTAAAATAGTAGCTTAAATCATTTCCAAATTTATATTAAGTCAAACGTATTACAACTTAATGTGATGAAAAGATTACATAAATAACTAATTGTATTAATAGAAAGTCTGTTATGTAATATAAAATCCTAATAATTATCATATATATTCTAAATTTTTAAAACTATATAACAGGGTAGGCATTTATTTAATTAAAAGACTTGATTATGTTTAAAATAGTAGCTTAAATCATTTCCAAATTTATAAATAAATCAAACGTATTACAATTTAATATGATGAAAAGATTACAAAAATAACTGATTTTATTAATAGAAAGTCTATTAATATGATTTTACAATATTTAAATTCGATCTTAATAAGTAATTAATTTCCTAAATTAAAACAAACTTAGGAGACAATTTGGAAACAACCGTTTATATTCCATTTTAATTTGTAACGATATCCTAATTTAAAAGAGGTTGACCTTTTTACATATCCTAATTTGTAACAATAATTAAGACTTACTGTAACCATAATTTCAAATTTTCACTGTAACCATAATTCCAAATTTTCACTCTGAAAATAATAGAAAACAATTTGTCATCTAAATCGAGTTTCCATTTAATATTTTAATAAAGAATAAAATGTAGTGTGTATTGCATAAAAAATGGAGTAACTTTGTAAAATAATAACCAACTTTTAAAAATGTTTAAATTAGGTAACTCAAGTTTTAAAAGTGTTCTAGTTGAGTCACTCAGTTTTTATATTTTATATAAATTAAAAGCCTTAACATGTTTTTAGCATGTTATACTTTTGGTTTCAATTAGAAAATATTTTTTTTCTATCTTTTGATGCTGATATGGTACGTTGACATAAATTTTAGGTATTTTTTTATTTTTTCTATTTTTTAATGCTGATATGGAACGTTGACATAAATTTTAGGTATTTTTCTTATTTTTTTTATAATTAACATGCTTTTTTTATTTTTTAATATAATTTTATATATTGCAAATTCTTACCATCACGTCTTCTCCACCGTTACTTACTTGACAAAAGAAAATTTAATGATGACTCGATTTGATTATTTGATGGTCCAATTTGAGAAAAATATGCATGAGTGACTAAATTAGAACACTTTTGAAACTTGGTTACTATTATATGATATTTTCCCTAAAAAAATAGTGCATCTAATTTGTAATCATTTTGCAACATAAAAATGAACACATCTATTAAACTTGTACTAATATAACTTAAGAAACCAGATGCATTCTACACCTAATTCTACACCTAATAAGCTTTGTTAATGGCTTCTGATGCATCAGAGAAAAAACCCCAGATACAAATGTATTATTAAAAGATATGTTAATGAGGAAGAATTTAAAAGATGGAACTTCAACAATGAAACTGTATTAAAAAAAAGTTTTAATCTTTTTAGGAAGCTGAATTATAAAGTCATGCAAAGAGTATAACTGGTCTATTAAGACTTCATGAATGACATGAGCCATAATTCAAATTGATGTTGAAAGAGATAGATATCTTAACAAAAAACGTACCTTGGAGATAATAACAAATCTTGACTATAATACGTAGCAGATAATATGAAAGAAGCCTTAAAATGCTATTGAGAATGCTGAAACTAAATGTGATTAAAGTGAATAAATAATAGATAAACGAACTATATATGCAAGATAACATCTTATGAAAGATGATTTTTAGTGACAGTGAAAGAATTGAAGCAAGAAAAAAGTATCTTTAATAATAAAACTCCATAAACCATTTCAAATTGCACCTAATTCAAAAGAAAAATGAACATAGATGTTGAAGAATGAAAAATTGTACGTGAAACAGTACGGTTTCAAATCTATCTTGATCGGTTTTGACGACGAACAACGGTTTAGGGTATGAAATTGCATCCAAATCAACCGATTAATTGAGCGCTGCTTAGGAAGGGCGTAAAAAATAACCCCTTAACCTCTTCATGATTCTAGGATCTCCGGGGGCGATCGGTCTTTCATGGGCCGGTCTTTTATCGCCCTAAAGACGGGCAGCTAACCACTTGCGGCCGGAAACACCTATTAGTCGATGTACAAAGGCACCTTCGTCACCCGATCCCCAATCGTGTTGAACCCTAGCCTCAGAGGCATAGGAAGCGGAAGTCATGCCATACCTTGGTTCATGTTGTTCGACCACTGAAACAAACATACATATCATATAAATCATCTGCAGATGCAATATGCTATTGAATTGTTGTTGTATGTAATTGTATTAGTGTATATGAAATGAAATAAAATGCGGTGTACAAAAATGATTGTTAAAGTGGCCGCTAAGAACTTGAAGGCGTTGGGTTTAATCGACTGTTATGCAGAGGGCGGCGGTGTGAGGGATTGCATCGACGGTGGAAAACAGAGGGAGAGATGAAGAAGAAATCAAAGTACCTAAAACGGTAGTGTTTGTACCTGCAACAATAGGGTTTCTACTCAATGGAGATGTGTGTTGACGGCAAACAACGGTTTAGGGTTGGGAAGTGGGGTTTTGGAAGGGAAGACAGACGGAGGGTGTGACATCTCAGTATTTTGTTAATTAAAGGTTAACTTCATTAAGTTTATAAAAGGACCTTTTATGTCGTTTTGAATCTTTGAGGACTTATTTTGCTTAATAAACAAATTGGTGGTTAACAGTTTTTATTTAATAATGAATAATAATAGTATAAGTGTTATACTTTACTCAATATTATAATACTTAAAATGATTTTAATCTTAAAATAATAATAATTATTATTATAACAACAATAATAATATTAATAATGATTAAAATAATTCTAACAATAATAATGTTAATGATAATCATATTATTAATAATAATAACTTAAGTTATTAAACTTTAAACTTGTAATTAATTAGTTCTTACATGAAATAACAAAGCTTTAACCTTCAGGGGCTAAACTGTAACTTGATTAAAACTAAAACAAAAGTTTTGGAGGGAATAAAATAAGTCCTAAACCACAGGGACCGTTTGTGTAAAGTTTAAAATCAAAATAATCCTTTCCCCCTCCTCCCGTATTCCGGCGAACGAAGCAGGCGGAGCTCCGGCGAGCTCCGGCCACCCTAAAAACTTCTGAAATACGAACCAAACGGTTGCAAATCGCTTCGTGTACACTTCTCGAACTTGAATGCACATAATGATTGTGATTAAACACCGGTTACATCCTCATCAATTGAAAAACCGAAACATTTTAAAGCTCATAACCGTTTGAGCATTAACACTTCTTAATAGCCTAATTACTATACCATTCGTTAATCGAGCACCACACTCAATTGCATCAAAAACAAACACAACCTTCGAATTTGAGCTTCATCCTTGTCGTGAACATGCAACTTAGTCGAGGCCTCTGTCCAAGCAATTTGGACCAAAATTAGCAAGGGGCTTTTGGAGTTGTATACGAGTAGGAGGTTTGATGAATTATTCTATTATTTATTGTGAATGTTGAGAAATATTTATTTATAAATTCAGTTTTATTTTCACATCTCAGGACTTTGATTGTTTTATTAAATTGATTTTGTAAATTTTAAGGTAACTTTCTATATTGTAAAAAACCTCATCTTTATTTTTCATTAAATTTACCCGATAGTCATCAACACTGGTGAAGAAATATATGAAACCCTTCTGACTTGAAACTCTAAATCGACCCCAAACATCTAAATGAATCAAATCATCTAATTCTTCTGCGACATGTTCGCTTAATGGAGATGGTTCTCTATGTTGCTTAGCTTTGTGACGGGTGTCACAGGGCATAGACACACTTCGGGTTTTTATGTTTAGATCTTCTTTTAAAAAGTTTTAAACATGATCGGAGGGATATCTTAATCTTGAGTGCCAAAGATTATAATTTCATACATACATTTTGGGAGCAATGAACTCACCACATAAATATAAGCTAACAATTTGGCTATGCGTTACCAGGGTTCTCTTTGTGAGTGAATCCTGAATAAGAAAATTGTGTTCATTAAAGGTAACACATAGCTTGTTATCTCTAGCAAGTTTGTGAACAAATATAAGATTTACATAGTATTCTGGGATAACAAAGACGTCGTGAAGAATGACACTGTCATTTAGTTTAATATTTCAAACTTTAGTTACAGAAGTACTTGTACCATTGGAGTGTTTTACTTGTATGTTAAGCTGGTAACATCAAATTAGTTTATAAGACCCTTGTCATTCATAACCATATGTTGGTTAGCTCAGAAACAACTATCCATCCGGTGAATCCTTCTTTATTATGTATCTCTTATGAAAAAAAATTAAATTATTCCCATCCTCTCATACCAAATTAATATGCTTTCTCATGTTGATGGGTCTAGCCTCCCTCAGCAGCCACTGCCGAGAAAACTACAATTGATAACCCACCCGCTAGCTTATCTTTCCTGGATGTCGGCCGATCAAAAGACAATCATCATCCTTCATGCTTCCTTATCCAAGGAAGCTGTCTCCTCTATTATTAGAGAGTCCATAATCTTAGGGACCAACTTCATCTGCTTTCGAAAGGCACCAAAACTATGGCTGATCGAATTAGGTCGTGCCTTCAAAACTTTATGCCATCAACTCTCGGCCATAGGCCACCCTCGTCGCATGCTTCGCCTTGGTCCGCCACCCTCTAGCTTGAGGGAGGATATATATATAATAGCTCGCCATCTTAATAATAGTTAATAGACTTTATTATTCTTCTACTTATTCGTAACGTTTTTCTCTTCATCCTTGTATTAATTTATTCATCTATATATTATTCCTCCACATTTGTGTGGAGCATTTTTCTTTTAATAATCATATATACTATTCCTCCACATTTGAATGGAGCATTCACTTTTCAATAATCAGAGAGCTAGGATCAGACGAGAAGTTGTAAACAGTTTATTAAAAAAAGATGAGGAGAAAGATTTGTTACTGTTCAAATTTGATGATTGATGTTTAGTTTTTTTTTTCATTTAGTAGACCTAACAGATTTGAAATCTAATTAGTTGTTAAAGCTGGCACTTGAGATGCAAGGCATGAGTTTGTTTTACTAGATGATGCCTGACGACATGTCATCGTCACATGGCGTACATGATTTTTAAAAATTCTAGTATTATTTGGATAAATCAAAACGTTAAAAAAAAAAAAAAAATGATCTATGGTGACCACCCTTGACGACAACATTGTGTTGTCACGATAGATTACCCTAAGGCGATAAGTCTAGGATAGCAAAAAACGAAATGACTCTATGACGAAGACCTGTCGTCGCATTAGGGTGACCGTAACGGCAAAACTATGTCCTCGTATATTTATTGTAGTGAGTTGAAATGTTGGAACCTTAATTATTCCGCGGAGGTATGGATGGAGATTTTCAAAAGGAGTTGTAACCCACAAATTCTGATCGATTGTTCAATTTCGGAACTCAAGGTCCTTCGAGGCTTCGATCGCTCGGTCAATGGATCATTTCGAATAACCTCATCAATCGTAAGTAACTGATTGACTAAAGGTGAAGAGAAAACAACCAAACCTGGCTACTCAAAGCGGTTTCAAATCGGTATCTATAAGAACCAGTCCCGACCTAGAAAAGAACGGCTTTGTAATACCTTTTTCTTGTACAAAGCTGTATCAACCTGACCCTTCCAAACCATTGTCAAACCGGTCCAATCGACCAAAAAAACTGGGTAACCACCCCCGACCTGAATCGGTTCCTCGAAAAACAGTTTTGTGCACCTGTAAGTCTGTAACTGATTCAGTGATTCAGTGTTTGGGGTTATAGGCAAAGCCCAGATTTAAAAAAAAAAAAAAAACATTAAATTAGCCCAGGCTCAATAAAATGTCGAATATTGATGGAGGTTTAAGTTAAAATCGCATAGCATTCTTTGTAGGGCTTGGGCTATACATTTGACCCAATGAAAACAAAGTGCTCTCAAGGTGAACAAATCGTCTGGTAATTTGGATTGTCATTGATCCGCGGTGGGCTATACGCCCCCTATAGAAGGCCTATAACCTTTATTATCTTATATTCCTCTATTTAGGATCAAAGTTGAAAAAATTAAATGATTGTTGTGACGAGAGAATGAAGTGTATACTAAATTTAGTAGACAAAATGGTACATTTTTCACGACCATATTTTATAGAAATATGTACAATTAATTATTATAATTGAATAATATACTTTTATTATAAGTATTGACTGATTTTTTAAAAAGTATAATTTAGACTTATTGTTACTTGGCTAAGAACACGCCGTTCAAAAACTAACACACATGTTATGCATTGAAAAGTGTTACTAGTGCATAGTATACCCACCTGCATCATACTGTAGACGAAGTTATGCATTGTTAGTATGAAAATATATGTTAATTAATTAATCATTAAATTTAGATTTTTGTTTAGTGACTATGTAACACGTAAAAAGAAACTAGTATATAATATTAAGAAAAACATATTTAATGACGGGAAAATATGATTAGTGGACCTCCCCAATTTTGCATGCAACTTCTTTAAAATTTCCCACAGTATTATTTACAATAGCACCATTTCCATCAGTCTTTTATCTCCCTAACTCCTAGTGACATCATATTTTCAAACAAGCATGTATATCATTTCATTTTCTCTTCATCCTATGGGTTAAAACTGAAATAACGGTAGAAAAAACAGTATGGTTTAGTTGATGTGTAGTAGAACTAGAGGTCTTTTCTTATTCGACAGCTTCGATCAACTTGTAATATCTTAGTTATAAGTACTCTAACTATGAAATATTAACATATGTTGGGTTGGGTTATATTAGAACAATTGTAATTAGATTAATAAAATATAGAGGGTACTTAGTTTAAATATATATTATATATAACCTTCCCTTGTAACCTAATACAAATTGCTTAACACCATTTATCATAGTATCAGAGTCAAGCAATCGTTTAACATTACATCACTGCTTCATAGCTATCGAATCACCACAATGTTGCCGCTCATCGCATCCGCAACTCATCTTTCTTGGATCTAAATCATCACAAATCGATCTCACCAGCATTAGGAACTACTCTACTGTATTGTTTTTTTATTTGAGGTCTTTTGTGGTCTCATAATGGATTTTTTACTCAATCTCGCAGGCGAAACTTATTTAGCGGAATTGACGTGCTAGTTTATTCTTGCGACAGTATAATTGGCAACAGTGATATCCGCGACAGTATGATCTAGGATGGTGTTTTTAGCGACAGTTATATTGGCGACATGACATCCTTGAACGAAAGTTCAAATTGTCGATGCTAGCAGCGATATTGCTAGGGACAATATTTCCGGTGATATTACTAGCGCTCTAGCGACGTTGCTACTAACGACACCATAGCTACAATTAACATCATTACCGCACAACAAAAGCCTCTCATAATTCACACAAATTTGTCTTTACCATTTCGACTACTAATTATGGTTACTGGAAAATCATGCTTGAACCCATTTGATCACAAACGACTTTTTTCGCTATGTTGATAGTTCCCTTTTGTCCAGAACAATCCATTGCTGTAAGTTCAATATTAATGCAAATTACACCACCTGGATCCACAATGATACCTATGTTTTTATGATCATTGTAGACGTAGGGTACAAATAACTCACACAAGACTGGGTACCCGAACCCGGAAGCCCGGCCCATGCAGGCGGAACGGGTAAACCAGCAGGACAGCATTTAATTACATCGGAATCACCCCCAATCATAACCGATAATTCAGTAACGGTCGGAGAACATAAAAGTTAAAGGATTTACTGGGGAATAATCCCTGTAAATCAGCACACGGTTACAGTAGCCAAACACTATAAATACCATTTAAGGAGGATCGAGATCCACACGAAAGAATACATACAAAAAATCTCCCTTTGTTCTCCCTATCACATATTTCTATTCAACCAATACTTACTGTCACGCCGGAGGGTCGTTACAGGGAGACTTTCCCCCCTGAAACGCCTTAACTGGTGTTCACTAATAGAAAAATTACAATAGATGACGCGCAATCTTTGGGGTCATATGACCCGCAAATGTGTATCAAGAAATGGGTAGTCATAAATGAAAGATGACACGCACTCATGCGTCATCTCTGTATGACGCGTGAAAGATGACACGCATGTTATGACGGGCAATAGATAATGCGCATTGCGCGTCAAGGAAGAGGTAGTCATAAATGAAAAAATGACGAGCGTGTGCATTCCATCTTTGTGAATTTGATGACACGTTACCAATGATACGCAATGCGCGTCATAAATTTAGTTGATTTATAAAATATATATTTTTTATTATAAATTTACCTGTTTTTTTTCTAAAATTACAAATCAATAATTGTCGAATAACCGCAAATTAAAATTTATTTAATTAAATACTAACAAAAAGTATTAAATTGTTCTAGCTTCACTTGCAAATACATAAGATTCTAAGTTCATTGTGTAATGTAACTCGGCCTAAACATAAATAAAATTTGTAACATAACACGACCACTATTCCCGAATAGCATCCAAATCAATATCACCGTATTTAGCTCTACCTCCTCCAACCTAAGAAAAAACCAATATCACCCAATTAAACTTGTAAATTTGGATCATCCAAATGAACTAATAACCTCTATTTTAACAAAAATACTCAAATTCCGAATCCCACATATATATTATACAAAATTCAACTACTTAATTACCAAATCAATCAAATTAAACAAATTCAACGTACATCGCCTCAAGGTGTACACCTTAAGTTAATTTTTAAACCAAGGTCAATTTGAACAATCCAAATGAACTAACCTCTATTAAAAAGCAACAATTGGGAAAATATATATATATGCAGTGTTAAGTTGTAGGTAGATAGATATACTAAAACAAGTTAGCTACACATACATGTAAGACCGTGATGCCTAGGACTTCAAGCAACACCTTACCCTTTAGTTCTGTATTCTTCATATTCATTTGTTTCACTCTTAGTTTCTCAATTTCTTCCACGGGTCACCACGGGTCACTGTACTATGTTCATGCTTGCAATTTTCTTATTTTTTCTCTCTTAGACCTGTATATGTGAAGAGAGAATGTCAGATCCACATGAAACTTGTATCACAAGACAACAAACAAATAAATGAAAAGGAAAGAAGTAAGAATGCAAAATATAAATACCCATCCTAAAAAGATAATAGCTACACATGTTTCTCGAGAGTATTCATATTATCCTTGACTAAGAACATGAACAAATGCTAGCCTTGCAATTATCCTTGACTAAGACATTTGGATGATGATGAGAAACAAAAAATGTGAAAGTCACTTTGCCAGTAAAAATCGTCTACGATAATTCATGTGTAGTAAATTAAGGCAAAGTGATAGAGAAGTGAAAACCCCTACCATGATAAACAGTCACATATGAAAAAACAATGATGATCAAATCACAAAAAATAACAAACAAATAATAATAGTAATGTGACCTTCCTCATTATCCTATACAACTCCTCAGTGAAGTCCAACGTTATACACCAAATCTGTATGAAAACAACATGACACAAATTAGATAACTGCAAAAAGATTATAACTGTAAGATTAATTTGCAAACCATATATATGTTCAAGATTTTTTAAAGTAAAACCAAATTGAAAACGTGGTACACAAATATGTTGCAAATAATCCTGAAAGCAAACTACTTGGAAGTGAAATGTCGACATGTAAATTCGAACATTACAACCCCTACATAAGTATTAGTCGATGATATACATTTATTATATTTGATAATGTTAGAGATATATATTGTTTTAGCTAGAGATATCTTTTCCTTATTTTGTGGATATATAACAGCATTCAGCTCCATGCCCATACCCGGCATGTATACCACAATTCCACCATTCACACATATCATGCCACCCACAACCGTAATCCAGAGCAGCAATATCTCATGGCTCTGCAAGAACATCAGGCCAGGGAATTGCAGTTGGTAGAGCTCCGGATACAACTCTCATATAAAGAATCAGCCAGGCTCACACCAATAACAATCCTCACAACTCCTTTCGCTGTCGCGGTTGACTTCACAAAGCCATATAAACAGGCAGTGTTGGTAGCTCAATCCAAGTTCATCCCAGCAATAGCACAGGCCCAGTTCCCGGCAAGACTAAAGATGCCATCCACGTTTGGGAAGTATGATGGAACAACTGACCCAGACGACCACGTTAATATTTTAGCCAGCAACGCCACACGAAAGACAAAATTGAGATACTACACATCAGGTGAAGGGATGGGGAATCAGTCGAAGACTTTATCACCCAGTACAATAAGAAAAGTCTACAAATCGAAGGAGTGGGGGAAGACCTCATGATAGTAGGTTTCATTCAGGGGGTCTGGAATAATGACCTCATTTGCAGACTTCACGGGACAGATGGGATTCCCAAAACCTTGGAATCTCTGATGGCAGCTGTAAAGGTTTTCGTACGAGCGGAGAAGTCTGTCTTAGTCAATAGGGACATAAACCGAAAGTCCGTAAAGCGAGATCATCACAAGATGTTCGACACGGCCCATTGTCGCGGACATGACAAATGGAAATATGTGATAGGGAGAATAAAGGGAGATTTTTTATGTATTCTTTCGTGTGGATCTCGATCCTCCTTACCTAGTATTTATAGTGTTTGCCTGCTGTAGTCGTGTGCTGATTTACAAGGATTATTCCCCAGCAAATCCATTACCTTTTATGTTTTGCGACCGTTACTGAATTATCGGTTATGATTGGGGGTGATTCCGATGTAATTAAATGTGAGGTGCGTGTCCTGCTGGCTTACCCGTTCCGCCCGTATGGGCCGGGCTTTCGGTTCGGGTACCCGGTCTTGTATGGGTTATTTGTACCCTACGTCTACAATCATCATCTCCATAATCTTTGAAGTTTCATTCTCTATTGTTTCAAGGCACAATTGAACAAGGACTTTAGTGTTAGAAATAATCAATGTACATAAACGGATTATGGAAACAAATACAATAGAGGATTTAATGTAGCATCTGTAAAGAAAAATGCGATAAGCAGTAGGAAGTAATCCTGAAAAGAAAATAAAAGAAACAGAAACAAGATGAGAATAACTGGGATTGTGTTTAACACAATTCCCTTAAACAAATTCGTCGTATGTTCACATGATACACCAATTCAAAGCAGCGTACTGCCGGATTTCACACTTGCCTAAAATATAGCCGGAAGTTGATAAAGTTATCAAGTTTGTGCGCTTTTTGATGAGGAGAACTAGGCTTGTGTTTGTTTCCTATATTTTGACATCTTTGATGTGCTTGTATATAAACGTGAAAAGAATAGAATTGTAACCGAATACAATTTAATTCAAAGAATGGTTATATCACTATTGTCATTATTAGACAGTAATGATCATCATTAGTAAAACGGTTTCAAATAATAATGATAAGGCATTTGAAATGTATTTAACCGTCCATAAATTCTATGTTTTTAAAACGGTTTCAGTAGTAAAAAATACCTCTCGCGAGCCCGAGTTTTCGAAGCTACATTCGTGTCCGCATGTCGCGCGGACGACGCAATGGTTTAATAAATTTCCAACCCAGACCCTGTTTTCTGCACCACCATCCCCCCTCGTGCGGGTAGATGCTAGAGTAAAACACAACATAAGCATTTAATATGTCTTGGATGCTTATACATATAAACTAAATAAATATTTGTTCCCACACCAATGTGGAACTAAATACCATTCTTTTAAAATTCTCATCCAGATCACACAACAATTTGAGATTTTGACATCTCATTCAATCTCCAATCCAATAATCCCCCACATGAATGGAGGTCAATCTTAGAAATATCAACATTCGATTAAATTTCAACGGTTGAATCTTGCATACAAAGGTAGGTGTTACCCTTTGAACCTTCACCCATTAAACGTACTTAGTCTACTGGCTCTAAGTAGATGGCGATGTCTTTTAACTCGCATGTCGTTTGTGTAGGCGACAATACGTTTCACAGAAGACTCTCCTTGAAAACGCTAAGTTCTCATAGTTATATTTGTTCTGTGAGAGCCATTAAGTATTATGCCGAAGCAATTCCCTTCGAAGCGACCTCACTTCTCTCTCACATAGGTGATTCAATACGTATGATAAACTTTGTAAACTTTGTAAGAAACTTGGCCCCGTACTTGTCATTTTTAGAAATGGACTAGGAAGTTTACTAAACTTTGTAAGAAACTTCCTTTTAAAAGCCATAAGGTTGGCCCCGTACTTTTCATTTTTAGAAATGGACTAGGAAGTTTACTGAACTTTATAAGAAACTTCCTTTTAAATACGTAGGATTATCCCCCCCCCCCCCCACACACCACAATGACCTTACTAAGTCATACAATTAGGTTTTCCTATTGAACTTAATTCTTGGGATCTCCAATCTATTGAGTTTGGTTTTCTTTATATAAATTTTAATTTTTCAAGGGCTTCAGTCATATTCCCATTGACGAATTCTGAACTAACTCTCTACTTAGGCTTTTTGTTAGCGGATCCACGATATTATCCTTTTACTTCACGTAGTCAGCAGCGATAATTCTTGTAGAGATTAGTTGCCGTATCATATTATATCTATGTCTAATATGTCTTTTCTTATCATTATGCATTGTGCTATGAGCTCTCCTAATTGCCGATTGACTATCACAATGTATGCAAATGGCCTATGCCGTCTTAGGCCATCTTGGTATATCCTCAACCAATTGACATAGCCATTCTGCCTCTTCACCCGCTTTATCTAAAGCGATGAATTCTGATTCAATCGTGGATCTAAAAATGATCGTTTGTTTCGACGATTTCCACGATATAGTTGCACCTCCAATTGTAAATACATACCCCTTTGTTGCTCTGGAATCATTCGTGTTAGATATCCAATCTATATCGAAGTGTCCTTCGATAACTGCTGGATATCTGTTATAATTGATTTGGACCTTGGTTTTTTGTTTACTGGGTGCATAAAACATCAATGAAAACAGTAGCTGCAATCACAATTGGAAGGGTGTGAATTATTCGGAAAATGAATCAATGAACTCTGAGACGTTACATGACAATCGTTCTATTAATTGATTGTTGTTTCGTATTCGATCAAACCACTTGTTATGAGTGTTTATCAATATGGTTCTGCTTCGTGTTAGATCTCTTCTTGTAAAATATTTGATTTTGGGTTTGTTTTTTCACACTTCGATTTCTTGATTGTTTTGTGTAATTTTATTAATTGGTAATTGTTGATCTAATGTTATAATGTTCTAATTGTTTAAGTGTTTTTAATCTGATTTTCTGGTTATTAATTCTTGAGTTCTATTTCTAAGTTAAACATTGTTTTGTCATGTGACCTAAAGTTTGAATACAAAATTTATCTTTGTTTGATGTTTCTTGAGTATATGTGTATGCATGTTTCTGTGTAGATAATGGAAAAAATGACACTAAACTAGTTCGTTGCATGCCTTTTTTGTTTTGTTTTTATGACTCGTCTGTTTTTCTTTTCTGCTGCTGTTCTAAAGTACAAGAGACTAAGAATTTGATATTTTGTTGTTCATATTTTATGGTTTGACCCATGGCAGACACAATGACATTCACACTTTTTAAGCATGTATCATATTCCAATCTCATAAACTTGTTATCCTTTGACCTAATGATAATTCCTTGGAACATTTGTACATATTTTAACTATCATTTAGTTTGTTATTTTGCTGAAATTTAATTAATCTGTTGTGTTATTGTGCTAGAATGTGACCCATCATTCTTAGAATAACATCTAATGTAGTATTGTAATTTTATTAGACTTTGATCCCTATCAGAAACAAAGGCAGCAACAATGTAGCCTTCAACGGAGAATTAATGCTAAATTTGGGGCATTTTTTTGAGGTAAGTAGTTCTATCTCGAATTCCCTCGCAACTTGCCACTCTTTTGACCGAAGAGGCGAGCACTGATGCTATGATTTCTACTACATTTATATGCTTGATTTCTGCTATATTTCTTCCAAACATATTAAGTTATGTTAAATTCCCAATTTACTTCTTCAGTTATTCTAATCTAGTGCTAAAGCTATACTTGATCATGCTAGAGTTATTTGAGGCTGATTTCAGCTTATTAACTCACTAACAAGATTTAAGAAAGTCTCTTTCTTCCAGTTTCTTCTTTGAGACTATTTTGATTTCTTCTCTGCGACACCATGAAAGAGTGATCAAGATCGACAATGATGAGAGAGATAGTCGGTGTAGAAAGAGGAAGGCTGAGTAGAACTCCTGTTTCTCCAGTGAGCGAAGGTTGTGATGGAGTCAGCGGTGGGGATTTTGGTCAGTGATGCATGCGAGGGTGAGGATGACGATGGTGGCTAGGGTTGGTGTGGAGGAGTGCAAACGGTTGTTAGGGTGAAGGATGGTAGTTGCGATGCATGACCCTAGCGACTTTGGTTTAACCTGATTGGAATATTTCTCGAGATTTTTGGTCGTTCCAGGTTACAATCGTTGTTCCTTCGTCTTATTGCCATTGACTCCTGAAGGATTTACCAATGGAGATTTTTGTCGATAAACGCCTATTGTTCAGCCCGAGGCCTGGTTTTGTTCGATTACTCATCAATGGCGGAATCACAAGCTCTTTCGTTAGAAAAAAAAGCCAAATCCATCGATATGCCTTTCAGTAGCGATGTTTTTTCTCATCCCCCAGGTTATAATGCCCCACAACAGGTAATCTTTTGGTCTTTCAACGCATCTTTTCGACTCGAACGAGTCGACCCAGATGGGTTCATGGGTCGTAGAGCAAAACCCATTTGGGAATTTTGTTGGGTCGTGGAGATTGGTGTGGTTTGGCGAGTTGTATGTTGTGTATTGATGGTTATACGTTTTGGTTTGGTTTGTGGTAGGTGCATATTACGCAGGGGGATCATGTGGGTAGAGCAGTGATTGTGTCGTGGGTGACACAAGATGAACCGGGTTCATCCACTTTGGTTTATTTGTCCGATAAAAGCCAGCAGAAACTTAAAGCCACTGGCAGAATCACTACTTACAAATACTATAATTATACTTCTGGATTCATTCACCATTGTAAGATCAAGAATTTAGAGGTATGATTTCACATTCAAATTGTTTAAATTAGAGGTTTTTGAGGCTTTGGTTTACGATTTATTCGGTTATGATAATTTTATGTATAATTGTTAATCAAAACCAAACTGAAGTGGAAATAGGTCTAACCGAATCAAGTTCAACCGATTAAACCGGTTGTTATTTAGTTTATTCGGATACCCGAACCGAATAAGCGAGATTTTACGTAACCGTTAACTGAACCAAAAACCAAGTTCACAATTCGGATATGGTTAGAAACTGAACTGAAACTGAATTCATAATTCGGTTCGGTTTTTTCGGTTACAAATAGGGTTTAGCTTTTTGATTGTTTTCAGTTTATTTGATTACCCCTGTTTAAATTTCGGTCTAAGAGGAAATCCTGATAGTAAGTGGTATATAATGTACTCTCAAACTAATTGTTTGTGGTTCAAATTATGCGTGTAGGTGTGGTGATTTTAGTGGAAGAGTAGATATAAATAGATAGTATGCGTTTGCAAGTAAAAACAATTCATGTAAATTTCAAATTCAAGTTTTTTTTATCGCTAACACAAACTCTCTACCTTACAAGTAAAAATAACCACACCCCTAGTTTACATAATTTAAACTCACAATGTTTAGTTGAAAAGTATACTACTTTACTATCAAAATTTCCTCACAACTCTTCAAAATCAATGTTTAATTTGGCGGAAACTGATGCAGTAAGAATTGACCCAATATATTGTAAGCATTCATTTGATGTTCTTTGAAATTTGTTTGTTAATTTTCAGTGATTTGAGTGTTTTTGCTTCAATTTGAGTACGTTATGATGATTCAAGAAGTGAATTCTACTAAATTAAACAAGACTATTATGATCTGGTTGGTCAATGTTCATAGAAACATAGATTTAGAGATGAGGTTCCCTGTATATGAAGGAAGAAAAGTTTTTTATACAGAAGGACAACTTTCATTTATATTTAAAGAATATATTGTTACCATTAAAGACGATATAGAATGGATCGGCATCACGAATTATCTCTTCTAATTTTTATTTTAATCATTTTAATATCTTTCATGATTAATAATATACCGATCCATAACCTTGGGGTAAAATGGTTTTATCCGGGCAAGCCACACACATACAATGATTTGATGCAGGCAAGACACGTGTGTGGGAGCTGTATGTGGTTTCATTTGGGTGTTTGCTTTTGTGTATTTTGGGAAACAGAGAATGAGATAGAGAGACATGTGTTCTATGATGTTATGAGTTGTGCTATGAAGTGTTACATATTATGTTATGCTTTGTTATTTTGACATACATTAAGTGTGTATTAATAAGGTGTTGTGGTTCTTCAAGTATATGGAGATGTAAATATGTTATATTTTGGTCTATTGACTTATGAAGGTGTGTTTCGGTCCTAAGATACGAACCGGGTTGTAAAACATAGAAATATACCACATATGGCAACACTCACGCAAAACAGTTCTAAGATATGAACTTGGTCGATATATTTCGGTTCTAAGAGCATTGAAAGTGATTTTGTAGAAGAGAAAAAATTCACTGCATTGAACAAAGCAACAGTCGCGCAACGCGCGAGATCAATATCCCTAGTTTCTTTTAAAAACCAACCCACCGCCCGTCCCTGTCGATCCTCTCTCCGGCCATCATCTCCGGCGACCTCCTGCGAGCCCCAACACCGAAAATAACACGGTTTTGATCAAATCAGATGTTCCCGACACCTTCGCGTGGATGATTCGAACTTGAGGCCCACAATAAATTGAAAAATCTGAGTGCGATCTATACCAAACCCACCATCTCACTTTCGGCCCAATTTCACTACTTTATCACACACTATACATTATAATAATTCAAACTAATCACACATACACGATCATATAAGCATTTCTAATCTGTTGACATATTCATTTATACTCGAAAAACAACAAACAACCTCCATCGATCATCATCTTCATCATCGACCTGTTCTTGGTGCCTTCTACATCAACTCGAACTCAAAACAGGTAATGAAACACACCTTTTTGCTCGTTTTTACAAGGGGAACAATAGCCCCATGAACTCAGATGCAATCGAAATCGATTTGGGCTTCAATTTGATCGAATTCAAACTAGGGTTCTTGGTGGATTGGGGATATTCAGTCGATAGTGTTTAAAAGGTTTGGGAACCAAGAACCATCGCGGCTGTATGCCTTGGTTCACTGGTTCCCGGTTCACTTGCAATCCTTGGGGTCACGGGTTCGAACCTGTGCACCCACACTTATTTTTTTTAATGCCTTTTTGACCTTTTAAAAGTATGTAAAAATTCCTAAAAATTATAAAAACAACTTTTATAAACTCTGTTTATTTTAAAAGTACCCAATTAATTTTCTATAAATTAATTTATTAAAAACACCTTAATAATTTTTATAAAATATTATTTATAAATGTTATAAATAGTTATTTTTATAAAAATGGACTCTAAATAATAATTTAAATTATTAATTTATTATTGGACACTATATTATCTATAATTATGGATAAATCATGATAATTGTGGAAATTATAAAGATTTTGTAATTTCATAAATTATTTACAAACGTATAATGTAGGTACTAGTGAAACTTAAGGATTACTCGATTTTGTTTGCTTTTGCTCTTTGACTAAGGTACGGATTCTGTTTCTTTGTTATCATAGTATTCACTTTTGTTTCCGTTACTTTGTAGTACGATTATTGGTTATTTTTATCTTAGTATAAATCTTATTCTTTTCCGTTACTTTGTAGTACGGATTTTGATACCTTGTTTCCGTTAATATGACTTCTTTAGCCTGTATTAGTCGTAAATCATTATTTATTTAGTTATGCTCCGACTCGTTCGACTCATTAGTGTTACTTATTGAGACCTGTAGCATGCAATATATATTTTATAAATTTGTGCTCATTATTGCATGTTCCCGTAAATATTTTATTGATACGTTATATGTTGGTAGCTGTACTACCATTTGATTAGCACTCTGTTACCCGAGCTTGTCCGACATGTCATTGTGGCGTCAATGACATGACACTTTTCGTGACGGTGTTTATAAATAGTTCACGGCGTCTCCGTTAACACGTTAGTACTCAAGTAGTACTTTGGCCATAATATTTGGGAGGCGGATGGATCGATCCTAGTTCAGTTCAGATCAGTTTAGTTCCTTGGGATGGAATCATGTGTGTACGTCCCACACACCATCTCATTTATGCATAGTCTAGCTAGCTATGTACTTATCAGTTCAGTTTCAGCTCTGGGTACTTCTTATATTACACGACTTATTTTGTTTGTATATACGCGTCGTGTAGATCAGTTCAGTTTCAATAGTACATGTTCAGTTCAGTATTAGTATTATAAGTTTAGAATCAGATTTCCCTTTTCAATATCATATGATCAGTTCAGTATTCAGATATAAGTATTTATGCTTCGTATCATTACTATTGTTCTTTTCGTCACTGAGCAACTTTTGGCTCAGCCGTATTTTCTTTTGTGGTATTTTCTTATTTAATTGTAGGTAATCAGGGTAATTCGGGAAATCGGTAAAGAGTGGTTGAAGATCAAGATTGTATTTTACTTTAATTGATGTAATGAACACTTTAATTAGGTTCTTTCGGATTATTTGGTTTGTTTGAATTTATTTCTTTTGACCGTCTCTTTAATATCATGGATTTGGTTTTTGATTTGATATCTGTAATAGTGACACATCAGCCTCACCGTGTTGGGGTGTTACAGTTATGGTATCAGAGCAAAGGCTCTTTCCTGTAGAAAACTTAAACATTAATAATAAACTTATAAGGTAATGGGTAGACGTTGGGTTAGGATCTAACCTTTTTCCAATCTAAATTCTAGTGTTCACACGAATATCTTCATTTCAGATGGCTCCTAAGAGACGTGTGAACAACCGCAATAACTCGAATGGCCCCTCATCTAATGCAAACTTGGAAGCACTAGTTGCTAATGCTGTCAACACTGCTATTTCGGGGATGCTCCCTAACATGATGGCTCAGACTGCCCAAACTATTTTCCAGCAAATGCAGCAGGCTAATATGGTTAAAACCAAGGGACACCACCTACTGGCAGTGCCACTGGAATGCCACCAGTTGGAAATGTTACCGGAGCACCACCTGTCGGTAACGCCACTGGCGCACCACCTGGTGGAAATGCCACAGGGGCATCATCTGGTGGTAATGCCACAGGGGCGACTCCTGGTGGAAACAATACAGGAGCACCTTCCGGTGGTAATACACCACCACCCCGTGATGGTATTCATGTCTGGTTGGAACGTTTTCAGAAGCAAAGGCCTAAGTCTTTCAGTACTTCTGATGATCCGGTCGAGGTGCAAAATTGGATCAGTCATATTGAGAAATTGTTTGAGGTACTTGGTGTTAAGGACATATACAAAGTAAGATAGGCTACATACAAGTTAGAGGATGATGCTCATAGATGGTGGACGATTGTGAAACAAGCTAGAGGAGGCAACGAATATGCAGCTACACTTCCTTGGGATGAATTCCGAGGATTGTTTTATGGGGAGTACTTCACTGCTGCTGACCGCACTGAGTATCGTAGACAGTATGCTAATATTAGACAGAGGGATGACGAGCACATAACAGATTTCAAGACACGATTTACACGGTTAGTGAGTTTTCTTGGTGCATCTGCAGGCTCACCGCATGAGCAAACGGACAATTTTCAGTGGGCCATATGTGAAAGAGATCTAAAGTTTATATTGAATCATCAGTTTAAAGATATTAATAAAGTGGTTGATGCTGTTAAAAACTTATATAATGATAAGAATAATGGAAAGAAGTCGTATGATGATAACCGCAAGCGGCCTAGAGAGAATGACCAGGATCAGTCTTCTTCTCATACGAATAAGAATCAGTCTTCACTACCACGAGACCGTCGAAACCATTTTGATCGCAACAACAACAATAACTCCCGATCATGGAAGAATGGAAACCAGAACCAGAAATCAACTCATAATCAGACTCAGCAGGCTCCTACTCGTGCTCAACCACCAAATTAGCAGCACCCTAATCAGGATCGGAATGCTACCCCTCAGTGTAACACATGCGGGAAACTTCATAAGGGAGCTTGTCGTCTGGCCGGAGGATTATGTTTCAGATGTGGCGTGCAGGACACATGATTAGGGATTGCCCTCAGCGCGACCCTCGTAATAACGCTGGAGGGAATCAAGCTAAACCTGCAACTGGAGGACGAGTTTTTGCACTCACTGCAAATGAAGCAGCTAACGCACCAAGTATATTTCTGACACCTTAGTTAGGGACGTATTATATACGTATATATGTCTTATCTGATACTGATAGTAAACGCCCTAGGTATGATCTCCGGTACCCTTTGCATAGGGAAGCGGGATATTTATGTCTTATTTGATACGGGCGCTACACATTCTGTCGTATCTCTATTGTTTGCTAAGTACTTAATGACTGCACCGACTGCTTTAGAGCACGCTTTGGCTATTACTACTCCATTAGGAGATTCGACCATCATCTCGCATGTCTTTAGAGATTGTCCGATCAGAATCGAGTCTATTATTCGTAAAGCTGATTTGTTTCCTATGCAAATGAGTGACTTTGATGTCATACTTGGTATACTGGCTAACTCGACATCACGTTACTATTGAATGCCAGACTCGTCGTGTTTTATTTGGAAATCCTCAATACCCTGAACTCGTTTATCAAGGGACTCAGCCTCGGAAATCGTTGAAAATCATCTCTGCATTTAAGGCTCAGAAGTTCTTATCGCACGGTTGCGTGGGATTCCTAGCTTTAGCGAAAGCTACATCTTCTGATGAGTCAAACATATCTGATTATCTGACTGTATGTGATTTTCCTAAAGTGTTTCCTGAGGAGTTACCCGGACTTCCACCAGATCGCGAGGTAGAATTCACTATTGATCTTATTCCAGGTGCTGAGCCGATTTCTAAGGCACCGTATCATATGGCACCTATGGAGCTTAAGGAGTTAAAGGAGCAGTTACAGGAATTACTAGATTTTGGATTTATTAGACCAAGCGTCTCGCCTTGGGGTGCACCGGTCCTATTCGTGAAGAAGAAAGATGGTTCTATGAGACTCTGCATTGACTACAGAGAACTCAACAAGATCACTATCCGTAATCGTTATCCCCTGCCTCGTATTGATGATTTATTTGATCAGCTTCAGGGTGCAAAGTGTTTCTCTAAAATCGATCTGAGGTCTGGTTACCATCAGCTAAAGATCAAGGATTCTGACGTCCCTAAATCTGCCTTCCATACTCGGTATGGTCACTATGAGTTCCTGGTTATGCCGTTCGGGTTAACTAATACCCCGGCCGTATTCATGGACCTAATGAACCAAGTCTTTTGCAAGTTCCTCAATAAGTTCGTCATTGTATTTATCGATGACATCTTAATTTATTCTAAAAGTAAGGAGGAGCATGAGAATCATCTTCGTATCGTGCTCGAAACACTACGTGAAAAGAAGCTTTATGCTAAATTTTCAAAGTGTAAATTTTGGCTGAGCCAGGTAGCCTTTTTGGGTCATGTCGTTTCTGCGGATGGTATTATGATGGACCCTGCTAAAATAGAGGCGATCACTAAGTGGCCTAGACCTACCTCAGCCACAGAAGTCCGTAGTTTCCTTGGCCTTGCTAGTTACTACCGCAGATTTGTCGAAGGTTTTTCTGTTATAGCTTTACCCCTTACGCAACTGTTAAGGAAATGGGTTAAGTACTCTTGGAATGATGAACTAGAGAAAAGTTTTAAAAAGCTCAAGAAAAGATTGATGTCTGCTCCGGTTCTCACACTTCCATCGGGCACGGGTGGATATCAGATTTACAGCGATGCCTCTAAAAAGGGACTCGGATGTGTACTAATGCAGCATGGTAAGGTCATTGCTTATGCTTCACGGCAGTTGAAACGTTACGAGGTTAATTATCCTACGCATGATCTTGAACTCGCTGCTGTTATTTTCGCGTTGAAAATATGGCGTCACTATCTTTACGGGGAGACTTGTGATATTTTTACTGATCACAAGAGCTTGAAATATATCTTCACACAAAAGGAACTAAACATGAGGCAGAGAAGATGGTTAGAGTTGTTAAAAGATTATGATGCCAATATTCAGTATCATCCGGGAAAGGCCAATGTGGTAGCTGATGCCCTTAGCAGGAAGAGCTCAGGAACAGTAGCCTCCCTATAACTACAGCCTCAAAACATTACCGATCTTGATAGATTGGGTATTGGCCTATATATTGGCAAGAGCGACGGATATCTCGCTAGACTTCAGATTGAGTCAGACTTAATATCCCGGATTAAGAACGCACAGAAAGACGATGGTGAACTCTGGGCAATCTTACAGAATGTGGACATTGGTAAACAATCAGAATTCAGAGTAGATGAACATGGAGTAATCTGGTGTGGTAAGCGGTTGTGTGTGCCAAATGATTGGACTCTTCGAGAAACTTTATTAGCCGAAGCACATAGTTCGTCATTCTCTATTCATTCTGGATCTACTAAGATGTATCAGGATCTTCGTCAGAACTTTTGGTGGAATGAAATGAAAGAAGATGTGGCTAAGTATGTTAGGCGTTGTCTTACCTATCAGCAGGTCAAGATTGAGCATCAGAGAGCTAGTGGTTTGCTTCAGCCACTACCTATTCCTGTATGGAAATGGGATGATATTTCCATGGATTTTGTGACAGGGTTGCCAAGAACATTCAAGAAGAATGATGCAAACTAGTGGTTTGCTTCAGCCACTCCAAAGGTCGACGGTGTCGATCTGTATAACTTTTCTGTCTACTTTGGGCCTCCTTTAACTTTTCTCTAGCAATGGCAACTTTCTCATTGGTAATTTGTACTAACTCAGGTCCTTCAATAATCTTTTCACCGACCTCTTCCCAGCATATAGGCGCTCTACATTTACGACCGTATAACAACTCAAAGGGTGCCATATCAATGCTAGCTTGCCAACTATTATTGTAGGCAAACTCGACCAAACATAAATATTCATCCCAATTCCCAGTCCACTCTAGGGCACATGCTCGAAGCATGTCCTCGAGGGTCTGAATAGTACGTTCTGACTGACCGTCTGTCTGAGGGTGAAATACCGTGCTAAACCTCAACTTAGTACCCCACGAGGCTTGTAAGCCCTTCCAAAAACGAGACGTGAATCTCGGGTCTTGATCAGAAACAATAGAGATTGGAGTGCCATGAAGTCTGATAATCTCTCGCGTAAACACTTCAGATAGTTTGCTAACTGAGAATCCCTGTTGAATAGGTAGAAAATGAGCTGACTTTGACAATCTGTCTACCACAACCCATATCGCATCATTCTTCTTGAATGTTTTTGGTAACCCGGTTACAAAATCCATGGAAATATCATCCCATTTCCATACTGAAATAGGTAGTGGCTAAAGCAGTCCACTAGCTCTTTGATGCTCAATCTTAACTTGTTGACAAGTAAGACATCTGCTAACAAATCTAGCCACGTCTTCTTTCATACCATTCCACCAGAAATTCTGACGAAGATCACGATACATCTTAGTAGATCCAGGATGGATAGAGAACGGAGAACTATGTGCCTCGGCTAATAACGAATCTCGAAGAGAAGAATCATTAGGCACACATAAGCGTTTACCACACCAAATTACTCCATGCTCATCTACTCTAAATTCTGACTGTTTGCCACTATCCAAATTCTATATAATTGCCCAAAGTTCACCATCGTCTTTCTGTGCATCCTTAATTCGAGATACTAGGTCTGACTCAATCTGAAGTCTGGCGAGATATCCATCATTCTTACCAATCTGTAGATAAATACCAAGTTTATCAAGATCAGTAATAATCTGAGGCTGTAACTGGAGTGAGGCTGCCATCCCCGAACTCTTACGGCTAAGAGCATCAGCTACCATATTAGCCTTTCCTGGATGATACTGAATGTTGGTGTCATAATCTTTCAATAGCTCTAACCATCTCCTTTGTCTCATGTTTAACTCCTTTTGAGTAAAGATATACTTCAAACTCTTATGATTGGTAAAGATATCACAAGTCTCTCCATACATATAGTGGCGCCAGATCTTTAACGCGAAGATGATAGCAGCAAGCTCAAGGTCATGCGTAGGGTAATTAACCTCATAAGGTTTCAACTGTCGTGAAGCATAAGCAATGACCTTTCCATGTTGCATCAACACACATCCAAGCCCTTTCTTTGAGGCATCACTGTAAATCTGGTATCCACCCGTACCCGATGGAAGTGTAAGAATCGGGGCAGACACCAATCTTTTCTTAAGCTCTTCGAAACTTTTCTCCCGCTCATCATTCCAAGAGTACTTAACTCCTTTCCTTAGAAGTTGCGTAAGGGGTAAAGCAATGACAAAGAACCCTTCGACAAATCTACGATAGTAACCAGCAATACCAAGAAAACTCCGGACTTCTATGGCTGAAGTTGGTCTTGGCCATTTAGTGATTGCCTCTATCTTCGCTGGATCCACCATAATACCATCTGCAGAGACCACATGACCCAGAAAGGCTACTTGACTCAACCAGAATTCACACTTTGAAAACTTAGCATAAAGCTTCTTTTTACGCAAAGTTTCAAGCACGATACGAAGATGGTCTTCATGTTCTTCCTTACTCTTAGAATATATCAGAATGTCATCAATAAAAACAATGACAAATTTATCCAAATAGTCATGGAACACCCGGTTCATTAGGTCCATGAAAACAGCCGGGGCGTTAGTTAACCCAAACGGCATAACTAAGAATTCATAGTGACCATATCGTGTGATTTCGGGACGTCAGAATCTTTAATCTTCAACTGATGATACCCAGACCTCAAATCAATTTTAAAGAAACACTTCGCGCCCTGAAGCTGGTCAAATAAGTCATCGATACGAGGTAATAGTGATCTTATTTAAGTGCTGAAATTATTGGAAGAGTTTTTCGAGGTTTAGTCCCCTGATAAATGAGTTCAGGATGATGAGGATCTCCAAACATAATACGACGAGTCTGACACTCAATTGTGACATTATGCCGAGTTAACCAGTTCATTCCCAAGATAACATCAAAATCTTCCATTTGCATGGGCAACAGATCCGCTGTAAGAATGAGCGATTCAACTCGATTCGGGCAATCCTCATACACATGAGAGATTGTAATAGAGTTTCCCATAGGAGTCATAATATTCAAAGTATTTTCTAATAATGTTGGGCTCATCGTTAGATGTTTAAGAAAAGATTGAGAAATTATGGAGTGTGTTGCTCCGGTATCGAATAAGACTTGAACATTACGAGTGCCTAACATGAGAGTACCAGAAACAGTACCTAAACAATTCATGTTACCATGATACACTTAGTATATAGCTAACAAGCATAATTTGAATGGTAAGAATCTTAGATCATTCAGATACGACATACTTACCTATGTGAGGAATTTGAAGAGTCATACCTGGTGTGTTTGCTGCATCCTTTGCGTTCAAGGCAAACACTCGTCCTCCGTTATTAGGTTATTAGCACCATTTCCAGCCTTTCCTTTATTATCAGGATATGGACAGTCTTTCAGTAAATGGCCGGTCTTTCCACATCTGAATCAGGCTCCTGAAGCTCGACGACAAACACCAAAATGACGTTTCCCACATGTAGTGCACACCGGGGCTTGCTCTTGACCTTGGTTTTCGGCAGGTTTAGGATTCTGCTGTTTTTGTTTCCATTGATTACCTTACGGTTATTATTTTTGTTGAACTTTGCTTTTCGATCACCTGTATTGTGATTGTCGTTTGAAGATAGCCCAGACGGTGCGGTATGGTTCCCTTCACGATTTCTCTTACGGCTCTCCTCAGCTTTAGCCAACCTCTTCTTGTTTTCCATGTTAAGTGTTTTCACAGCATCGGCTACTTCATTGATGTTGTTAAACTTCTGGGTCACTATCCATCTTCGAATTCTCTCATGAACTGCCCATTTCAACTTTTCTGCTTGGACCACTGGGCTACCTGTAGCTTCCCCAAGAAAACTAGCCAGCCTACAGAATCTTGCCATGAATTCTTGCCAAGGTTCATCATCTTGTTGCTCAATAGATGCATATTCCCGTGCATACTCACTTCGTTCCACTTCAGAGAAATACTTTCGGAAGAATATAGTGCGGAAGTCGGCCCAAGGAAGGGTAGCAACATAACTCTCTCCACAATGCGCAAGTTTGACCCCTTCCCACCAAACTAGAGCGTCATCCTCCAGTTTGTAAGAAGCTGTCACACCCCAACCTTGACGACGGAATCGTCGAGGTGTGAGGGATAAGATTGTTCACAGCCACATAACGCTATGTTTAAATGTAAATAATCAAATTAATAGTTTCAACAGGAATTACAAACATAAGTCTCAATCACGAAATACATCCAAACAGATATCAAAACATAACATAACATTTCATTTAATTAACTAGGTCCACGTCCTAGTTTTATTGCAAGCTTCAAAAGACCACTTTAAACCTAGGGGTTACCTGAAACATGATAAAAATAAAAGGTCAACTAAAAATAGTTGGTGAGTTTCCAATGTTTTCATACATAATAAGAAAAGATTATAAGTTGCAATTCGTGTCATAGGTTATAAGCTAGTAAGGTTATAGAACACATATCTTCACAATCAAACCTCGACTTGATTACAAGTATATAAGATTGGCTAAGTGTATTTGGTTCCCTAGTGCACAAGCATACGGCTCCTAGGAGTCGGCAATACATCGACTTTAGCACCAAATAGGCTTGTCAGGCCCAAAGATCTAAGACGTCGCCAGGCTAGCAATAGTTAATGATTGTAACAAACTATGTATCTCATATAATCACTTACAATATACAAATAACCACGACAAGATATAAAGATGAATTGCAAGTGCTTTACAAGTCTCAAACGTTTATAAGTGTGTAATATATAAGTATCATGTTTCACCCCAAAATGGTGTGAAATAAGTAAAAGGGGGCAAGGAAAACTCACTTGTCAATTAAGTATATAATGACGATTAATAAGAATAATAGTAGGCGTCGTTCCAACGTGAATCGTTACAAGGCACCTAAATATGTAAATATATATTCACAAGGTTAAAGTCTTAATAATAAGCTTTAATGTTTTAACGTGAACTAGGGTTTCAATTGGAATTGTGAGGTTTGTCGAGTAATTAAATTTATAAAGTAATTATTCGCGTTTCGATCTATTAGGAGAATTTCATATATGTGTTTTAGTATTTTAGGAATGAATTTTAAGTATAAAAATTGATAAGGTTTAATATATATAAAACTTTATAATTATTTAAGATTAATGGAATAACGTTTTGATTAATAACAAATTATTAATCTAACCTTTAGTTTGTATATTTTACAAGAGATTAATATTTTAGAAAAATTTATGAAATTATAAAATATATAATTTCTACAATTATCATGATAAAACTTTTAGTATTTATTATTTGAGACAAATATTTATTCATTATTTGAAACAATAATAATTAGTAAACTAAAACATGAAAATAATCCAATTGTAATGTTTTGTTAAGATAAACAACTTTTTGAAGTATATTTTATAAATTATTTAACTAGTTTTATTATTTGTTTTAATAAAATAAAATAAAATATTAAGATATTATAAAAAAATAAATTTGCAGATAATTGGTTTGATGTAAAGAAAAATATTTAAAGTTTATAAAACTGGTTTCAATAATTTTTAGAACTTTTATACAATTTTTAAGGGCCAAAAAGGCCTTTTAAAAAAAGAATGGGGGTTGCCGGGTTCGAACCCGGGACCTCCAGTGTATATTGTGCATGCAGAACCGGTGAACCAAAGGCCGTGGCCGCGGCTTAAGTTGGTTCCTAATTCTTAAATGCAGTGTTAACAAACTATCCCCAATCCGGATGAACCCTAGGTTCGTTTGGATCCCAATCGAAAGCCAAATCTTTGTTGTTAACACCGAAGACCATGGGGCTTTTATTCCCCATGGTTTAACGAATACAATGGTATGTTTACTTACTTGAATTGAGTTCGATTTGATAAGAAGGACCTCGAGAACAGGCCGCGGCAGGGGAGTCGATCGAAGGAGAAGAATTAGGCAATGAAAATCAAATTGATCTCGTATGCAGCTTCGTATGGTGATGAGGAATGAAAGCCCTCAATCAAACTCGATTAAGGATGCTCGTACAGTGAGTTAGATTGAGTTGCAGGTTCGTGATGAGAATGATGATCGATGGAGTGTTTTCAATTGTTTTGAACGAAATTGAAGTCACAGGAGCGTTATAATCGGTCTTAAGTGTGTTAGTGCGATTTCAATTTGATTATTAAAGTTCACAGTGCGATCTGAGGTCTGTAAAAGTTGTCGACATCGCGTGGAGAGGACAGGGGTTGAATCGCACTGAGATTTTCAAATTAAACAATAGGCATGCGTTCGAATATTGCACATGAGGCTGTCAGGGTGTTTGTTTGATTTAAAATGGAGTAGATTGGTCGCTGCGGGCTCGCCGAAGATCGGTGGCCGGCGGCAGTGTCGACGGGGAAGGGGGGCGGTTTGGGTGTTTTTTTAAAAAAAATTTACAATCTGGTCCCTGTTCTTTCTAAATGTTTTTATTTTAGGTAATAAACTTTATTTAAGTTTTCAAAATATCAAACCAACCCCCTGCACTTTAAATTCTAAATTTTATTAGTATTATTATTACTATTATGATTATTATTATTATTATTATTCTTTTGTAAATAACTATTATTATTATTATTATTTTCATTATTATTATTATTATTATTATCATTATTATTATTATTAATTTATTATTTATTATTAGCAAAACTAACTTTATATTAATTCAAAATTACAAGATGTTACAGTCTCCCCAACTTGAAAGAATTTCGTCCCGAAATTAAAAATGAAACTATGCGAATAGATACGGGTATTTCTTCTTCATGTGCTCCTCACGTTCCCAAGTAAATTCAGCGCCACGCTTATTCTCCCAACGAACCTTGACAATTGGGGTTGTGGTGGTTCTAGTCTTCTTCATAATGCGATCCATAACTTCAACGGGTTTCTCGACAAAGTGTAATGACTCGTCGATCTGGATGTCATCCAACGGGACATGCAGACCTTCGTCAGCCAGACACTTCCTGAAATTCGAAACATGGAACACAGGATGAATTCCACTAAGGTCGGAAGGTAATTCCAGTTTGTAAGCCACTTTCCCAATCCTTTTTAGAATCTTGAAAGGTCCTACAAATCTTGGAGCCAGTTTACCCTTTCTTCCAAAGCGAACAACACCCTTCCACGGTGAAACCTTAAGAAGAACCATCTCCCCAACTTGGAATTCCAACGGCTTACGTCGCTTATCAGCATAGCTCTTTTGTCGACTTCTTGCCACTTCAAGGTTCTTTCGGATGATAGAAACTTTATCGGTCGTCTCTTGTATGAGTTCAGGACCAGTGATGAGGTTTTCACCAATGTCGGTCCAGCAAATCGGTGAACGACACTTTCGACCATAAAGTGCTTCGAATGGTGCCATCTTGATACTCGAGTGATAACTATTGTTATACGAAAACTCCGCAAGCGATGGATTGCGTATCCCAATCATCACCAAAGTCAAGGACACACAGGCGTAGCAAATCCTCCAGGGTTTGGATCGTCCGCTCGGTTTGACCATCAGTTTGAGGATGGTAAGCCGTGCTTAGATCTAGTTGTGTACCCAAGAGTTCTTGCATAGACGTCCAAAAATACAAAGTGAAACGGGCGTCACGGTCGGATATGATGTGAAGAGGCACCCCATGACGACTTACAATTTCATCAACGTATATACGAGCCAACCTTGATGTCTTGTAAGTGTCACGTATGGGTATAAAATGTGCCGATTTGGTCAATCGGTCAACGATCACCCATATGCTATCATGTCCTCGAGAGGTTCGGGGTAGTTTAGTTATGAAGTCCATGGATATGTGTTCCCACTTCCACATAGGAATCTCGGGTTGTTCAAGTAACCCACTTGGACGTTGATGTTCGGCTTTAACCTTCGTACACGTGAGGCACTTAGCTACATAGGTCGCTATGTCTTTCTTCATTCCAGGCCACCAATATTGACCACGCAGGTCCATGTACATTTTATCGGAGCCAGGGTGAATAGAATAACGAGTTTGATGAGCTTCGTCCATGACAAGGGTACGAAGATTATCACGATTTGGAACCCAAATTCGATTCGCGAAGTACAGCAACCCATTAGGTTTCGTCTCCAGTTGAGTTAGAAGGTTATGCTCCAGTTCATCCTTCATCCTTCCTTCTTGTTGAGTCATTTGTTGAGCCTCCAAGATACTAGACTCGATGTCACAATCTATTCTCAAATTTTGTAGCAGTACGGTAGCCTTGTTGACATCTAGTCGAATTTCAGTATCGAATCTTCTCAAAGCATCAAACCACTGTCGTCGATCGCGAATCTCTTGAAACGAGGTCATCTTGTTATGGACTTTACGACTTAGTGCATCGGCTACGACATTTGCCTTCCCAGGGTGGTAACGAATGTCACAGTCATAATCATTAATCAACTCAACCCAACGACGTTGTCTCATATTGAGATCTTTTTGATTAAAAACATGTTGAAGGCTTTTGTGATCAGTGTAGACTATACATTTCGTACCATAAAGGTAATGCCTCCAAATCTTCAAGGCAAAAACAACAGCACCAAGCTCGAGATCGTGTGTTGTGTAGTTTACCTCGTGAACCTTCAATTGTCTTGATGCATAAGCTATGGCCTTTCCTCGTTGCATAAGAACACAACCAAGGCCTTGTTTTGAGGCATCACAATATACGGTGAAATCATCGTTTCCATCGGGTAGGGTCAAGATAGGAGCATTGCACAGTTTGTGCTTTAACGCTTCAAAAGCTTCCTCTTGTTCGGGCCCCCACTCGAATGGTTTATTCTTTTATGTCAAGGAAGTGAGTGGCTTCGCGATCCTTGAAAAGTTGGCGATGAATCGCCGGTAATAACCAGCAAGACCAAGGAAAGAACGAATCTCGGTCGGAGTCGTGGGAGCACACCAATTCTTCACAGCTTCCACCTTTGCAGGGTCAACGTGAATTCCTTGGCTATTCACCACGTGTCCTAGAAATTGAACTTCCTCGAGCCAGAAATCACACTTAGAGAACTTCGCGTACAGTTGTTCCTTCTTCAACAGATCGAGGATTTGACGGAGATGAAGTTCATGATCGGAACGGGACTTGGAATAAATGAGAATGTCGTCGATGAAAACGATGACAAATTTGTCTAGGTATGGCTTGCACACCCGGTTCATAAGATCCATGAAGACCGCAGGAGCATTTGTTAAGCCGAAAGGCATAACCGTAAACTCGTAATGTCCATAACGAGTACGAAACGCGGTCTTTGGGATGTCATCGTCATGGACTCGTAATTGATGATATCCAGAACGTAGATCAATCTTCGAGAATATAGCAGCTCCTTGGAGTTGATCGAACAGATCGTCGATACGAGGAAGAGGATACCGGTTCTTGATGGTCAACTTGTTGAGCTCCCGGTAATCGATACACATACGGAATGACCCATCTTTCTTCTTTACAAATAAGACAGGTGCACCCCAAGGAGAAGAACTAGGGCGGATGAAACCTTTATCAGTCAACTCTTGAAGTTGACTAGAGAGTTCTTGCATTTCTGATGGTGCAAGCCGATATGGTGACTTAGCCACGGGGTTTGCTCCCGGTATCAAATCAATTTTAAACTCGACTTCACGTACGGGAGGTAAACCGCTAAGGTCATCGGGAAATACTTCAGGAAAGTCCCGTACGATAGGGACATCCTTAAGTTCTTTCCCTTTGACTTTTATGTTGACCACGTAAGCTAAGAAGGCCATATACTTCTTAGTTAAGCACTTTCGGGCTTGAGTGCAAGACATGAGTTTAAGTCTTTGGGATGGTTTCTCGCCGAACACTTTCAAAGTATCCCCAGATGGTAACGGGATACACTTCTCAAAGCAAACGATCTCGGCATGGTGTTTGGCTAGCCAATCCATACCAATGATGACGTCGAAGCTTCCAAGTTCCATAGGAATAAGATAAATAGAGAATTCGTGTTTGTTAAGGCTTATGATGCAATCACGTATTATGGCGTCAACGACAATAGATTTCCCATCGGCGACTTCGACCGTGTAGGGTCTTTTCAGATTAATACGTGGTGTAGAAAGTATGGGCTCGAATTCTAACGACATGAAACTCTTATCCGCACCCGAATCAAATAATACAGATGCATAATGATCATTCACAAGATACATACCTGTTTGGTAAAAATTCTATTATTGAATACGTTGAATACAAAGATAGAAACATCAAAAGTACAAGAAATGATTTAAACGGGGTTCAACGTCGTACCATTCACAACGTCATTGCTGACTTGTGCTTGGTTAGTGTTGATATTGAAAGCACGTCCTCGGGCTGGTGGCACATTACCCACAGGGCGAGGGCATTGTGGGCGGAAATGACCAGGTTCTCCACAATTGTAGCAAACACGGTTTGTGACCATGGCGGCGTTGTTAGGAGCACGATGACAAGTCGCCACCCAGTGACCATATTTACCACATAAGGTACAGATACGGCATGGTTGATTCCCCGGATGATGATATCTACACGTGTTGCACATAGGTTGCGGACCAGCATAGGCTCTAGCCCCAGGCACTTGTGCCATAGGTGCAGTGGTAGGTACAAGTTGTTTTTGGGGTTGTTTGGTTGCAGCCACAGCATAGTTGCGTGCCGGTGTAAACTTGCGCTTCTTGTTGTTGTTGTTGTTGGACGGTTCAGCTTTGGTCTCCTTAATGTCCTCACTAGCCATCTTTTCCACCTTCTTTGCACCTTTCACAGACATGGTGCCTGCTCGAATATGGTTCTCGGTGAGTTGAGCGGTGATAGTAATGGCTTCTTCTAAAGTTGTGGGTCGGCTACCCACTACAACATCTTGAATTTTGGGTGGTACACCCTTAATGAATTTCTCGATGTTGCGGGGAACGGTATCGACCATGTGAGGCAGTAATAAACTCAACTCATGATGCCTAGTTGAGTAGGCCAAATGATCACCATCGTTTTGCTTCAAATTCCAGAATTCTTCTTCCAGCTTTTGCAATTCACTTCTCGGGCAGAACTTCGCGATGGCGATGTTCTTGAACTCATCCCAAGAGAGTGCCAAAATAGCATCCGCCCCTCGGTTTCTTTTCTCGCTATTCCACCAGGTAAGTGCCCTTTGTTTGAAGCATACTAGTGGCATAACGGACTTTGAGTGCTTCAGGACACTCACAATTGGCAAAGGTGTTTTCCATGCTTTCGAACCATTCAAGAAGACCAGTGGCTCCTTCCTTGCCACTAAAGCTAGTGGGCTTGCAAGAGCTAAAATGCTTGAAAGTGCAAGTTTGGTTGTTGCGCACTTTGTTTGCACTATTCTCTCCTTGACCATTTCCATTGTTGCTAGAGTTGGTCATCAAAGTGCTATTGAGTTCAGCAACCATGGTCGGAATGACAGCAGCCATTTGTCGAGCAATCATGGCGGCTAGCTTACGATCGGAACTTCTACGCCTTGCAAGTTGACGAGACATGCTGGACATACTAAAAATGAGTTAGTTACGGGAATGAGGGTAACAAGGATAGTAGTTTAGACAAAGGCAAGCTAAAGTTGGTAAGGTACACGGAATGGTTCCATTTGGTAACGCATTACCATTTGGAACCGTGGACACGTCAAGGTAAATTGACTCATTTGCCTTAGAGATTTGTGTATTTTGACCATAGTTTATCACTCATCCCAGAAATCCCCAGGTAGCGTAACGGGCCCCTCAATGAGATTTATACGAATACGCTTGCCTTAGCCCGGAGGCTTTTTGCCAGGAAATCCAGAATACAGGTGTCTATGTGTCACACAATATTTCTTAGGTTCATGAAATCAAAACCTTGATGAGATTTATATAGATTAGACATAACGTCTAAAGATCCAAGTCATAAGCATAAGTATACGATTCCACGTGTCGTCGAGAATAAGATTAAGAAGTTTCATGTTCGGGGAGAGTCTAAGAGTCAAATGTAAGTTTTGGGAGACATGTAGAAATGTTTAGGCAATCCTATGCTAAGGCATCAAATTGCACATAAGGGAACATAGCATTATGTAGCATGCAAACCATATACTTTAAAAGATAGAAATATAATTCTATAAGGTTCATGCATATGCTATAGTCTAGGTCACCATTTCTAATAACCTAATTCCCTATAGTTACGGGCTCTGATACCAATCTGTCACACCCCAACCTTGACGGCGGAATCGTCGAGGTGTGAGGGATAAGATTGTTCACAGCCACATAACGCTATGTTTAAATGTAAATAATCAAATTAATAGTTTCAACAGGAATTACAAACATAAGTCTCAATCACCAAATACATCCAAACAGATATCAAAACATAACATAACATTTCATTTAATTAACTAGGTCCACGTCCTAGTTTTATTGCAAGCTTCAAAAGACCACTTTAAACCTGGGGTTTACCTGAAACATGATAAAAATAAAAGGTCAACTAAAAATAGTTGGTGAGTTTCCAATGTTTTCATACATAATAGAAAAGATTATAAGTTGCAATTCGTGTCATAGGTTATAAGCTAGTAAGGTTATAGAACACATATCTTCACAATCAAACCTCGACTTGATTACAAGTATATAAGATTGGCTAAGTGTATTTGGTTCCCTAGTGCACAAGCATACGGCTCCTAGGAGTCGGCAATACATCGACTTTAGCACCAAATAGGCTTGTCAGGCCCAAAGATTTAAGACGTCGCCAGGCTAGCAATAGTTAATGATTGTAACCAACTATGTATCTCATATAATCACTTACAATATACAAATAACCACGACAAGATATAAAGATGAATTGCAAGTGCTTTACAAGTCTCAAACGTTTATAAGTGTGTAATATATAAGTATCATGTTTCACCCTAAAATGGTGTGAAATAAGTAAAAGGGGGCAAGGAAAACTCACTTGTCAATTAAGTATATAATGACGATTAATAAGAATAATAGTAGGCGTCGTTCCAACGTGAATCGTTACAAGGCACCTAAATATGTAAATATATATTCACAAGGTTAAAGTCTTAATAATAAGCTTTAATGTTTTAACGTGAACTAGGGTTTCAATTGGAATTGTGAGGTTTGTCGAGTAATTAATTTATAAAGTAATTATTCGCGTTTCGATCCATTAGGAGAATTTCATATATGTGTTTTAGTATTTTAGGAATGAATTTTAAGTATAAAAATGATAAGGTTTAATATATATAAAACTTTATAATTATTTAAGATTAATGGGAATAACGTTTTGATTAATAACAAATTATTAATCTAACCTTTAGTTTGTATATTTTACAAGAGATTAATATTTTAGAAAAATTTATGAAATTATAAAATATATAATTTCTACAATTATCATGATAAAACTTTTAGTATTTATTATTTGAGACAAATATTTATTCATTATTTGAAACAATAATAATTAGTAAACTAAAACATGAAAATAATCCAATTGTAATGTTTTGTTAAGATAAACAACTTTTTGAAGTATATTTTATAAATTATTTAACTAGTTTTATTATTTGTTTTAATAAAATAAAATAAATATTAAGATATTATAAAAAAATAAATTTGCAGATAATTGGTTTGATGTAAAGAAAAATATTTAAAGTTTATAAAACTGGTTTCAATAATTTTTAGAATTTTTATACAATTTTTAAGGGCCAAAAAGGCCTTTTAAAAAAAGAATGGGGGTTGCCGGGTTCAAACCCGGGACCTCCAGTGTATATTGTGCATGCAGAACCGGTGAACCAAAGGCCGTGGCCGCGGCTTAAGTTGGTTCCTAATTCTTAAATGCAGTGTTAACAAACTATCCCCAATCCGGATGAACCCTAGGTTCGTTTGGATCCAATCGAAAGCCAAATCTTTGTTGTTAACACCGAAGACCATGGGGCTTTTATTCCCCATGGTTTAACGAATACAATGGTATGTTTACTTACTTGAATTGAGTTCGATTTGATAAGAAGGACCTCGAGAACAGGCCGCGGCAGGGGAGTCGATCGAAGGAGAAGAATTAGGCAATGAAAATCAAATTGATCTCGTATGCAGCTTCGTATGGTGATGAGGAATGAAAGCCCTCAATCAAACTCGATTAAGGATGCTCGTACAGTGAGTTAGATTGAGTTGCAGGTTCGCGATGAGAATGATGATCGATGGAGTGTTTTCAATTGTTTTGAATGAAATTGAAGTCACAGGAGCGTTATAATCGGTCTTAAGTGTGTTAGTGCGATTTCAATTTGATTATTAAAGTTCACAGTACGATCTGAGGTCTGTAAAAGTTGTCGACATCGCGTGGAGAGGACAGGGGTTGAATCGCACTGAGATTTTCAAATTAAACAATAGGCATGCGTTCGAATCTTGCACATGAGGCTGTCAGGGTGTTTGTTTGATTTAAAATGGAGTAGATTGGTCGCTGCGGGCTCGCCGAGATCGGTGGCCGGCGGCAGTGTCGACGGGGAAGGGGGGCGGTTTGGGTGTTTTTTTAAAAAAAATTTACAATCTGGTCCCTGTTCTTTCTAAATGTTTTTATTTTAGGTAATAAACTTTATTTAAGTTTTCAAAATATCAAACCAACCCCCTGCACTTTAAATTCTAAATTTTATTAGTATTATTATTACTATTATGATTAGTTATTATTATTATTATTCTTTTGTAAATAACTATTATTATTATTATTTTCATTATTATTATTATTATATTATCATTATTATTATTATTAATTTATTATTTATTATTAGCAAAACTAACTTTATATTAATTCAAAATTACAAGATGTTACAGAAGCCAACCTAGTTTTAAATACATCACCGACACCTAGCACTTCAAAAATCTTTTCCACATGGGCTATCCAGTTCCGAGCATCCATCGGTGTAGCAGCATCACTAAAAGATCTTGGACTTTGATTCATAAAGCGCTCAAGCCAAACATAAATCTCAACCACAGGTGGTGTTGCATTTCCACCAGGAGGTGGTCTTGTGTTGTTCCCTCCAGGAGGTGGTCCCGTGTTGTTTCCGCCAGGAGGTGGCCCTGAGCTATTTCCATCCAAATTTGCCTGTTGCATCTGCTGGACGACTCTTTGAGCAGTCTGAGTCATCAGATTAGGGAGTATTCCAGAGATAGTTGCGTTTACGGCATTAGCAACGAGGGTTTTCAAGAGGAGTATCAGATGAGGGGCCATTCGAGTTATTGCGGTTGTTCACACGTCTCTTAGGAGCCATATGAAATGAAGATATACGTGTGGACACTGGAATTTAGATTGGACAAAAAAAATTTAGATCCTAACCCAACGTCTACTCATTACCTCACAAGTTTATTATTAATGTTTAAATTTTCTACAGGAAAGAGCCTTTGCTCTGATACCATAAGTGTAACACCCCACCCAACAAGGCTGACGTATCACTATTACAGATATCAAATCAAAAACTAAATCCATGATATTAAAGAAACGGTCAGAAGAAATAACATTCAAACAAACCAAATAATCCGAAAGAACCTAATTAAGATGTTCAATACATCAATTTAAGTAAATAAATATCAGACTTATTTATCCAGATTTCCACTCTTCACTCCCCTCCCGGATGACCCTGCAGACCTGACGTGCATGAAAACAAAAGCACGCCTGAGCATAACACTCAGTGAACGGAATAGCAGATAACAAAAATAAACAGACATGATAATAATCAGAGAATATAATGGTATAAGATATATATATATCAGATAGAACATAACCCGAGCTAATAATCATATCATATAATAACTGAACAGAGGGAACACAGGTAGCGAGCCCGTGAACCAATGTGAAATGGAGTATGGGCAGACATACAAACCATTCACAAGAGTCCTAAATGGAGTGGTGTGTAACCAGCCATCAGGAAATACAGGACTAACCTAGGATCGATCCATACACCTCTGAGGAAATAATAATATAACAAGACGGCCAACATAATTTCAGAGTCCTCTTTAGTGACGCCATGATCTCAGCTCACCGCCACGGTTAGTGCCACGTTATTGATGTCGCAATAACGCGTCTTGGTCACCCCTAAGATAGGGAAAGCTCGGGTAACAAATTCAGAAATATAAGTATTCTAGCTACTTATAACAGAATCAAAAACACACTATTTACGTATGACAGGAATCAAAACTAGAGATAAATGAAAATCAAATACGAGACAGGAATTAGGAATCCGTACTACAAAGTAACGGAAACAAAAGTGAATACGATGATAATAAGGAAACAGAATCTGTACCTTATACCCGAATGATAATAATCAGAAACAAGGTCTAGGCTCAGAAACAAGGTCTAGGCTTGATTAACGCCGCGAGAACCTACGATATTGTAACTCAAATTATAGTTTGGATTTTCCTATTTCAGATTGGAAAAAAATTCCAGTTCTGCCCCTGTTCGCACTCGTAAAAAATACTAAACGATGTTTAAAAATTCTGAAATCTCCAGTTTACTAGATTAGTGATTTTTGAAGAACTTTTATTTAGAAAAGTTTCTGATTTGGATTACCAAAATACGAGAAAAACGTGGATCTTTACAGTTGCACAGAACTGCTAGCTGTTACGAAAACGACTGTTTGGAGGTCTAAACAAATGAGTTTTTCGATGTTTTATATATCAACGGATTCATATTTCGACGAGCTTCGTCATGGAAATAAGGTTTAACTGATTTGAATCTGTTATGAAAAAGTTATGGCCTCTGTAAGTTGGCTGTAAAATACGGGCCTAAGTCAAGGGTATTTTGGTAAACCGTAAAATCATTTCTAGTTAAAATACATCCGTTACAGGTCTGGAAATATTTTTATAAATTAGTATAAATCATGATTGACTTCTAGAAAATTTGGCTAATCATATTACAAATCCGTTTTCCATTTATAAAATCACATCACAAAATACTCATGAAAACTAGTTAAACGTGTGACTTGTTGAAAATGCTCGGTTAAGGTCTAAATCTTAATTTGGTCAAAATACTTACATTTCCAGTAGCTAAACAATATCAAAATGGGTTCATATCAAGTTTACTAAGTTAAGCAAGGAAAGTATGTTTAAAACATAACCGAACATAAACGAGTACTTATGCGAACGACATCATATGATCAAGGGCAATGAACTAAAATACTAATTAGGATATCTACGATATGTAAATGAACAGAAATCATAAGTATTATACCTGAAGAAACATTTCTAAGATTCAAAGATAACGTAATGACTAATAATATTTTAGTGATTTCCACTATTTAAAGTTTATTTTTATAAAAATAAACTAATTATAGCATTTGTTAATATTTTATATACAAATTGTTAAGGTGTTTAAATAAATAAATTTACAGAAAATAATTAAATAACTTTTAAAATAAACAAGGTTTATAAAACTGATTTCTATAATTTTTAGAAATTTTACATAATTGTTTTAAACCCAAAAAGCCTTAAAAATATATGAGGGTGCCCGGGTTCGAACCCGGACCTCCAACTCAAACTCCCACGCACCAACCAGTAAACCATGGCATCCAGCCGCGGTTATTACCCGGTTTTTAAACCTTTTAAACTAAAATTATTAGGTTTCCCCCAAATCACATAAACCCTAATTAGAATTCAATCCAATTGACCACGAATTCGATTATGTTAATTGTATTAAGCATAGGGCTTTTGTTCCCCACCCTAAATCGAGTGTATAGGTGTTCTTAATTACCTGATTTGGTGTTCAAAACATCGAGGACAACCGATGGATAGGTCGCGGTTGTCTTGAATCCAAACAATGGACAACAACTGATGATAATCGAATTAACTTTGCAGGATCATTCTAAAGTCGTTGACAAGCAAAAGCCCTCTATCAATTTCTGATTATATTGACCAGAAGGTGTTGTTCGACTAAGTTGCAGGTCCGAGACGAAAGTGGCGATCGAAGGTGGTGTTTCGTTATGTTTCAAATGAAATTGAGAGTTTAGATAGGTTAGTAACAGATATATGATCGACTGAGTTGAATTACTTTGATTATTATCCGCGTTTGAGTGGGTTTGGTCAGGTGATTGATAGTGGGTTTGTTAGTGGTCCATTACCGTGTAATCCGCAAGATTTTTCTCCAATTAAATCGTGAATTATTGTTCGAATCTGTCCCACGAATGTTTTGGTGCGTTGTGGGGTTTGAAAGTCGAGTTTTATATTGTTTTGGATAGTCGCCGGAGCCGCGGCTTTGGCCGGAAATAGTCACCGGCGAGGGGATCGAAAAAACGGGGGTGGGGCTGGGTTTTTAAAAAAATTACACAATTGGTCCCTGAGTTTTAAACTTTTGTTATTTTATGTAGAAACTTTGGTTTTTAGTTTCATAAATTACATTATTACCCCCTGCAGTTTATTATTATTATTATTATTATTATTATGGGTATTATATACACGGTCATATAAGCACTTCTAATCTGTTGACATATTCAATTATACTCGAAAAACAACAAACAACCTCCATCGATCATCATCTTCATCATCGACCTGTTCTTGGTGCCTTCTGCATCAACTTGAACTCAAAACAGGTAATGAAACACACCTTTTTGCTCGTTTTTACAAGGGGAACAATAGCCCCATGAATTCAGATGCAATCGAAATCGATTTGGGCTTCAATTTGGTCGAATTCAAACTAGGGTTCTTGGTGGATTGGGGATATTCAGTCGATAGTGTTTAAAAGGTTTGGGAACCAAGAACCATCGCGGCTGTATGCCTTGGTTCACTGGTTCCCGGTTCACTTGCAATCCTTAGGGTCATGGGTTCGAACCCGTGCACCCACACTTATTTCTTTAATGCCTTTTTGACCTTTGAAAAATATGTAAAAATTACTAAAAATTATAAAAACAACTTTTATAAACTCTGTTTATTTTAAAAGTACCCAATTAATTTTCTATAAATTAATTTATTAAAAACACCTTAATAATTTTTATAAAATATTATTTATAAATGTTATAAATAGTCATTTTTATAAAATGGACTCTAAATAATAATTTAAATTATTAATTTATTATTGGACACTATATTATCTATAATTATGGATAATTCATGATAATTGTGGAAATTATAAAGATTTTGTAATTTCATAAATTATTTACAAACGTATAATGTAGGTACTAGTGAAACTTAAGGATTACTCGATTTTGTTTGCTTTTGCTCTTTGACTAAGGTACGGATTCTGTTTCTTTGTTATCATAGTATTCACTTTTGTTTCCGTTACTTTATAGTACGATTATTAGTTATTTTTATCTTAGTATAAATCTTATTCTTTTCCGTTACTTTGTAGTACGGATTTTGATACCTTGTTTCAGTTAATATGACTTCTTTAGCCTGTATTAGTCGTAAATCATTATTTATTTAGTTATGCTCCGTCTCGTTCGACTCATTAGTGTTACTTATTGAGACCTGTAGCATACAATATATATTTTATAAATTTGTGATCATTATTGCATGTTCCCATAAATATTTTATTGATACGTTATATGTTGGTAGCTGTATTTGATTTAGCACTCTGTTACCCGAGCTTATCCGACATGTCATTGTGGCGTCAATGACATGACACTTTTCGTGACGGTGTTTATAAATAGTTCACGGCGTCTCCGTTAACACGTTAGTACTCAAGTAGTACTTTGGCCATAATATTTGGGAGGCGGATGGATCGATCCTAGTTCAGTTCAGATCAGTTTAGTTCCGGGGGATGGAATCATGTGTGTACGTCCCACACACCATCTCATTTGTGCATAGTCTAGCTAGCTATGTACTTATCAGTTCAGTTTCGGCTCTGGGTACTTCTTATATTACACGACTTATTTTGTTTGTATATACGCGTCGTGTAGATCAGTTCAGTTTCAATAGTACATGTTCAGTTCAGTATCAGTATTATATGTTTAGAATCAGATTTCCGTTTTCAATATCATATGATCAGTTCAGTATTCAGATATAAGTATTTTATGCTTCGTATCATTACTATTGTTCTTTCCGTCACTGAGCAACTTTTGGCTCAGCCGTATTTTCTTTTGTGGTATTTTCTTATTTAATTGTAGGTAATCAGGGTAATCTGGGAAATCAGTGAAGAGTGGTTGAAGATCAAGATTATATTTTACTTTAATTGATGTAATGAACACTTTAATTAGGTTCTTTCGGATTATTTGGTTTGTTTGAATTTATTTCTTTTGGCCGTCTCTTTAATATCATGGATTTGGTTTTTGATTTGATATATGTAATAGTGACACATCAGCCTCACCGGATTGGGGTGTTACACCCCTAGCGTGGGTAATTTGCCCCTATAAATTTGTAAATTGATTCTGTGAAGAACGCTTTAAGAGTTGATAACAAGGAATATCTATCGATATTACCAAATGGTGTGCCTATTGATCTATTTGATCTATATATGTTTGTTGAAGAATCTAGTGGAAACAAGAAGATTTCTAGTGAAGGCAAGTGGCCCTTAATAGCCTTAAAGGCTTGGTGTGAGAACAAGACTTATGGTCCCGATATAAATATCATAAGTGGATGTTCAAGTGAATGCAAAAGAAGTTGATGCATTTAAAAGTGAAGATGAAAAGAAAGATGGTGAATTGCCAAGTGTTGATGATGAACTCTTGTTGCAAGAAATAATGGATGCAAGCTAAAAGATTACTTTGATCTAAATATGCTCAATGGTGTTGAAGACCTTGATGATTTTATAATCGTTGGTCATTAAAAAAAGCCCTAAAACAAAGAATGTTGAAGACATGGAAGATTTTAAAATGCTCGTTAAAAAAGAGAATGGCATGGGAGTACCGGAACATCAATTAGGGGGAATATTGAAACTTAATATATGTTCTTAATGGGTTGCAAGTTTGATTTATATTTATTATGTATTGAAATTGTGTTTAGTAGTAATTGAGCCATTGAACAATTAATAAACAAGGCCCGTGTAACTTAGTATTGTAAGTAGGTCTAGTATGGTATTAGGTCGGACACTTCATCGATTCATTTACAACCTACAATCACCAACCGACGTGTCTTGCCCAACATGTCATTTCAAATCCGAGAAATAAATCTGTAAGCATCCTGATGTAACTGACGTATTAATCGCAACTCTGATGTAATACAGTTTCTTTAAGTATTGTTAATCCTAATTTGTCAAATCAATTTTCAAGTGTTGTTCTTATGCTCTAAATTTCTTAAATTTTGAATAACGCTTGTCAATAAACCCTATGATTCATGAACCCACCGTTCTAACATATGTCATCCCCTAACCTCACTTTAAGCCATAAACTAAGATTGTTAGAATAGTCTACAAATGTTTAATTAAAAAGATTGTTACCTTACAATGTCAACCTCTTGGGTTCAATCAACACTCCACCATATTGACCCTCAATCACACCTTGCTCACCATCATAAATAACTTCTACAACCTAGAGTATTTATTGTGGCACGCCTCGTTTACTAAGTAAACCCACCGTACACTTAATATATTATAAATAACTTAGAAAGTGGGTTTAAACGTCCTCGTGGATAGAGGTGCACAAACCGGTTTTTTTTTTGAACCCGGGTCGGGTTGGACCCGGTTCGGGTTCGGTCAACATTTTCGAGACCGGTTTTTGACCAAGAACCGGTTCGGGTCGGAACCGGTTTTCAACCCTATCAAACCCAACCCGGTTGGAACCGTCCGGGTTGGAACCGAACCGGGCGGGTCCAAAAACCGGTTTGAAAAACCCGGTTTTTTTTTTTTTTTTTTTTACCTTCTAATTAAATTATATACAAATTAATTACAAATTTTGATTAATTAAAAATTATTAGAGTAGATTAATTATATACGATTGTACGCGTTTTTATTTTCATTTTAATAAGTAAACAATTAATACGAGTTTTATACAAACAATTATATACGATTGTACGCGTTTTATTTTCGTTTTTATTTTATTAGAGTAGATTAATTATATACGATTGTCTCAACGTTTTTATTTTCATTTTAATAAGTAAACAATTAAAATCATACTCGAGTTTCTAAAGAAAACAATAAAAATTACATTAATTTATAAAAGTAAACAATTAATTCATTACCAAAAATAAACAATAAAAATTACATTAAAATTAAACCAAAGAAAACAAAATATACATATTACGAATACAAGTTTGTCTAATCTAATCGTCTTCGTCGGTTTGTGTGCCAATGCGTTGAGACAAATCATAAGCGAGTTCTTCGTCGGATAGCGGTGAGGATCGTCCGGTTTGTACCTCGTGCTCGTGTATTTCTTCTTCAATCGGTGTTTCTTCTTCAAGGTTTGATATGTGTTGTCTTCGTTCGGCCGCATCTAAGTGGTCCTTTAAACAAATACACATCTCTAGCGATGTTGGAGTTAACCTTGTTCTTCTAATCGATAAAACCCTGCCACTAACAGAAAATGCAGACTCCGAAGCTACCGTGGAAGCTTGGGCGGTTAGTAAATCACGTGCCATGGCGGATAGGACCGGAAATTGTGATTCCTTTCCTTTCCACCATGTCAGAATATCAAATTTCAAAAATTCATCGGGAGACATAGTGGCTAAAAAATCGGTTCCCATATATCTCCCGAGTTCGCTACTTGGGGTGTTACCCCTTTGACGTTTACTGTTTTCATTTCTCAAAGTATTGTATAAACTAATCATCGGGTCTCTACTTGAGCTCGACGAACTCGATTCCACGTTCGATGGTCGGTGGATGTTTGATGTTGCACCATATTTTTCAACATAAACATTAAACAATTTTTTAAAAGTTTCATTAAATATTTGTTTTGTATTAACATTAAAAAATGGATCATAATCATGTAAATCTAAATCATAAGTTATCTCATCTATTAAAGTTTCTACCCCCGAAACATTTAAACACGGGTCGAGTGCGGCGGAACACGTAAAAACCGGGGGTAGTTCAATGAAATATTTTTTAAATTTTTCTTTCATCGGCGCTACCATTGCCGAAAACATTTCGTTTCTTTCTTCATATTCACTTAATTTATGGGTCATTAAATAAATTTGATGAAGCGTTAGACAACTTGTCGGATAATAAACCCCCGACAATTTTGTAGTTGCGTTTTTAAAAAGCTCTAAAAATTGAGTTATTTCTTGAATATATTCCCAACCCTCTAACGGAAACGGAACAACCCGACCCCGCATCGCAAGACCATCGTGGAAAACATGAAGCGTTTCTTTTTGACGTAAAGCACTATTAAACATTTTCCAAGTCGAATTCCATCTAGTCGGGACATCCCAATTTGGTCCTAAACAAATGGAATTCGTATCGTGACACATTTTTCTATAATTAACATACCTTTTTCTACTAGTTTTAAAAACGTCACGTAACATGTTTTTGAAAGACGTTTTAAAATCTTCCACTTCAGGAACGCCAAGACCATCTTGCACAACTAAATTAATAATATGTGCAACACATCGTGAATGAAAAAATACGCCGTCACAAACCGGTTTATATTTTATTTTCAATTTTTCAACGGCGGATGTGTTGTTCGAGGCGTTATCAAATGACATTGAAAAATTTTGTTTTCTAATTTATACGTTTTGATTACATAGTCTAAAATTTGAAAAAGATTTTCACCGGTATGCGGATATCCAAATAATTCAAACGCAATCGTACGTTTCATCATTTGCCACGAACTTGGATCTATCCAATGGGCCGTGACGCAAAGGTACGATTCCGGTAAACCGTGTGGGGCGGACCAAACGTCGGTAGTTAAGTTCACACCGGTTTGTAAATTTTCAAATAAAACCTTTAAATCATTTTTTGCTTGTTTCCAAAGATTTAAACAATCACGTCTAAGAGTGGTGCGACTTACGTGAGTGTAGCATGGTTGAAGAGTTTCTTGAATCAATTTTGTTAACCGAGGGTTGTCGAAGTGATCGAACGGCAATCCTTCTTGAATTACAAACTTTGCCATTCTATCTCGAACCATATCTACGTTGAAGTTCCATAAACCACCATCGTTTCCGATTGATGTTTGCCCTTGACTCGGTGTACTTTTCAAAGACTTGCACCATTTGGTCATATGATTTCTCAAAGTCGAGTTTGAATCCGACTTGAAAAACGAACCGCAAGCCTTGCATCGAGCTTTATGTTGACCATTCGACATTTCGCATAAGTCGAAATTACACCAAATCTCTTGGTTTCGCGTTGTTGAAAGAATTCTAACAACGGTAGCGGCACTCGAGGATCCACCGGTTGGAACGGAAGATTCAGAAGCCATAATTCAAGAGATTGAGAGAATAGAAAGTTGAGAGTGAGGAGCGTTTTTGCGTTTTTAAGCACGTTTTTGAGCGTTTTGGAAGTTTTGAGTGTTGTGACTAAACCATAACACCCACTACCTATTTATACTATCATATAAGGGCAAAATGGTCATTAAAAGTCGAAAAAAACGGTCAAAAACAAGCCCAAACGGTCATATAGCCGTTACAAAAAAAAAAAAATTCCAACGGTCGAAACCGGTTCAGAACCGGGTTTTATGAACCGGTTCCCGAACCGGGTTGGTTCAAAACCGGTTTCAAACCGGTTTGTGTGCCAAAATCAAAAACCGGTCCCGAACCGGTGGTTTTTTTCGGTTTGGAACCGGTTTGGGGGTAGGGCGGGTCCGAACCGGTTCGGGTCCGGGTCGGGTTGCCGGGTCGGGTTTTGAACCCGGTTTGTTTGTGCACCTCTACTCGTGGATACTGGTGTGGTGTAGTGGTGTGTTCAAGCCACTAAAAAAAGCCCAAGTTGGTTACTTCTATCCAAAACTAGTGATGTGTGTAATAAGGACACATGTAACTACCGACATTCTAAGATGATGATTACATGATCATCTGCTATGAGGGCACACCTCGTTTTACTAAGTAAACCCAGCATTCGCCTAATATATCATAAATGATTTAGAAAGAGAGTTAAACGCCCCAACAGATCACGGTGTTCAAATCACTGAATTAAGCCCAAGTTGGGTGACACTATCCAAAATCAATGATGTTTCATAAAGAACACATGTGGCACCCGACATTGTAAGATGATGATTGCATGATCATGTGCTATGATAGCACTAGCGTGCCACATTCTCTGGAGTGCCAATTTAGGTGCCACAACACTTCACAATTGGTTTTGATTACGTACCCACCATTGCTTAAAGAATAGCATCCTAAATTTTGTTCCTTTCAATAAAGGTACTAAAGTTGAAGCTTATTCCTTTCTTTCAACCGATCTAGGGATTGTTTATTAAAACAACTTTTGACTTTTGGAATGGATGAAAAGTCAAAAATATCCCTCCAAAAGTTAACAAAAGTTAAATTTCTGACTTTTGATAACTTTTGAATGTGCATTTTTGACTTTTTACTCATTTCAAAAATCAAAGCTATTTTAATAAGCAATCCCAAGCACTCCACTAGTATCTCATTCAATTCCACTAAACACGTGAAGTTACTTTTTTTCTCCAAAGCATCCTTACATGATTCTAACTCATCCATAACAATATCTTTTCCTAATGTGAATACAAACACCACAACGTCATAGTCACATAAACTAAAAGTAACGCATACGGCAAACTTTAAAACACATTGTTCTCGTTTTCCGTTTGCTGTAGAATTGAACGGTTTTCTTCAAACCCTCTGAATCATCAATTTTGAACATTTTGCATAGATCAATTGAAAAATAAGAATATATATACGTACATACATACATTCTAAAATAGAAGATAAAAAGTTCATCTATATTTTAACCAGATAATAAATTTTAATTTATTTATTACGTAGATTTAGGGAATGCACCGAATGGATAGAGAGAATCCAAGAAAACGGCCAACCTGGAGCCCCGTGCACTAAAGTGACAGCTAAGCACGGTACAATCAATTCAGCCACCAGTACAACTCAACGTACAATCCGTACGATACCAAAGGTCAAAACATTATTAACCAACTCTTGTTTTACATCACGATAATCGGGAGCAAACGGAGTCCATAACGTCGTCCGTTTACGATATTTTTTAATTTGAACTTGAAAATATATTTTAACCTCTAATATTCAAAATGAGGCTCAACTGTAATCACTTTCCAAATTCATACCATCTTTTGATCTAATCCTCAATGTTTAATTGCTAAGTCTGTACAATCTCATTCCATTTGCAATTAATTAAATTAAACCTCATGGATTCAATTAATTAACTAATTAAACTAATTAGGAAATTTGTTTGATTTGATTCCGTTCACACCTGCATCACGCTTTCATCTTCGTTTTCCATATATCTCCTCACCTCCTTCCTGATCATCTCTTGCATCACAGACAAAATATCAGCCCCAAACGGCGTCGTATTAGCCTGTATGCTTGCTTGTTCATCACGTTGTTCGCAACCATACGAACTCGTTCCCGGTAACGACAGCGTCAACGCCGTCGACGGTGGCGTTTCAACCATCGTTTTGACTCCACCCGACGTCGTGTGATCTCCTCCGGCGAACGAAATCACAGCGTTATTACCGGAATCACACACATCAGATCCCGACGGACTACCAGACACCGTCACCGCCACATCACCACTTCCGGTACCACTCGCCGTCCGCCGCGGCACTCTCGCCGCCCTCTCATCTCCGGCGTCCACCACCGCACACTTCCTCTTCAACGTCGAGTTCCAGTGGTTCTTCACCGCGTTATCCGTACGTCCGTTGAGCAACCTCGCGATCGTCGCCCATTTGTTCCCAAACCGCGCGTGCGCCTCCACAATAACCTTATCCTCCTCCGGCGTGAACGACCGGTGCTCCACCTCCGGCGACAGCTGATTACACCACCGCAACCGACACGACTTACCAGATCTCCCGGGAATCGACTTGCTAATCAACGTCCAGTTCCTCGCACCGTGCCGATCCACCAGCTTACCTAACAGATCGTCTTCCTCACTGCTCCATGGGCCTTTGATCCGATCCAAATCTCCACGAGATGAATCCATCGTTGGTGTTGGTAATAATATTATTATTATGATTATGGTGCAGGTGAAGTTGGGGAAGATGAAGAGGGAGAGGGTGGTGGTGGTTTATAATATATAGGGTGGGGGTGTACGGGTAACCGAAGGAGCCGGTGAAGAATTCAACAGGTGAGAAGGCGTTATGGTTACGGGGGTTTGAAGGAGACGGTTGGAGTACAGCTGGAAGGTGACACGTGTCGGGATGTGAGTGCGTGGGTTGTGTCACGAAAATCTCGCTTGTTTTGTAAAATATCGGGGGAGTTAGAGGGGAGGCCTAACTTTCAACCAACTTGTTTTGACCCGTACGCTTTTGGAAGTTATTGTTGTGTTTATCTTTTTACATTCAGTTTTCAAATTTTAAATTTTAAGTTTGTTTGTTTGTTTAAATGGGTGTTATTGGAATTGGTAGCAGAGTTTGAGTAATCAAATAGGAGCCGATGACATAAATTAATTTTTTTAAGGAGCAAACTTAATATATATAAAAATTACACTTTCGGATTAAAATTTGCAATATCTTTCGCCCATGATTGGAACAATAAAATGTCATGATTGGAACAATAAAATGTGTTTTGGCTATATGAAAGTAATTATCCATGTCACCTAATTAACGAATATGCATTATGAGAATGAGATATTGATATGTTGTTGGTTGAAGTTAGTTAAATTCACATTATTGATAGTTATGCATGAGAAACAGTTGTACACGTTTGTTGCGTTTGTTGAATGGTTGTAAAATAATTAAATTAGTTTTCGACTTTCATGTCATTCATATTACATTAAACTATAACGATTGTAATCCTAAACTAGCAGTCGTAAACTCTCTCCATACCGGAGTGTTGATAATATTCAGTATATTTTATAGATACAAGGCAATGATTTAAACCGCAACTCGCAAGTTAAGACGGGATATTAAAAGCATTAGAAACTTTTCATTAGAAAAAAAAAATAGCCAAAAAAAGTTCACCATATAAATTAACAACTCATAATGATAAGTTTAAAACGTAAATAAAAGTACGAAATGTCAAAATAGTATATCATAAATTTTATAAAACATCATATTTTAAAAATTATATACGAAAAAAAACGTATGAGTGTTACATGTTTCAAATATTTTTGTAGACCAAAAAAAAGCAAAAATACAAAATGGTATCAGTAAGTCTAGCTAAAATTAAGGGTGTTAAGGGAGGAGGGAGCACTCATTTAAACTATCCTGAAATTCACCAATCAAATACTGTCACATCACAAGTACCATTAACTACCCTGAAACACCTAAAAAGTTGGAAATGTTACCCTTAACTACCCTGCAACTTTTCTTTTAACCCATTAGACGGTCCCCATCGCAGCGCTCGTGGCCGGCCCGTCGCCGACGTGTACCGCGCCCGCCGAAAGGGCGGCGATGGGGAGACGACCGAGAGGGCATCCATTCGTCCCAAGGGCTGCTCAAAAATGATGGTGGATGGCCCCAACTCTTCAAAATTAATTTAAAAATATAAATAAAGTGGTGGGTCAAACTATATAAAATGATTTTTAATTGATTTAAATTAAAATGTTTTAATTAAAAAATTATAAATCTTTTAATTAAGATAACAATTTAAGTATAATATTTAAATTAAAATGTGTTAACTAAATAAAAAATTATAATTTTTTTAAATCACTATACTAAACTAATTAATTAAAGTTTATTCTTTTTATATTTTAAAATCTTTTTCGAGTTATTTAATTTAAGTATTCACTTGAACATTTGATATTTAATTCCATTATTAATTTTAATTAAATATTTACAATAATTTTAATATCTTTATTTAAAGTTAATTAAAAAAGAAAATGTGAGGTGGAAAAATAAATATGTTTGTAGGGAGGATGGTGTTAGAGAAAAAAACTTTTGTGGGAGGAATAAGTGAAGTTAAGTGGAAAGCTAAAGTGGCATGCTGATTAAAACTCTTTGTAGGAATAATGAGTTATAGCGTTGTGAACATTCTTAAAATAATTCAGAAGATAATTCACTTTTATTAAAAAAATAATAATTACAATAATTAAAAATAAAACATTACATATTTAAAAATAAAATATTATATAATTAAAAATAAAATAGTAGATAATTAAAACTAAAACATTACAAATATTAAAATTAGAGTAAATTATCATTTGCATCCTTGAGGTTTGGTGATTTTGACCATTTGCATCCCTACAGTTTAAAAATCCTCATATACTCCCTAACGTTTCATTTTTGTTCCTATTTGAAACCAAAACACTAACACCGTTAAATTATTCTGTTAACTCCCTTGTTAAAAGACTAAACTGCCCTTCAAATTAAAACCCTAGTCCCCTCTTGAGCAGTAGATCAATACTAGAACATATTCATGTCGAACGATGTGGTGATCGGCTGAACAGAGCAAGGAAGCTTCCATGGTTCAAGTAAAGTATCAGGTATTTCTGGGATATCCAAAGCCATACCACTAACCTCTTGAACAATATGCAAAACAGAGTTCAAAGAGTGCAATCTGTCGGTCAATTCGGTGAGTTAGGCTCTCAGAACATTGTTCTGTGAAGCAGCTCCAACAAACATTTGTGTTGCGTCATCAATTTTCTTCATTACTGTGTTGTTTTCATTCTGTAGCTGGTTGATTTCAACCAATAGTTCATCCAATCGATGCTGCTTCTTCGCACGCGATCTGCGAGCAGATTCCCTGTTGGATATCATCCTCTTTCTTTTTCTTTCATCAAGATTTGCGTACCGTGGGTCTTCAGCAGACCCCAAACTTGCAGGTTGTTGCTGCTGTGGTGATGCCATTGGGAATCAAAGGGTAATATTCCAGTTTCAAATTAGAACAGTTAATTAGGGTTTATGGGTTTCTCAGGGGAATTTAAACAATAGGTGTGATGTAATTAGGGTTTAATATCGATCAACTAACAAACTAAATTAAAGGTTTTGAATTTATTCAGAAGGAGAAAACCTAGGGCAAATTCATGAAAGCTCGTGAAACCAGTAGAGAAAGACAACGGAGAAAGAGTGGAGAATTCGAATCCGATGCATCAGTATAGCATACGTCATGAATCAAATAGACTCATCTAAACAATAGAGGTATCATAAAACCCTAAATCGAATACGAAATCGCGATTCAAACTTTAATTTAGGGTATCATAAACCCTAAATTAAAGGTGTTGATGTCCCGATGAACGATTTTGTGAGAGGTTGTTGAGATTCAGTTGGGTGGAGAAGATGGAGAAGATGAAGAGGGGACTAGGGTTTTAATTTGGAGGGCAGTTTAGTCTTTTAACAAGGGAGTTAACAGAATAATTTAACGGTGTTAGTGTTTTGGATTCAAATGGGAACAAAAATGAAACGTTAGGGGGTATATGAGGATTTTTAAACTGTAGGGATGCAAATGGTCAAAATCACCAAACCTCAAGGATGCAAATGGTAATTTACTCTTAAAATTAACCTATTCCTCGTCCGAATCGAGATACTGTAGACCTAAACTTGAAAGATTTTCGGGAATGTATAATTCTGGATACTCGTCATACATGGTTGATGGTGTTTGTGTAATGTCACACCCCCGCTGAGAGCGAAAACACGGGGATGTAACGAGACGGGATCGTCATAACACATTGTTAATAATAGAGATGCAATATATGTAATTGATAATAAAGCGTGTCATGACAACACCCGACACAAAGGAGACTTGTGTCGTGTTTAGTCAATATTCACGACAACATAGCCATAAGCATACACTTGTAATTGATTCACATAACCAAAATATTAACATTGTAATGTAATTCCTACAACCCGGGAACAAGTATCAAAAGTATGAAGATTGTTTAATAGACTACAATAATCATTCAAAATGAATGTTTATCAAGTATGTTTACTCTAAAAAATGCATCGTAGGGTCTCCACTAAGGCAGCACACCTAGATCTTCAATTAGCATTGTCACCTGAAAAGATATGCTCAAAATGGTCAATAAAATTGTTGGTGAGCTTGCAGGTTTAAATAGTAAATAAGTAATTGATGTTGTATAGTAATTGTTGTGGAATACTGTGCATACAGTTATAAGTAAGCAAAATCACATAACCATGAGCTTTACAACCAAACCTAACGACGTACGCACAGCAACTTGTCGGAATATATTCACCCAAGAGCCCGTTCCTGGCCACCTTTGGTACTAACTAGTATACCAACATGCATGGGTGAGGGTGTCAACCAAGTAGTACTACTAATAACTATCCGTAGGTTTCAACAAAGAAAGTACCACACAGCGACTCATGTATGTATCAAATAAGTACTCACAACACAGTATCACGTTGATTCCAAGTATGTAAATTGTATGTAAATTGTACAGCATAAGAAAGTGGGTGAGCATATTTTCCCCCATGTTTATAAACGATTGAAATATTATAAAAGCATAAAAAGGGGCCACGAAACTCACTTGTTAAGTGGTACGTATGAATGATCAAAGTTTCCAAATGTAGTATGTAGTAAACGGTCAAACACCTATTGACAGTTATTGTTAAGCGTTAATGATACGTATAAAGTAAGTAATAACATTCGGTCGGTTCGGGTTGCATTAGTTCGGTCGCGTGTAACGCACACAAGCAGACATACGTGTTAGATCTTATGTAGATCCAAGTATTAGATATTGTTGCTATTGCCGATGAAGTTTGTGTAAAAGTGTCATTGTTATTAGAGGAATACCTAGTGTATATTAGTGCTACAAATCGTTTGTTGATAATTGTAAAATGTTATGTTAATTTGATTTGAAATAACATTAATAGGTTTTATAGTGTTAATTTTGAAGATTGCCATTAGCAACGTACCCGTGTCGATGTCACCTTAACATCACACGACAAACATACTCCACACACAAGAAGAAACTCACGCACGACAACTCCAATCGTACGACAGGACCAGACGCACGACTCAACACTCCATCCGCACGAATCAACCTTCAATCGTACGAATCAGCTTCATTCGTACGATTGAACCCTCATTCGTGCGACTCAGCATTCAGTCATACCACACAGCACCCAATCGCACGACTCAACATCCATTCGCACGATTCAACCTTCATTCATACGAATTAGCTTCATTCGTACGACTGAACCTCCATTCGTGCGACTAGGCATTCAGTCGTGCAATACACGCACAATCGCATACATTCATCCGCATAGACTCAATCGCATGAATACACACAGTCACATGACTCAATCGCACAACACACACAATCGTATAGGCTCAGTCGCGCGACTCACTCAATCGCATGGACTCAGTCGCATGACACACCCAGTCGCACGACTCAGTCGCATGACAGACCCAGACTCCAGAACAGCAGGTCGCGACTGCAGTAGGTGCAGAGCAACCTTCGGCTACTCCGTACACGAGACTCACACCTCAAGGATTTCCAGAAACACATTTCAAACATGTACAAATAAGAAGAACACGCAGAAAAAGCAACACAAGCACCCACGCGACCTCATGTGCTCGGGTTGGCCCCAAGCACCCGAAACCCTAAAAACGCAGAAATAAGCAAGTAAGAAAAGGGGATGACCAAGGTCGTCTACCTACAAGAAAGGAGTAGTCTCAGCGGTAGCCGAGGTTTTGCCGGTGAAAACGCGAAGAAACGGGGTGGTTCGGTGCAAGGAGGGGGAGAAATGGAAGAAGAAGATGAAGAAGAAGAAGGTGGGGAAATGGAGGCTAGGGCTGGAATATGGGTATTTAGACCCAGCTCTAGTTTGGCAAAATGTGACCTTTGGTCCCTGCACTTAGCCCCAGAGTTCCCAAATTTTGCTTCGGTTTAAAACGACTTAACTCAGCTAGTTATATTAATGATAAAAAGGGAATTAATGATATTTGTAACCTAAAAATGGTTTTATTAATGTCAATAATAATATATATAAATGATATATTTTAATGATAACGATAAGGACAATTGTAACGGTTTCAAGGTTAGAGACGCTAACAATGAGAACACAAGTGTAAAAATGATAAGCAAGTATAATACCCACACGAATAGTTTATAAAGGTGAGAAATGAACTTTCTAAGAAAAGTTAATGGATACACATTAATTGACGAACCTTTTTGGTGACGGATGTCACAGTATCCCCCAGTTGAGGGAATTTCGTCCCGAAATTCAACTGGTGTTAGGTCCAAGAGTGTCATCCTCGAATAGATATGGATATTTGCGTTTCATATTATGTTCTCGTTCCCATGTGAAATCTGATCCTCGTTTGGAGTTCCATCTCACGCGGACAATCTGTATCTTGCTGCGCCTTAATTGTTTGACCTTTCGGTCCATGGCCTCTATAGGTTCTTCGATAAAATGAAGCTTCTCGTCGATTTTGATCTCCTCAATTGGTACATGTAGAGTTTCATCCACCAGGCACTTTTTGAGGTTTGATATGTCAAATGTATCATGTACACCACTAAGTTCCTGTGGCAACCTTAACCGGTAAGCCACCGGACCGATTCTTTCTGTAATCTCGAATGGTCCTACATATCTTGGGGCTAACTTCCCTTTCTTTCCAAATCGAACGATCCTTTTCAAAGGAGAGACCTTGAGTAAAACCCGATCTCCAACATTGAATTCTAGAGGCTTCTGACAGTTGTCGGCTGTAACATCCTGAATTTTTGTTAACTAAGAATTAACTTTGATTAATCTTGTAAGTACCATTGTTGTCATTTAAGGAATTTGTAGTTTATTTATGTTTGAGCCTTTGTTTTCATTAATTAATTCTTTTATTTAAAAGATAATAACTTAAACTATTAAATTGAACATAATAACATTTCTAATAGATCATAAGATAAATAACAACTATAATAACTATGATAATAATAATAATAATAATAATAACAAATTATAAAAAATTATAAAACTTAAAAAGATTTGAAACTTAAAAGTTAGGGGGTTAGTTTTGTCAATTTATAAACTTAAAATGAAAGTTTAAAGCATAAAATAATAAGCCTACAAAAGTTGAGGGGCTAATTGTGTAATATTTTTAAAACCCAAACCAAATTCTTCTCCCCCCCTCGTTTTTCCGGCCGATGTCCGGCCAACATCCGGTCGCGGCTCCGGCAAGGCCAAAAAAACCGGGTTTTAAGCCTCGGTTTCGACCCCAAGTTACACCAAAATAATCGTAAGGCAAAAATCGAACCTGAGCATGCGCCTTAATGTGGGTTTCAATGCGGATTTACCATTTTTGAACTTGAAACCTAATACACTTCAATGACCAAATCGGTTTACACCTAAACCATAATAACAACGCAATTAAACAACTAGAAACATTCCATTGGTTAATCACGAACTAAATGTGATGAATCATTGCACCTGCAACAATAATTAAATAACTTAATTCGACCTGTAACCCCGACACAAACCAATTCAATCATCACCATCATCGCAAGTCTGCAACCAAGTCGAAACCTATCCCTAGGCCAATTTGATTTGAAATTGATATAGGGCTTTTCATTAAGATCATTGTTCGAAGCTACTATCGAGTTTAATTTGGTTATCGTTTGCTGTTGCTCATCGATTGGACTCAAGGCAACCGCGACATGTTCTTCGTATCGTATACCTTCAATCCATCATCAACCGGTGGGCAATCAAAGCCCTAAGTTTGATTACATAAACAACATCAAATTGTTGATCAATTTAGGTTAAAATCAAACTAGGGTTCATGGGTGATTTGGGGGAATTGGGTTAGAGGTGTTTAAAATCACTTGGAACCAAGTGATACCATGGCTGTATGCCTTGGTTCACTGGTTCCCCACTTGCTTGTCCACCTTGAGGTCCCGGGTTCGAACCCGGGCACCCTCATATATTTTTTTAAAGGTTTTTCAGCCTTAATAAAATTATAGAAAATTTTTAATATATATAAAAATTATTTCTATAAACTTCAAATATTTTTAAAAGCCGCCAAATATTTTCTGTAAATTTTCTAAGTTCACATAAATATATTTTATTAATAAAATATTTTTACAAAGATTGTTCTTGAATAATTTCTTGTAAAAAAATAGATTATAAATAATGATTAAAAAGAAACTATTATCAGTCCAAACGTTCGCTTCAAATAACATTGTTTAAATTGTACTTATTTCTTTTAGTTATAAAACCTTATTCTATATACTTTCCAAGTTATTACAAATGTTCTTTTCACATCTTGGTATAAAACATAAATATATATTTTTTAAGAAAACATGAATGATTTCCAATTCTTAAAGGTAACTATTTGACAATCCCCAAAATCCACTTAAAACCTTAGTTCTCGTTAATTCATTAAACCTATAATTTAACTTAAAACTTGTAAATATACATAGGTGCCTTGTGACGGTTTACGTTGGAACGACGCTTATTATAATCATTATTAATCATCATTCTTATATTTATTTGTCAAGTGAGTATTTCTATACCCATTTTATTATTTTCACACTTTTGGGTGAAACATGTTACATTATAAACATTGCACTTGTAAACACGTTTGATTCTTGTAAACTTATGGCAATTTACTTGTGTGTTGTGGTTAGTTGGACCTTGTAGCTACCATGTAATGTCGAATATATGTACAATCATTAACTATTGCTAGCCTGGCGACGTCATAGATCTATGGGTCTGACAAGCCTGCTTGGTTGATCCAAGTACACTTAGCTAATCGTATATACTTTTAATGTTTGAGACTTGTAAAACTTTGTCAAGGTTTGATTGTGCATTCTGTCTTACATCCCTAGTTACTTTGTTCTCTAATTTACAACATGAATTGCCATCTTTTATATATACTTATGTATTGAAACTATGAAAATCTCACCAACATTATTGTTGACCTTTTATTTTTAATATGTTTCAGGAAATGCTCAAGTTTGAGTGACATCTTGAAGTGCTTTCACATCTAGGAATGAACCTAGTTAAATAAATGAAATAAATAGGATTGTTACATCTTATTGTATGCTATTTACTTTCTTTGAGGCTTATGTTCGTAATGGTACAATTGGCACTTATGATTAATATATATTTGGATTATTAACAGCGTTGTGTGGCTGTGAACGATATTAACCCTCACACCTCGACGTTTCCGCCGTCAAGGTTGGGGTGTGACATCGGCATAGCTCTTTTGGCGATCTCTGGCAGCCTTTAGTCTGTCTTTGATTTGGAAAATCTTGTCGGTTGTTTCCTGAATGATCTCTGGGCCTGTCAGCTGGCTTTCACCAATCTCTGCCCAACAAACTGAGGATCTACATTTCCTCCCATACAATGCTTCAAATGGAGCGCATCCAATGCTCGTATGGTAGCTGTTGTTGTAAGAGAACTCAATCAATGGTAAGTGAGTGTCCCAGCTGCCACCGAAGTCGATTACACAAGCCATGAGCATGTCTTCCAACGTTTGTATTGCTCGTTCACTTTGACCATATGTTTGTGGGTGATAGGCGGTACTCATATCTAATCGAGTGCCTATTGCTTTCTGCAGCGTCTGCCAAAATCGTGAAGTAAATCGGCTGTCATGGTCGGATATGATTGACACCGGCACTCCATGCCTTGTCCGACCTCCTTTATGTACAATCTCGCCAACTTGTCCATCTTGTAATCCTCTCGGATTGGTAAGAAATGAGCTGACTTCGTCATACGGTCCACTATAACCCATATCGAGTCATGCCTGCTACTTGTTCTAGGGAGTTTTGTAATGAAATCCATGGCTATGTTCTCCCATTTCCACTAGGGAATTTCAGGTTGCTATAATAATCCCGATAGTTTCTGGTGTTCAGCCTTAACTTTAGAGCATGTCAAGTATCGGCCCACATACATAGCAATGTCTTTCTTCATGCCTGGCCACCAGTACAGATCTTTAAGATCGTGGTACATCTTGTCTGAACCAGGATGAACAGAATATCGTGTCTTGTGCGCTTCATCCAAGACTAAGGTACGTACACCTCCTCATTTGGGTACCCATATACGATCCATGAAGTACTGTATACCATCATCCTTACAAATCATCTGTTTATCCAACCCCCGGAATTCTTCTCCCGCAAGGTTTTCTTCTTTCAATACCTCACTTTGTGCAACTTGGATCTGAGTTTTCAGATTCGTTTGAATAGTCAATCCCAACGCTCAAGCGCGTAGTGTTTTCACGCGTTCTTTGCGGCTTAAAGCATCAGCCACCACGTTTGCTTTCCTCGGATGATATCGGATCTCACAATCATAGTCACTAAGTAACTCCACCCAACATCGCTGACGCATATTGAGTTCTTTCTGATTCAGGATATGTTAAAGGCTCTTATGATCTGTGTATATGATGCATTTGGTTCCATACAAGTAATGCCTCCATATCTTAAGTGTAAATACCACAGCGCCCAACTCCAGATCATGGGTTGTATAGTTTTTCTCGTGCACCTTAAGTTATCGTGAGGCGTAGATAATCACCTTATCCTTCTGCATTAGCACACAACCCAGTCCTTGATGTGAAGCATCGCAATACACCACGAAATCATTAGTTCTGTCTGGGAGGGACAATATCGGTGTATTGCACAACCTTTCTTTCAGTGTTTGGAATGCTTGTTCTTGTGCATGTCCCCAATCAAACTTCTTGTCCTTCTGAGTCATCAGTGTTAATGGTTGAGCGATCTTTGAAAAATTCACGATGAGGCGTCGATAGTATCCGGCCAATCCTAAGAATTTCCGTATTTCTGAAGGTGTCTGGGTGCATCCCATTTCTTCACCGCTTCAATCTTACAGGGATCTACATGAATCCCATTTTTGTTCACCACGTGTCCCAAAAATTTCACTTCTCGTAACTAGAATTCACACTTTGAGAACTTGGCAAAAAGTTTCTCTTCTTGTAATTGACTCATTATTGCCCGAAGGTGTTCCTCATGATCCTTTTCCAATCAGGAGTAGATAAGTATATCGTCTATGAATACAATCACGAACTTATCCAAGTAAGGTTTGCACACCCGATTCATCAAATCCATGAACACAGCTGGTGCATTAGTCAGTCCGAACAGCATGACTAAGAACTCATAGTGCCCATAACGAGTCCTAAACGCTGTTTTCAATATGTCATCCTAGAAAACCCTTAGTTGATGGTACCCCGAACGAAGGTCGATCTTGGAGAAATATGAAGCTCTTTGTAGCTAATCGAACAAATCATCGATTCTGAGAAGAGGATATTGATTCTTCACAGTCAATTTGTTCAGCTCGCGATAATCGATGCACATACGGAATGACCCGTCTTTCTTTTTGGCAAATAATACCGGTGCTCCCCATGGTGAGTGACTCGGCCTAATAAAACCCTTCTCCAGTAGTTCCTGTAATTGGCTAGATAACTCTTACATTTCGGATGGTGCTAATCGATACGGTGCTTTTGCTACCGTCGTAGCTCCAGGAACCAACTCTATACGAAATTCCACTTGGCGTGGAGGAGGAAAACCAGACAAGTCGTCAAGGAATACATCTGGATAATCTCTTACCACAAGAATATCTACCAACTTGTTGTCCTCCTCTTTCTTTTCCACTACATGGGCCAGAAACGCGTAACACTGCTTTCGTAAATATCAAAGTGTCTTCATGCAAGAGATAAGCTTTAGGGTTCTTCCCGGTCATTCTCCTTGAATCCTGAGTACCTCCCCGTCTGACAAGGGGATTCGTACCACTTTCTCCCGACAAACAATCTCAGCTCCGTGTTTTGACAACCAATCCATTCTTACAATCACATCGGAACTTCCCAGCTCGAAAGGTATTAAGTCTATGTCGAAGGCGTAGTTTTCCAATATCATGGATCACTTTCTAATAATCTCATCGGCCTGTATAACTCTACCGTTGGCCATTTCTACGGAGAAGCTAGTTTCTAGCCTACTAGGGTTCAAGTCAAGCAAGTGAGCAAATTCAGAGGATATAAAACTATTGTCTGCTCCAGTATCAAACAATATAGATGTGAAGTGGTGATTGAGCAAGTATGTACCCCTAACAACATTCGGGTCCTGACGGGCGTCATTTGCTCCAATAACGAACGCACGTCTCTGGCAGCATTTCCTTGATTCCCTTGGCCTTGGTTACCAGCTATGGCCATCACTTGTGGTTGGTTGTTTCCTTGTTGACCCTGCGCCCGATTCAGTCTGGGGCACATATTCCGGTAGTGACCTGGGTTTCTACACTCATAACAGACCCTGACATTCCCGGCGGGATTAACCGCGTTGATCGGTGCCACCAGATTCGGTGCCACCAGATTCGGTCTTTCGCTAGATGCCTCGGGCGTCTACAGTTCACGCATACCCGGCACGGCATTGCTGGGGGATAATGGATGTTGCACCTATCACATTTGGGGTGCGGCCCGACATACTCTCTATTGCCCTGCGTCACGGCCACGAAATTTCTGGTTGTCTTGGCCCTCTTATCAAATTTTCCGACGCTTGACCGACTCGTTTCCCCAACATCTTTTCTTTTCTCTGTCCCTCTCCCTAAGACCCCTGTTCTCACCATCTCATCAGTTAGAGTACCAGTCTTTAGAATCGTACTCTGAATAGTAGGAGGGGTTGCTGCTGTTACCATCGCCCCGATTTGAGGCGCAAGTCCCCAATATATCTTTCGATCCTTTTTGATTCTGGAGTCACCAGATGTGGAACCAGTCTTGCCAGCTCATGAAAACGATCAGTATAAGCTGCGTGCCTAGCTCCTACCATAGCATGGTTCTAGAACTCCTGCTCCAACTTCTGCATCTCATTGAGTGGACAATATTCTTCAGTGATCAATGCTTTAAACTCATCCCAAGTCATCTGCATAGCTGATTCTCTTCCCCTTGCTTGAATCTGAGTGTTCCACCAATTTAGTGCCTTGCCCTGTAGTGAACACGTAGCATACTTAACCCTTTGACTGTCTAGGCACTTGCTGATATCGATCACTTCCTCTATCTTCTCAAGCCATCTTGTCAGAGCTATCGCTCCACCTTTCCCATCAAATTCTTTCGGTTTTCAGGCTACAAATTCCTTGTAAGAACATCCCCGTCTCGTATTAACAACCCCGTCTCGTATTAACAACCCCAATTTCATTACCAGCTGTTCCACCATTCTCGGTATCTTCCCCTGTTCCTTGGTTATGCTCATTGTTAGTATCATTATCCCCGTGGAGATTATGATTCAGAAGAGTGTTGCTCAGTTGAGTCACTATCGTAGGAATCGGTGCGGCTAGCTGCTGAGCTATCATGGCAGCTATATCGGGGTTTTCAGTTCCCTGATTGTTGCCAGCGGGACCACCACCTGTTCTTAGTGGCCTACCTCTACCTCTGCCTCGTGGGGTCTCACCCTCGCGATTTATACTGCGGGTGACTCTTCGAGGCGGCATTATCTAATAAATAAAGGAGTAAACATGTAAACTTTAGTCACTTTAAGATACACGTATGACTCCACTCATCAAGTTCCAACAATTCATGCTCCAGTCAATCAAGATCATCACGTAGTCCAGTTCAAGCACATTCTTAGTATACCCATATATAGGGTTGCCCGTAGCGTTCCCACCACATCCACGATATACCGAGAATGATGATTAAACCGGTTACATGACATCCGATTTTCCTTAACATCATCCCAACGAATAACGTAATGTGTGTGTAGAGAGTATCATCACTCTTCTACATTTCTTTGAAGTCCACATTCATTCTAAGCATTTAATCAGTTCCATAGTTACTGAAATGCTAAACGGGGAAATGTTTCATGGAGAATATTATCAATATCATAATTGAAATCCCATGAATGATCTAAGTAGGATAGGACTTAAGTAATAGTAGATGTTATGAATGTTTCATCATCCTTAACAAGGTATTACTAGAATTATAATTCTAGTGTCCTAAGGTACAGAATAGAAGACTTGTACTAACTATGATCATTACCTCATGGTAAGATTCGCCAGGCTTCACATGCACTGCAAATTGCAATTACGTGTGCACCCGTAATGGTAATTTGCTCTGCATGGTCACCCTTAGCTTCACCTACCCAAGCTAACATCATAGTATTGACAACATTCATCATGCATGGTTCATGTAATGTCCTCATGTCCATGAGCCAATAGTATTCCAATAGTAGTCCGCGATAGCAAATAGAATCCACGCACATAAGCACAATTAGTCTAACGAAAGTTGCCTATCCCTACTTCTTTCGGGACTTCTGGTATAACTATCTCAGGGTCGGACATCAATATCCAGGATTAACGCTTCACGCGATCTGTGAAGATCCCTTCAGGGTGGGTATCCCAACCTAATAGTATAATGCGGCACGCATAGGAACAAAAGATTCTAGTAGAAGACATCCCGTGTGGAAAGAGTAAGAGTAATGGTACTTTCCTCAGGATGGTCAGATAACAAGACATAGGGATAAAGAACAAGTATAGAGGTAAAGAACAAGTACAGAGGAACATACATGTAATATCAGATGCAAGCCAATCCTAGCATGCATTCTACATGAAGGTTCCTAGGTTATAGTCTAGGTCAAGTGATTTGCCTAATTCTCTATAACCAATGGCTCTGATACCAGTCTGTCACACCCCCGCTGAGAGCGGAAACACGGGGATGTAACGAGACGGGATCGTCATAACACATTGTTAATAATAGAGATGAAATATATGTAATTGATGATAAAGCGTGTCATCACGACACCCGACACAAAGGAAACTTGTGTCGTGTTTAGTCAATATTCACGACAACATAGCCATAAGCATACACTTGTAATTGATTCACATAACCAAAATATTAACATTGTAATGTAATTCCCACAACCCGGGAACAAGTATCAAAAGTATGAAGATTGTTTAATAGACTATAATAATGATTCAAATGAATGTTTGTCAAGTATGTTTAGTCTCAAAAATGCATCCTAGGATCTCCACTAAGGCAGCACACCTAGATCTTCATTAGCATTGTCACCTGAAAAGATATGCTCAAAATGGTCAACAAAATTGTTAGTGAGCTCGCAGGTTTAAATAGTAAATAAGTAATTGATGATGTATAGTAATTGTTGTGAAATACCGTGCATACAGTTATAAGTAAGCAAAATCACATAACCAAGAGCTTTACAACCAAACCTAAGGAAGTACACATAGCAACTTGTCGGAATATATTCACCTAAGGGCCTGTTCCTGGCCACCGTTGGTACTAACTAGTATACCAACATGCATGGGTGGGGGTGTCAACCCAGTAGTACTACCAATACCTATCCGTCGGTTCCAACACCAGAATTAAATGGTTGTAAAGAAAGTACCACACAGCGACTCATGTATGTATCAAATAAGTACTCACAACACAGTATCACGTTGATTCCAAGTATGTAAATTGTATGTAAATTGTACAGCATAAGAAAGTGGGTGAGCATATTTTCCCCCATGTTTATAAACGATTGAAATATTATAAAAGCATAAAAAGGGGCCACGAAATTCACTTGTTAAGTGGTACGTATGAATGATCAAAGTTTCCAAATATAGTATGTAGTAAACGGTCAAACACCTATTGACAGTTATTGTTAAGCGTTAATGATACGTATAAAGTAAGTAATAACATTCGGTCGGTACGGGTTGCATTGGTTCGGTCGCGTGTAACGCACACAAGCAGACATACGTTAGATCTTATGTAGATCCAAGTATTAGATATCGTTGCTATTGTCGATGAAGTTTGTGTAAAAGTGTCATTGTTATTAGAGGAATACTTAGTGTATATTAGTACTGCAAATCGTTTGTTGATAATTGTAAAATGTTATGTTAATTTGATTTGGAATAACATTAAAAGGTTTGATAGCGTTAATTTTGAAGATTGCCATTAGCAACAGTACCCGTGTCAATGTCACCTTAACATCACACGACAAACATACTCCACACACAAGAAGAAACTCACGCACGACAACTCCAATCGTACGACAGGACCAGACGCACGACTCAACACTCCATCCGCACGAATCAACCTTCAATCGTACGAATCAGCTTCATTCGTACGATTGAACCCTCATTCGTGCGACTCAGCATTCAGTCGTACCAGACGACACCCAATCGCACGACTCAACATCCATTCGCACGATTCAACCTTCATTCGTACGAATTAGCTTCATTCGTTCGACTGAACCTCCATTCGTGCGACTAGGCATTCAGTCGTGCGATACACGCACAATCGCACACATTCATCCGCATAGACTCAATCGTATGAATACACACAGTCACATGACTCAATCGCACGACACACACAATCGTATAGGCTCAGTCGCACGACTCACTCAATCGCATGGACTCAGTCGCACGACACACCTAGTCGCACGACTCAGTCGCATGACAGACCCAGTCTCCAAAACAGAAGGTCGCGACTGCAGTAGGTGCAGAGCAGCCTTCGGCTGCTCCGTGCACGAGACTCACACCTCAAGGACTTCCAGAAACACATTTCAAACATGTACAAACAAGAAGAACACGTAGAAAAGGCAACACACGCACCCACACGACCTCATGTTATCGGGTTGGCCCCGAGCACCCGAAACTCTAAAAAAAGTAGAAGTAAGCAAGCAAGAAAAGGGGACAACCAAGGTCGTCTACCTGCAAGAAAGGAGTAGTCTCAGCGGTAGGCGAGATTTTACCGGTGAAAACGCGAAGAAACGGGGTGGTTCGGTGCAAGGAGTAGGAGAAATGGAAGAAGAAGAAGATGAAGAAGAAGGTGGGGGAAATGGAGGCTAGGGCTGGAAAATGGGTATTTATACCCAGCCCTAGTTTGGCAAAATATCACCTTTGGTCCCTGCACTTAGCCCCCGAGTTCCCAAATTTTACTTCGGTTGAAAACGACTTAACTCGGCTAGTTATATTAATGATAAAAAGGGAATTAATGATATTTGTAACCTAAAAATGGTTTTATTAATGTCAATAATAATATATATAAATGGTATATTTTAATGATAACGATAAGGACAATTGTAACGGTTTCAAGGTTAGAGACGCTAACGATGAGAACACAAGTGTAAAAATGATAAGCAAGTATAATACCCACACGAATAGTTTATAAAGGTGAGGAATGAACTTTCTAAGAAAAGTTAACGGATACACGTTAATTGACGGACCTTTTTTGTGACGGATGTCACATGTAATTGTTGTGTTTGTATGATTTTGTTTGAGTTTGTGTAGATAATATTATGTATGTGTATGAGTATTTATAGTGTAAAAATAATTTTTTTACCTTAACCTGCATCGGCGAGTATAACCCGATCAAACCAACCCAGGTGGCTACCCGATGGGGGTGGCGGCGGTGTTACCGCCTGGGTACCACATACCCGATACCCTCTTCGGGCACCGCCCGCTCCTCCCTTATATCTATAACTTTCAAATTTATTGAAGAATTTACTAAAGTTGCGTGTACATGATACTTAAAACATTTGTAGAACACTGTCTATTATAACTAACTTTTGATAAATCTTTCTATTCTAATAAAATGCTAACTAAAATGACACATAGCAATACTACATTTATTTTCATCAAAATTTTCTCGCTACTCTCTTTTATTAAATAATCACATTAATTACTGTAATATTATTTAACCTTTTTAGATTAAAAGAGTTTTTTAATAAATTAAAAAAAATCTTTTTATTAATATTATTACTAAAAAACTAATTGAAAATAAGAAATTTTTATAAAACATCAAACTTTTTTAATAATGCGAAACTTTTAAAATTGGTGTTTTTAAAAATTAAAATTTTTATAAACAAAAAAAATTAAAACTGTGAGTTATAAAAAGAAAGTTTTTAAAAACTATATTTTTTAAAATGTTTGTTTTGAATCAAAATATTTAATTTTTTAAAAAACAAATAATTAAAAAGTTGATATAATTATATTATTACTTATATTTCTTACTTATAAGTAATTTTAATCATATATTATCTTGGAATATTTTTTATAATTAATAATTTTATTCAATCTAATATTTTATGTATTTATCCTATTATCATACACGAGTTTACTAAAGCTAGTATAGTATATAATTGTAGTGTTATTCTTAGATTAAATCATCCTATATTTAACGTACTATGATTAAGCTTTCTTACCTTTTTTCTGATAATAATTTCTTGATTTTACAGCATTTGAGGAGTTTGTACTGTGAGGGTCTTAAGGTTCAAGAAGTCATGGAGGCCGTTGAAAAGAGGCCCTTTTATCTTTACAGTAAGCCGCAGATAACCAGAAATGTTGAGGCTTATAAGGATGCTTTGGAGGGTTTGGATTCGATTATTGGGTATGCGATTAAGGCCAATAATAATTTCTTGATTTTACAGCATTTGAGGAGTTTGGGTTGTGGGGCTGTGTTGGTTAGTGGGAATGAGCTCAGATTGGCCCTTCGTGCAGGTTTTGATCCTACAAGGTAATAAAGTTTCAATCTTTACCTACATTTGGTTCAATGTTTCTTTACACGTACATATACTTGTAAAGTTTACATTACGGATGATATTGTCTTAATATCGGAGTCTAAAAGGGTGCTTAACGACAAGCTAGAACAGTGGAGAGCAGCACTAGAGCGCAAAGGTTTAAGGATAAGTCGCTCAAAGACAGAATACATGCATTGTAACTTTAGTGGCGAGGCGGAAGAGGATATCCAAATCACTATTCAGGGTATGGCGGTCCCACAAACGTCTAGGTTCAAATACCTGGGCTCGTACTTGCAGGAGGACGGAGAGATACACAGCGATGTAGCGCACCGTGTTCAAGCTGGATGGTGCAAGTGGAGAGCAGCAGCAGGGATCCTATGTGATAAGAGGTTTCCAGCAAAACTAAAGGGAAAGCTATATCGAGTGGCAGTACGTCCAGCTATGTTATATGGAACAGACTGTTGGGCCATAAAGAAATCACACGAGAAACAAATAGAGGTAGCGGAAATGCGAATGCTGAGGTGGATGTGCGGTCACACAAGACTTGACCGGATAAGAAACGAAGTGTATCGACAGAAGCTAGAAGTGGCCTGTATCACAGATAAAATACGAGAGGGAAGATTAAGATGGTTTGGGCATGTCAAAAGGAGACCAATGGCGGCACCAGTTAGAGCAGTAGAGAACATCATCTTAGAGGGTAGGAGGAGTAGAGGAAGACCTAGATTGACTTGGGATGAGGTAATTAGGCGAGATATGATACACCTGCACCTCTCTGAGCACATGATCGAGGATAGGACTGAGTGGAGGCGTAGAATTAAAATTAAGGACTTCTAGTGTGACCTATAGGCATGAAGGGTATTTGACGTCTGGTTTCGGGGCCTAAGTAGCCCATATCTGCCCTTTAACGGTGATTCTACATGCACCTAGGATTTATGTATGCTAGGTGTTATATGATTTATTGTGTACTGTAGGATATGTGTTGTATGATTTATGGTATGATGTCCTGCTGCCGATATGGCTTCTTGTATACTGTATGCTATGTGCTGTATGTTTTATTGTATGTTATCTTGCTAAACAGTATGACTTTTGCTATCGAGTCGGGGGTCTCATTGGAAGCGGTCTCTCTACCTAACAAGATAGAGGAAAGACTCGCCTACACCTACCCTCCCCAGACCCTGCTCTTGAGTGTGATATACTGGGTTTGTTGGTTTGTTTTGGTTTGTTTACCTTTTTTCTGATAAATATATTTATATTTTAACATGAATTTGGGGGATTAAATTATTAAAAATAAATTAATAAAGGTAATTATAAAATAGTTAAATTGGTTTATTAAATCAATAGTAACTTGTTAAATTAACTTAGTTATTATAATTTTAAAAGGATAACATTATAAAATATGAATCAAGTTTCGAATTGTTTTAATTAGGTTAACCATAATTTTTTTTTCTCCCAATCAAGTCACTTGTAAAAATTTGTGTCTCGATTAGTTCATTATAGTTTCAAGATTGTTCTAATTATGTCATCCATAAATTTTAAAATTATCCAGAAAAAACTTAAATATTTAAAAATTAACAATACTTTTTAAAACCCAAATTATATAAAAATTTTGAGAATTATTTAAAAATAAATATGAGTGACCTAATTGATATACTTTTAAAACATTAACGAAATGATTAAACAAATAAAAATATTAATGATTGATTGAAACAAATAAATGTACGAGTAATTTATATAAAGTTGTTCTTAATATTAAATAACGAACATATCAAGTCACTCGATATTCAAACTAGGGGTGTTCATGGTTCGGTTTCAAACCGCGAAACCGTCCAAACCGGTCATCGGTTCGATTTCACGGTTGGTTTTTTTCTAAACTTTCGGTTGGTTGGTTTCAAAATTTTCAAACCGTTGTGAACGGTTTGGTTTACGGTTTGTACCAAAAACCGGTCGTAAAAAACCGGACCGAACCATATATCAATATATACACATATATGTATGTGTGTGTGTGTATATATATATATATATATATTTATACATAACTATTAATTCAAGGTTAAAGACGTAAAGTTTGTACACAGGTTTAGAGCTGTGTTTTGGCATGTTTTAGGACCTATTTAAGGCCGTATTTAAGCATGATTTTGGACCTGTTTAAGGTTGCATTTTGATAGCTTTTTGGGCTGTTTTTGACAGCTCAAAGACTTGCTGTTTTTGAGAGCTCAAAGACTTGGCTTAAATGAGCCTAAAAAAGCCCAAACCGCGAAACCAAACCGGAACCAAACCGGTTGCAATGGTTCGGTTTGGTTTGGTTTTTACTTTTGATTGGTTCGGTTTTGGTTTTAAGTGATAAAAAACCGTTACTAACGGTTCGGTTACGGTTTGATCTAAAAACCGCGAAAACCGGACCGTGAACACCCCTAATTCAAACAACATAGACATACTTTTTGTTCAAATTGACGTTTGAGAGTAAGACAAATTGTATAAAAGCTGATACGTGTAAAATAAAAGAAAAATGTGTTACAACAAAATATTAAAATGCTATTTCCTTTGGTTCAAGAAGCCGGGTCAAATAGGAAAAACAATTATATATTTTATCAAAAGTCCTAATATGATACATTTTATTTTAGTAAAAGCTAGTTGGTCCACTAATGAGTGCAGTGTTTTTTTCTATTAATGTATTTTATTAATGAGTTTTCTAATGAGAGAGAATAAGGGTGCGTAGTTGCTGAAAAATAGTTCGGTGACTCTTCCTATTCTAATAAAAAGGTATTTGTGATGACACGTGTCAACATCATAATCATTCTCACCAAAATTTTCCCGCCTCTCTCTCCTATTAAATAATTATCTTAATTACTAATAATACTATTTAACACTTTTTTAGATTTAATAAATTAATAAAGAGATCTATTTATTAATTTTATTTCTAAATAAATAATTTTTTTATAAAATAATAAATTTATTTAAAGCATAAGACTTTTTTAAAAAATATAAAATATTTAAAATTGGTATTTTTAAAAAGTTATTTTTTTAAAACCAAAAATAATTAAATTTAAGAGTTATAATAAGAAAAATTTTAAAAATGACATTTTTATACGGTTTGTTTTAGAACAAAACGTTTATTTATTTTTTTTAAAAAAATAAAGTTTTAAAAAGTTGATATCACTATTTTATAACTTACAGTCATTTCTAATACATAATTTCAGTGATATTATATCTTAAAATATAATTTTATAATTAATAAATTTTGTTATATTAATTTTTTATTTATTCAACCCGTGTAACACACGGGTTAATATAGCTAGTTTGATTAATATAAGATATATTTTTTAAAACAAAATCGTGTTCGAAAAAAAAATTATAAGCATGTCAAATCAGTCATTAAATTGTTATTGTTTGTAAAGTTTGTGAATAAGACAAGTGGGATAAACATAAAAGTGGAGAGTGAGAAAATAAAAAGAAGAAAAGGAAAATATGGAGGGGATAAGCATTGAATTAAAGCATGAGGAAGAGGGAGGAGATGGGAGTATGGAAGGCCAGGCTGGAAGGCACCCACGTGGAAGAAAACGACAAACAAATGGTCGCATCGCAGCCTGACACTCTGGCACCGCCAGCTGTATGCCTCACAACCACCTTTCTATCACCCGGTTACCGGTCACTCTCACTTTTTTTTTAATTATATTTTAATAATTTAAACTATTTACTACTTGCTAATATTAATACTAAACGGTTTGACCATTACTATCCTCAAATTTTGATTTTATTACTGATAATAGTCGCATGCTAATTCTTTGTCTACACTGTTAGTAGTTTTTTTACGTTACACATGACGCTGCTCGTGATATGGTATATGACGTGACGTCTTACATAGCTGAAATAAAAAAATATAAATATATTATTCAATTTTTGTGTCTCTTTTTGTCCCCAAACTACTCTATTTGTGAGAAAAGCGCTACGTTAAATAATTTCAAAAATGATCTTTTATAAAAAAAAATGAGTTATGTATTTATATTTCTAATTATTTATATGTTACACATCCCGTCACAAGCCACACCACATAATATGTCATAAAAATCTAACAGAGTTAACAAAAAATGTGAGACGGTCTGTTATTAGTAACAAAATACTTGTCAAACTATTAGTTGAGATTAATATTGGCTAATAGTTAATAGTTTAAATTATTAAAATTCATTTTTTTTCTTTTTTTATGTTTTCACATTTAAGTTTTTTTTTTTTTTTGAAATCCCTTCTAACCTACTATACATTTTATTAGTTATCACATCAACTAGCCATTTGAGACTTTTAGTTTTATTTGTACTAAATTTAGAAGAAAAAATGTCGTAATTAACAACATCAATCGAAATATATCAATAAACATGTTGTGTCTACTAAGGAATTCGGCTGTCGTTTTAGTAGTTTCAGAAGCATACAAGCTATTAACATAACACCTAACTCGATTAAATTGACGTATCACTACTAAAAATAATATTAACCTGCTTAATATTTAAAGTGAAATGTAACTAATCTAATCTAGTGACCTCGCTTTATCATACATAAATTCTTTTAAGCTCTTTTAAAGTTCAAACTCGTATTTTCACTATGCTCTTAAATTTTTATGATAAAGTGTCACGCACAAAAGAAATGAAAGGCCATAAACCATTCTGGCATAGTGATAGTCTCATGGTGTCCAAATATGAGGTCGTGAGTTTGAGTCTCGCGTAGGGCGAAAATGAAGAAGACTGATTCAAACTTTACTCTCGCGGGAATACTTGTAGTTGTTATTTTATGCATGTGACTTTTGCATACTTTGCATGCACGTGCTCTTTTAGTTTGAATAAGTCTCCAACGGATTAGTTGTTGAGAAGAGCTAGTCTAGGAGTTTGTTGAGTATTTTATGCTAAGTTCTGGTTATAAATAGTGGTCATTGTACGTAGTGTATTTCATGCACTCTTTTGATAATCAATAAAAGCCTACAAGTATTCTCTGATAACTTGTTTTGTGTGGTGATTCTTGAGCATCTTTATCAAACTCTTTTACCTTTATGGTATCAGAGCACAGCTCTTACCTCTTCTGATTTCATATCCCCACCCCATTACAAACTACCATCATGGCCGAACCAACTCCTTCCAATCCTACTGCTCCAATCATCCCTGTGTTCAAGGGAGATGGTTATGAGCACTGGAGCCTCCGGATGAAGACTATTCTCAGATCCCGTGAGTTATGGGATGTGGTGTATCTCGGGATCACAGCTGCAGGTGATGGATCTAACAACAATAGAGAAGTAAAAAAGAAAGATGCCCAAGCAATGACTATCATACAGCAAGGAGTGCATGATAGTCTCTTCTCACGAATTGCTTCCGCTGAAACTGCAAAGGACACTTGGGAGATCCTTCGTGTTGAATTTCAAGGAGACTCCCAAGTTCAGTCCGTTAAACTGCAGGGATTGAGAAGAGCTTTTGAAAACTTAAGTATGAAAGATGAGGAGGCAGTAGGAGATTATTTCTCCAGAGTAATGAATAACGTTGGACAGCAACGTTCATATGGAGAAGAACTACCTGATCAGAAGGTAGTAGAAAAAATCCTTAGGAGCTTGTCTCCTAAATTCGACTATGTAATACCATCTATTGAGGTGGTGTTTGATTTGTCTGATGTCACACCCGTGAAGCTCATGGGACTTTTGCAGTCTCAAGAAGAATGCATGAATAGCAGAAGCAGTCTAGACAAGACGGAAAAGACCCCAGAAAAGCAACCTGATCAAGCCTTGCAAGTATTTCAAGAACAAAACTCTCCCAGTAGGGGACGCGGACGTGGAAGGTTTCCCTTCAGGGGTCGAGGTGGTCGTGGTCGTGGCATGTTCGACAAATCAAAGGTTCCACAATGCAACTGTTGTAAAAAATTTGGACACCTAAAGAAAGACTGTTGGTACAATGAGGAGAATCAAGCAAATGTAGCTGCTGATGATGACAATGTTGAAGCCCATACTGAAGAAGATCAACACTTGCTGATAGTCGTTTCTAACCCTGAAGAGTTCAGAACCAGTGATCAATATATGCTCATGAGTAAAGCCTCACATTCTGGTACAACTAATCATCTCTGGTTTTTAGATTCGGGTGCCTCTAATCACATGACAGGTATAAAGAGCAGTTTCACTACTCTAGATGAATCTTTCAAACTTAATGTTAGATTGGGGGATAAAAAGATATTGGGTGTAGAAGGTAAAGGAACAGTGAAAATTAAGGCTGGTGCTAGTGATTACAAACTATTAGAACATGTATACTATGCTCCTAATCTTGAATATAATTTGCTGAGTGTTGGGCAGCTTATGCGTAAAGGCTATACATTGCTGTTTGATGACATGAAGTGCATTGTCACTCATAAAGCAACTGGTAGAAGGATGTTGGAGATCCCAGTAGCAGTCAATAATATGTTTGTGCTTGATTCCACAAGTTTAATCACTGTGCACGAATCAAAGAAAGATAAGGAATACTCCGAGTCCCACAAATGGCACTGTAGATATGGACATCTCAATTATGATGGACTCAAACTTCTCCATGATCAAAGCATGGTCACAGGTCTTCCCAAACTTCATTCATGTTCAACCTGTGAAGCATGCATCATTGGAAAACAAGCCTGTCTACCTTTCAAGTCCACTTCTTGGCGTGCCACAACAAAGCTGGAGCTAGTGCATGCAGACCTATGTGGACCCATGCAGTCATCGAGTCTTGGTAACAGCTTGTACTATCTTCTTTTGTTGATGATCTAACCCGCATGTGTTGGGTATATTTTTTGCATAGCAAAAGTGAAACCTTCACCAGATTTAAGGTGTTCAAGACACTTGTAGAAAAAGAAAGTAGCTGCTTTATCAAGACTCTACGAACTGATCGAGGTGGTGAATTCTGTTCACATGAATTCACTAAGTTTTGTGAAGAGACTGGGATTAAAAGGGAACTCACGGTTCCCTACACCCCTCAACATAACGGGGTGGTGGAGAGAAAGAATCGTACAATTATGAACTTAACAAGGAGCATGTTGTGTGAGAAAGATCTACCCAACTTTCTGTGGGCAGAAGCAGTGGCAACTGCAGTTCATATTATTAATCGATCACCTACAAGAGTTGTAGTTCATAAACTCCTCTAGAGGCATGGTCAGGTAAAAAACCATCTATTTTGCATTTTAAAATATTTGGTTGTGTTGCTTATGGACAGGTACCAACTCAGTTGAGGAGAAAATTGGACCACAAGGCTGAAAAGAATATCTTTATTGGATACTCTTTACATGGGACAGGTTACCGATTGTACAACCCTATCATAAAAAAATTCTCAACTAGCAGAGATGTCACCTTTTTAGAGGACCAAAAATGGGATTGGACTAATCCTGTACCCTCAAGAGACCATGCCTTTATTGACCCTTTTCCTATTGATGTGCCACCTCATAATAACTCCACACCTACTCCACATGAGTCAACTTCTATGTCCCACCAACAACCATCATCTAGTACCACAAACAGCACTCCTACCCATTCCTCACCAGTCACATCAACCGAGCCTTCAACCTTACCTCAATTAAATTCATCTACACCTCCTATAAACCAACATATCCCTTCGGCTACTACCTGTCCCATTTCGGCTGGTCCCTCAAAAAGAATAAGCAAACAACCAATTTGGTTTAAAGATTATGTCTCAGGTGAAGGTGTATCTGAAGATGAAGATGAGCTCACCAATTGTCACTTTGCTCTCACCATAACCGACCCTACTACTTATATTCAAGCTGCAAAATACAAAGTATGGAGGGATGCTATGCAGGCTGAAATTCAAGCGATAGAGAGAAGCAATACATGGGAATTGATGTCTCTGCCTAAAGACAAGAATCTAGTAGGAGTAAAATGGCTGTTTAAAACTAAGTTTGGGCCAGATGGGGAGATCTCAAAGCACAAAGCAAGACTGGTGGCAAAAGGGTACTCACAACAACTTGGTGTTGATTTTCATGAAACATTTGCACCTGTTGCAAGATTCGAAACCATTCGGGTTATACTTGCTGTGGCAGCTCAATGTGGGTGGAAGATACATCAAATGGATGTTAAGTCTGCATTTCTTAATGGCGACTTGACTGAAGATATCTATGTTGAACAACCCGAAGGTTTCATAGTTGAAGGCAAAGGTGATATGGTGTACAAGTTGAAAAAGGCATTGTATGGTCTCAAGCAGGCACCAAGAGCTTGGTATGCTAAGATAGACAGATACTTTCTTGATCATGGATATTCTAGAAGTCACAACGAGCCCACTCTTTATATAAAGCAACTTGTTACAGGTGATATGATCTATGTATGTTTATATGTAGATGATATCATTTGTACATCATCATGTGACAATATGGTACGTGAGTTTAAGGAAGGAATGAAGCAAGAATTTGAGATGACTGATATGGGGATGCTAAATTACTTCTTGGGACTAGAAGTAAAACAAACTAGTCAAGGAGTGTTTCTTTGTCAAGAAAAGTATGCCAATACTCTCCTGACTAGGTTTGGCCTGCTACATAGCAACACTGAGAATACTCCCATGAATTGCAATGAGAAACTGAGTAACAATGATGAAGCAGACAAAGCAAATGAAGAATAGTTTAGAAGCTTGGTGGGCGGTCTTATTTATTTGACTCACTCAAGACCTGATCTAGCATATGCAGTTAGCTATGTGTCGAGATTTATGCAGTGTCCTTCTAAGATTCACATGGGTGCTGCTCGTCGTATTTTGAAATATGTGAAAGGTACCATGAACTTTGGTATATGGTATAAAAGAAGTAATGGCATTCAATTGGTGGGTCATAGTGACAGTGATTGGGCGAGCAGTGTGGATGACAGGAAGAGCCTATCAGCTTACGTATTCTCTCTAGGCAGTGGGGCAGTGGCTTGGCGTTCAAAGAAGCAACCTACGGTTGCTTTGTCAAGCACTGAAGCCGAATACATTGCGGCTACTGCTGCTACATGTGAAGCAGTGTGGTTAAGGAGAATTTTAGAAGATCTTGGGTATCAACAAACTGAGCCAACTATTATCTACTGTGATAATAGGTCTGCTATCACTTGTCCAAGAATCCAGTGATGCACAGTAGATCGAAACATATAGAGCTGAAGTACCATTTCATTCGGGAAATGGTTAATCAAAAACAAGTAAATTTGGTGCACTGTAGTACACACAATCAATGGGCTGACATGTTGACAAAGTCGTTATCCAGGGAGAAGTATGTGTATTATCGACACAAGCTAGGAGTATGAAGTTCGAATCAAGGGAGGGTGAAGAAGACTGATTCAAACTTCACTCTCGCGGGAATACTTGTAGTTGTTATTTTATGCATGTGACTTTTGTATACTTTGCATGCACGTGCTCTTTTAGTTTGAATAAGTCTCCAACGGATTAGTTGTTGAGAAGAGCTAGTCTAGGAGTTTGTTGAGTATTTTATGCTAAGTTCTGGTTATAAATAGTGGTCATTGTACGTAGTGTATTTCATGCACTCTTTTGATAATCAATAAAAGCCTACAAGTATTCTCTGATAACTTGTTTTGTGTGGTGATTCTTGAGCATCTTTATCAAACTCTTTTACCTTTAGAAAATACGTACTCTGGAGCAGGGGTGCAGTCCACGTTGAAAAACGAATAGAGTGACTCGATTAGTTAAGATAACATATATCCTGCGAAACAATATCGTACAATTGTGTTAAAGAAAAACAAAAGGAATGAAAGTATGACCGTGAATTGCTCAATAAGTGAATAAACAAAGAAAAGATTTTGATACGGTTGCGCTTAGAAGAGTAGAAATCAAAATACGAGGGAGAGAATTGCAACTCCAAATAAGAGATAATAATTAAATTTCAAAAAAACTAACTCCTGAAAGTGTAGTCGAGGAGCTTTAAAACCCAAGTCTAACAAACTAGAGACAATTCACAAAATGGAGATAAAGCTAAATAAAGTCAAACTACTAACAAACTCCAAATGAATAAATAATAAATAAATATAGTTTCAATTTTCAAACTCCATGCAGCCTTCTCGAATCCATGCAGCTTTCACGTAAACCGGGTTGGATCCGGTTCATGACCAGACCTATTTGAGCTTGGGTTCGGATCTGGTTCGAGATCGATATCATATTTAGCCGACCGGTTTTGTATTATCCAGCGTTTTTTAACTGAAATTGCTATATTAACCATGAAAATATTCATTTTGTTAGTTTTAATTTACTTGGTTAGAAGTACTTAATCCCTTGTAAATTTGTTAATAGTGTTTGTACACACCAAACAGGTTGTGTTGCGCATGTTCGGTCAAGCATTTGCACAATAAAAACAAAACAAAAACAAATAACTAAAATACCAATTATTGAATAAAATAAAAACAAAATGAGTTTTTCAGAAGATTTTTAAAAACTACGTCATTATTGTTGTTGTCTATAGGGTACGGGTGCCACTGTTTATATTGCAACTTGAGTTACAATGTGAAATGCATTTTGTTTTTATATATTTGAAGGACACGTCATATGTCTTCAAAAGTTTAAATGCTTAGATTTGTTACCAAGGCCTTAATGGCCTATTTAACGGCCCGGTGGCAAAAAGCCAATTTTTCACTAAGAGGATACATAGCAGAATCTTTTCTTCATTTTTAAATTTAATTAAATTTTATATTTCTTTACAATTATTTTTTAATTTTGTTTAATGTCTCACATTTCATTCTCTATCTTTATCTCTATCTCACTAACAAATACTTATTTTAGTATTATATAGTGTTTGAAAAAAATTAAATTAAAATAGAGTCGGTTGGGGGGCAACGGTCACATTGTCACGGTGAGTAGACACCGTGAAAATAGAAAAATGCAGCGTGAAAGGGGTGGCGAGGATGGTGACAAGCGACGTCAAGGCTCGCTATGGCCTTTGTTGTACGCCCCCGACCCACCCGTACAATCGAGTCTAGTATGTGGTTCCTCGTCAAAGAGTTGTTTTCATTCTGCCAACTCTAATTTTTCAATGGTTCTTAAATTTTGTCTATCTGTTAAAATTATGGGTTTATTATTTCAATTTTATTCTGAGATTATTCTGAGATTCTAATTCATTCTTGTGTTCTTGTTTTTTGACTGGGTTTAAATGGAGAGCTGAGCTGAGCTGGGCTAAATGCGTTGTGGGCTAGTAGCTGCTAATGGGCTGGAGGTTAATGGGCTGGATCTGTGAAGACCGAGCCTAGTCTCTTTATATTGGTTCTTAGGGTTGAGTTGATATACGTATACAAAAATCGTCTTCGAGACTCTTCTTTTCGAGACTCTTCTTTCACCAAAAACTCTCTGATTCTTGGGGTTTCTTGTTCACGATTGAGTTCATGAACCTCTGTTGTTTTGTTTCTGTTCTTGGGTTATCACTTTGATAGTCCGAGTTTTATCTTGTAATCGCTTGTTTCTGGGATGATTCTTTGTTTTTAGAGTTGTTTCTTTCAAAGAACTCTTGAGATTCTTATTTCGTGACATGGTATCAGAGCTGCAATAGCTCTGATCGAGTATTCGATCTGATTCTGGGTTGATTTCCGCTGGTATTGGAAGATTGTTTCACTTCGGTGATTGTTCGTGGTGAGCGTGACTCTCGATCTCTGAAACCTCAACTCAGGGTTTCTCTCTGGATATAGTTTTTGGCGACTGTTCGCGATTCGTCGACAAGGGTTATCTAGGGTTGAATCGATAACCCTAGTTCTCTGTTCTTGAAGACAAGCATAAGAGGATTCTTCGCCTAGGGTTGTCCATTAAAACCTTATTATCTGGTATCCTTTTCTTCTATTCGAACTCTGTAACCCTAAGTGAAGGTTACAGAGTTTGAATCTCTGGCTATTTTGGAACACCCATGTAGGGCGCCCCCTCTGTAAGGCTTTCTATTATCCCTGCTTTCTTTTACATAGTTGTAGTCTGTGTTTGGCCGGGTTAGGGGTACCGGCATCTGGTGTTATTTGAGATTGCTATATCGCTCTTGATTAATTGTCTGTGTGCATATCACTTGTGTGATTCTTGTGTGTTCTTGCATCAACAGCCTCACTAATCCTTGATCTACCACTATAAGTGTGTGAAAACCTGGCGCTGGTGTAGGCTGTTTTCTATGCGTGTGCCTGTGTGCCTCATATTTTGTACTTGTTCCTCATTAGTTGAGCACCATGAGTGAAACTGATAATATTGATAATATTGAGAATATTGAGAGCACTCCTATTGTCACTTTGGTTAGTAAACTAGATGCTAGTGACCCTCTTTACTTGCATGCTAGTGACTCCAGTGTTCTTTCAATTGTAAATGTGAAACTCAAAGGAACAGAGAATTACACCGTGTGGTCTAATGCTATAAAACTTGCCCTTCGTGTTAAAAATAAAATAGGGTTTATAGATGGATCATGTAAAAAGCCTACCAATAATGAAATTCTGAGTTCACAATGGGAAAGGTGTAATTCTATTATTCTTACATGGATTCTTAACTCAATATCTGATGAATTAAGTGCTGGTCTTATGTTTTCAAAATTGGCTAAAGAGGTCTGGGATGAGTTAAAGGAAACCTATGATAAAATTGACGGATCTGTTGTTTTTGACTTATATCAAAAAATCAACTCTCTAAGACAAAATGGAAACACTGTTTCAGAATACTATCACAAGCTAAATTCAATGTGGAAGTTGTATGATAATATGATACAACTCCCTTCCTGTACATGCCAGGCCTCCAAAGAATTTAATGACTTAATCACTTAATTAAGTTGATGCAATTTTTAATGGGACTTGATGACGTTTACCAACCTGTAAGAACCAATCTGTTGACCAAAGAACCCCTCCCCAACCTAAAAACTGCTTTCTCTATAGTCTTAAGGGAGGAATCCCATAGACAGTCAAATAATGTTTCCAAGCAACAAACTCAAAACATGTCTTTCTTGTCAAAAACACTCAATCCTCGGAAACTAAAAAGAAACCTTACAAAGGTCCTAATCCAAACCTAAAATGCACTCATTGTAATAAGATAGGACACACTATTGAGCGATGTTTTGAGTTAGTTGGATATCCCCAGAGGGGCAAAACTGGTCAAGGATCTGGTCAAGGGTTAAGAAACCCCAGTAATATAGTTGGTAATAAATCTGTTCAAGGAGCTAACTCTCATGTGACAGCATTGACTGCTGATCAAGTTACCAAATTATTAGGTCTCCTAAATGAGAAAACCTGTGATACCTCCCAAGAGACTAATGTAGGAGGTATTCAACCTTATGCATGCTCATCTTATATGCTTAGTAATTCCATTGTTGGTCTAGGTTCAGAATTGTTTAAGAATAACAGTTCTGGATGGATAATTGACTCAGGAGCCAATCAACATATGGTTATGAGTGATGAAAAAGTCTTTAATAAAATTGATGTATCTGATTTAAACATCATTGTAAACATCCTAATGGGACAAATGCTACAGTCAAAGTTATAGGTGATTTAAAAATAATTGATGATGTCGTTCTCACTGGTGTGTTTGTGGTTCCTGAGTACTATGTCAATCTTGTGTCTGTTCATAAACTTGCTAAAGATAACAATATATGCGTTCTGTTTGATGAAAAAAATTGCTATCTCCAGGATTTACACACAAAGAAAATCCTGGTGACTGGTAGACAAGTAGATGGTCTGTACTTCTGTGGAAACTTGTCTAATTCTGCTAAGGTGTGCTGTAGTAGTACAACTGATTTTAATCTGTGGCATGCTAGACTTGGTCACCCCTCACGTCAAGTTCTTAATGTATTAAAAGACTCTTTAAACATTAAAGTTTTAAATAAAATGATCCTTGTGAGGTCTGCCATCGTGCTAAAAAACATAGGGAATCTTTTCCTTTAAGTGAACATAAAACTAAGACATTGGGTGATATTATTCATCTTGATGTTTGGGGTCCATTAAGGTTCCAAGTAGAGAAGGGTTTAGATACTTCTTAACTGTTGTTGATGACTATACAAGAGCTGTGTGGGTGTATTTGTTAAAAACAAGAATGAAGTTTTTCAAAATGTAGAGAGTTATGTTAACCTAATTGAAACTCAGTTTGAAAAACGCGTTAAAACTTTTAGAAGTGACAATGGTACAGAATTCTGTAACAACCAATTTTTATATATAACAAAAGAAAAGGAATCATTCATCAGACATCCTGTCCATATACAGCAAAATGGTTTAGTTGAAAGGAAACATCAACACTGTTAAATGTTGCTAGAAACCTTTGTTTCAAGCAAAACTTCCTATTAGATTCAGACTGTGTGTTAACAGCAGCCTATTTGATAAACAGGACTCCGTCTTCGGTGTTACATGGATTGTCTCCCTATGAACTGTTGTTTGGATTTAAACCCTCTCTACATCACTTGAAAACTTTTGGGTGTTTATGTTTCAGTGTTATTACAAATAATAAGAACAAGTTTGGTCATATGGCTGAAAAATGTGTTTTTATTGGTTACTCAAATGAGAAAAAGGATAAAGTTGTGGAGTCTAGATAATCGTCTAGTTTTGTTTTCTAGAGATGTCAAATTTTATGAAAACATTTTTCCGTTCAGTGACATTAAGTCTACTGATACTGTTGATATACCTATTGAATCTACTATTAATCACTTTAATTTTTTGATAATATTGAAACTATAAATCCTGAATGTTCTTCAAGTGAAAAACCCGATGATGAGGAGAGGGAAACCACTGAGAGAAATGAGGCTGATCAGCCTTCTTGCAGCAGTCCCGAGGGTTCAGGCTCGGCTCATGTTGAGCAGCCTGACCTCGGAGAAGGTACTGTGAGGTAGATCAGTTGTCCTTTGACAATGATAACCACAACTCTCCTGAGGGTAATAAACAACTAGGGCAAACTTCAACAGTTCGTAGGTCAACCCGTAACACCGCTTTACCAAAGAAATAGATGATTTTGTTATAGAGGGTAAAGTTAAGTATGGTTTAGAGAAAGTGTAAATTACTCTAATCTAACCTGTGAAAACCTGGTTTTTGCTATTGCTTTGAACAAAAGTGTTGAACCTAGGTCTTATAAAGAAGCTTCTTTAGACAAAATTGGATTATGGCTATGGATAATGAAATGGAGGCTTAAATCGGTGTAGGACATGGGAAATTGTAGATCTTCCTACTGGTAGAAAACCAATAGGATGTCGTTGGGTATACAAAATTAAGTATAAGTCCACAGGGAGATAGAGAGGTACAAAGCTAGACTCGTAGCTAAAGGGTATAGCCAAAAAGAAGGTATAGACTTTGATGAGACCTTCTCCCCTGTAGTAAAAATGGTCACTATTCGTGCTGTATAAGTCTTGCTGTTGACCAGGGGTGGGACCTATGTCAACTTGATATAAATAATGCCTTTCTTTATGGAAATTTGAATGAGGAAGTCTATATGACCCTACCTGAGGGATATTTTTCAAAGAATGACACTAGAGTGTGTAAATTGACTAAGTCGTTGTATGGGCTTAAACAAGCCCCTAGAATGTGGAATGAAAAGTTAGTGGGTGTTCTTGTTGACTTTGGGTTTGTCAAAGTAAAAGTGATTATTCCTTGTTTGTTAAAAATGTGAACTCTGTGCTAGTTATTCTTTTAGTGTATGTAGATGATATTATTGTAACAGGTAATAGTGCAGTTGAGATAAAAAATAAAAAAACTGTTACAATCACATTTTTTGATGAAAATCTTGGTGCATTGAAATATTTTTTAGGAATTGAGGTTTGAGAACTAAAAATGGTACATCTCTGTCACAAAGAAAATATTGTTTAGAGTTGTTAGCTGAGTTTGGAATGACAGGGTGTAAATGCTCAAACTCCGCTAGAACAACATCATATTATAGCTGCGTTGTGTAAAAAGATGATACTTGTTACATAATGTAACTGAATTTCAGAAGTTGATGGTAAATTGATATATCTTTCTCATACTCGACCTGATATTTCATATTCAGTCCAGTTTTTAAGTCAATTTATGCACTCTCCTACGAATACTCATTTACAACTGGCGTTAAGAGTTTGCGTTATCTTAAAGTGAACCTGGTAAAGGGTTATGTTTCAAAAAGGGTAGTTCTTTTAATCTGGTTGCTTATGCCGATTCTGATTGGGGTAAGTGTTTGAATACTCGAAGGTCAGTTACTGGATATTGTATTTCCTTGGTGACTGTCTTGTCTCGTGGAAGAGCAAGAAACAGTCTACTGTCTCATGGTCTTCAGCTGAGGCTGAGTACCGGTCCATGTGTACTGCTGCATGCGAGATTATGTGGCTAATGAATGTTATGAAGGAACTGGGGTTACTGTCAATGTTCCTGTTCCTTTGCACTGTGATAGTAAGGCTGCTATGTCAATAGCTGCTAATCCTGTTTTCCATGACAGGACAAAACATTTTGAAATTGATTTATTCTTTTAAGAGAAAAAATATCAGCTGGTACTGTTTTTACTGTTCCTACTGTGTCTGAAGAACAGCCTGCTGATTTGTTTACCAAGGGGCTGTTTCATAAGCAACATCACTGTAACATCTCGTATTTACGATAGTTAAAAAAAAAAAAATAAATAAATAATAATAATAATAATAATAATAATAATAATAATAATAATAATAATAATAATAATAATAATAATGAAAAATAATAATAATAATAACAATAATAATGATAATAATAATAATAAATAATCATAGTAATAATAATAATAAGATTTAAAAGTCAAATTATAAGTATAGGGGCCTTATTGTCATTTTTAAAACTTAATTACAAAACTTTCAAACATAAAATAATAAACAACCCAAACTTCAGGGGGCAAAAGTGAAAAATTGGTTTTAAAAATCCCAAACCCCTCCCGTCGATTTCTCCCCCTCCGGCCACATTCCGGCCACCATCTCCGGCGAGGCCAGGACACCCAAGAACAATTGACTTTAACCAAATTAAATACCCCCGACAAACTCGCGTGATGGATTCGAATCTATGACCCCGTTTCCATTTAAAAATTCGAGAGGGTTGGTGCGATCTAAAACCGATTCCTTTCACCCACGTTCTTCGGCCGACCAACCTCGATCGATCGCACTAAAACTTATAAAAAAAATGCAACTAATTGAATGGGAACGAGTATATATCCATCTATAATCAATATCCATACTCAATTGCATCAAAAATCAACAAAAACACCACATTACACTTAACCCATAACAATCGATTTTAAACCAAATTGATAAGGGGCTTTGATTTCCTATCAACATACGAAGCTGCATATCAAATTAATTCGATTATCATGTCCATTTGATCATCCATCGATTAGCACGTGAGTCGCGACCGGTTCTTCAACAGGTTCATCACCAAATCGAATACCATTTAGGTAATTGAATACACCTACATGTTCGGTTTACAGTGGGAAACAAAAGCCCTAATGTTAATTGGATTAACAAACTCGAATTGGGGATCAATTTGAACTCAATTGATTCTAGGGCTCGAATCGGATAATTGGGGATTATGATTGGGGGTTATGTTTAAAATAAATGAAACCGGGTTATTAACCGCGGCAGTTGCCTTGGTTCACCGGTTCCTGCGCCCCATATGCTAGGGGAGGTCCCGGGTTCGACCCCGGCAACCCCCCTTTTTCCTTCTTCTTTTCTTTTCTGATTTTTTTATTTACATATTTAACCCTTTTAAATTCTGAAAAATTTCTAAAATTATTTTAAAAATTGCAGAATTTATTTAAATTATTGTTTAACTAATTAGTGACTAAGTAAATTTTATAAACTACTTTTGTATTTATTAATACATTGTTGTATATTTAAAAATACAAAAGAAATATGTGAATATAATATTTGGGTATATATTTATATATATTTTATAAATACTTCCTTTACTACCTAAATCACTTATTATAATTATTACATATAATATTATAACTGCTTAGTATATATGTTCTTATATATATATTCAAACAATTAAATTGTTTAATTACTTATAAATATATATATATATTCCTTTTAATGACTAAAATCACTTATTAAAATTATTATATACAATCTTTATAAATCGATTTAATGAACGATTAAATCAAGTCATTCTTATATTCTTTTCTTTTTCGCACAAACAATTAATTATACCAAGTATAAAAAATCCATTCGTTCCATCAAACCGATCACATTATTAACATGTAATGAATACGAGTAATTAATAAATCCTACAACCCTAAAACATAACTAATCATCAAACAAATTATAACGCGTTGTCTTATTTATAATTAGGTGCCTTGTAAAAGAAATTGTTGGAACGCCGCTTAATCCGTATTATCACTTTGTACACCTATACGTCAAAGTGAGTATTTCTATACCCTTTTTCTTATTTTCACACTTTGGGGTGAAACATGTTAACTTATATCATTGCACTTGTAAACGTTGAATCTTGTAAACTTATGGCAATTTACTTGTGTGTTGTGAATAGTTGAATATTGTAGCTACCATGTAATGTCGAATACATGTACAATCATTAACTATTGCTAGCCTGGCGACGTCATAGATCTATGGGCCTGACAAGCCTGCTTGGTTGATCCAAGTACACTTAGCTAATCGTATATTCTTGTAAACGTTTGAGACTTGTAAAACTTTGTCAAGGTTTGATTGTGCATTCTGTCTTACATCCCTAGTTACCTTGTTCTCTAATTTACAACATGAATTGCCATCTTTTATATACTTATGTATGAAAAACTATAGAATGCTCACCAACAATATGTTGACCTTTTATTTTTAACATGTTTCAGGTTACTCCTTGAAGCTTATCACACTTAGGATTGGACTTAGAGAAATAAACGAATGATCTGGATGTATCTTTGTTTGAGTCTTTTACTTGTATTGTTACAATTGAATCTTGATTAATATATTTGGAACTAATAATAGCGTTATGTGGCTGTGAACAATCGTAACTCTCACGCCTCGACGATTCCGCCGTCAAGGTTGGGGTGTGACAGATTGGTATCAGAGCCCATAACTATAGGGATTTAGGTTATTAGAAATGGTGACCTAGACTATAGTTGCATGAACCTCATAGAAAGATCTTATACTTTTATGCTTACATATTGTTTAAATGCTACATAATGCTATGCCTTTTGTGCAACTTGATGCCTTAGCATAGGAATGCCTTATGTATGCTTAAAACTTAGTTACTTGACTCCTTAAACTTAACTTTGACTTTGACTCTCCCCGACAAATGAACTTCCTAAACCTATTCTCAACGACATGTGGAATCTACACTTACCATCGTGGATTTAATTCCTTAGACTCTATATCTAATCTGTGAAAATCTCATCAAGGTTTTGATTTCATAAACCTAAGAAATATTGTGTGACACATAGACACCTGTATTCTGGATTTCCTGGCAAAAAGCCCTCGGGCTAAGGCAAGCGTATCGTATAAATCTCATTGAGGGAACCGTTACGCTTACCTGGGGATTTCTGGGATGAGTGATAAACTATGGTCAAAATACACAAATCTCTAAGGCAAATGGGTCAATTTACCTTGACGTGTCAACGATTCCAAATGGTAATACGTTACCAAATGGAACCATCCTTTGTATCTTAAAAATCCTTGAATCCTTGAACTAGTTTATCATCAAAGTTTAAATACTTTCTCATTCTTAACCTAAATAATATTCCTGTTAATATTAAACCCATCCTACATTTCAACTCTTACGTTTAAACGCTCAATGTGTAACATGTAACGTTATTGAACTCAACGTTTCATGTAACTATTTCTATACCTTGACCAACGTGAACATGGATTTTAACATACCAAAGATATTGGGAATCTAAACCGTATGTCTTTAAAACTTTAAACCGTTACCTATGGTTCTCAAGTCTTCTTAAGGATGTGTCCTATAACTAAGAACATGCAAAGCTGTAGATGGAATTCCTACATCTCAGGATACTTTGCTAATTGAATATTAACCTTGTTAATTTAAAGTGGTCACTCACCTCAATGATCGAATAAACTAATTATAACTTTGTTACCACTTATAAGTACGCGTGTCTTCAATAAGGCTATGGGTGACCTCATATCTTGGGAAGTCCTTGTATTTTCCTTTCGATTGTGAATCGAATGTTCACATCTCATTGTGATGTCGAATCATTTTATCCTTGATTTCGTCTTCCCGATTTTAATTATCCAAGATTTGAACACTACAACAAATTTCTGTTATCTTGAACTTTGATCTTAAAGCTGGTGATCAGGATTTTCTCTTTTGCTACATTGTTATAACTTGAAATTTCTTGAAATTCTAAATTGATATTCTTTTCTTTTCACTGTTTTGTCAACTTCGTACCGTCTGCACCGTGGGAGATGCAAGAGTTTGTAAGTCAGTCTATGACTAATAACACTCGTACCTCCTAAACAATTCTAACTCATCAAAACAGGGGTGATTCCCTTACTTTGATGAATCTCTATTCGTTCGATAAATGGTTTCCAATCATGTGTTTTATGAAATTTCATCCTCTGGATTGGAGTGATTACCTTATCTTGAGGATTCACTTCAATTATCTTCTTTGGAATGGCATTTCACAAATGACATGATCTCACCAAAATAGGATTGAAACCCGTACTTTGGTGACAAATGTCAATCTACGATTGTTTTCTTGTTATTATGAAATTCAATCATCAAGATAGGCGTGAATTCCATACCTTGATGATAATTTCATTCTTATGGATTGTATTTTCTCAAATGACACGACCTCATCAAAGTAGGAGTGAATTCTGGATTTTGATGAAGAAGTTCATCCTATTATATTTTGTTTTTGTAAAACTTTACCGTTAAGATAGTGGAGACGTCCCTTACCTTAATGGTGAGTTACCTCGTTTTATTTCTGTGGATCCTCAACAATGAGTTGGGATCGAACTTTTTGTTTGGAAGGTTAGTGGACATACCTTGGGAATACACCATCAAGTTAGGAGTGAAAACCACACCTTGATAACTATTCTCATTTCTTGATCCTCAACTTACCAAGGTTGTAATCAAGTGACGAGAAGCATGTAGTAACTTGACGGGTGAAACAATGTTAGTGTTTTGACCTATCAAGCCAAAGCATGATCTCTGAACTGAAAGAAGACCCGATCGTTTTATGTTGATTTTGATTCCAAGCTTGACGCATTTAAATTCTTAAATCGATTTCTTTATCTTCATGTTTTGACTCGATCTAGCTACATCGAACCATTTATTCCCTACTTATCAACTTTCATTTTGAGTTATCATTAAAACCTGATTGCGTAATGATAGCTTCCTAAACAACCTTCCTGCCAAATAAAGACATTACTAATTTGTGTTCATGGCTTCCTAGCCACACGAATGTTCTCAGCTGTGATTATGAATTCGATGAACCGCATGTGCAAGCCGTACTTGGAAAGCTACTTGTGTTTGCCTTAATCAGCAATATCCTGAATTATTTAAATTTTAATCCAATCGTGAACGCTATCGTCGTTGATCGATGCAATTCTTATTATGGTGTCATTTCTTGGACCATCTTTGAACTCCTTATAACAACCTCTAGTAATCTTTTTGAATGTTTTTCCCTCAAAACCACATTTATTCTGAATACCCATTACAACGATTTTCCTCATACTAAAGTTAATCTTTAATCTTAACAAACCCGATACTTGCATCAACGTACACTAATAACACTTTGAACCCTCATTGACATGAGTGAACAAGAAACGATCACCTAGAAACCCGTTAAAGTTACTTGCTTGAGAAACTCTTATGAATTCATCTAAAAACATCCGGAACTTATTTCTCATGTTCGTTAAGCCGAGTCCCGTATCGATCTTATGTATGGCGTTTTCACACATGACAAAAATTCTTTTTAACCGTATTGAACTGTTTGGAATACAAACATTTGTCAATTAAAAATCTTAAAGGAATAACTTGCACACTTTAGAACATATAAGATTATAAACGGTGAAACTTAGCAAACTTAAGACTCATAGTCAAACTTATTGAATTTAAACGTTTCCAAGAGTGCACTCGTGAACACGAAATGACATCTAAGTCTCCTCATAACCTTAAAATTTATTTCTCATGATTAAATTTCGGGACGAAATTTCTTAAAGTAGGGGAGACTGTAACATCTCGTATTTTACGATAGTTAAAAAAAAAAAAAAATAAATAATAATAATAATAATAATAATAATAATAATAATAATAATAATAATAATAATAATGAAAAATAATAATAATATAACAATAATAATGATAATAATAATAATAAATAATCATAGTAATAATAATAATAAGATTTAAAAGTCAATTATAAGTATAGGGGCCTTATTGTCATTTTTAAAACTTAATTACAAAACTTTCAAACATAAAATAATAAACAACCCAAACTTCAGGGGGCAAAAGTGAAAAATTGGTTTTAAAAATCCCAAACCCTCCCGTCGATTTCTCCCCCTCCGGCCACATTCCGGCCACCATCTCCGGCGAGGCCAGGACACCCAAGAGCAATCGACTTTAACCAAATTAAATACCCCCGACAAACTCGCGTGATGGATTCGAATCTATGACCCCGTTTCCATTTAAAAATTCGAGAGGGTTGGTGCGATCTAAAACCGATTCCTTTCACCCACGTTCTTCGGCCGACCAACCTCGATCGATCGCACTAAAACTTATAAAAAAAATGCAACTAATTGAATGGGAACGAGTATATATCCATCTATAATCAATATCCATACTCAATTGCATCAAAAATCAACAAAAACACCACATTTAATCATCTTCCAAGTCGCGAACCTGCAACTCGACACTTAACCCATATACAATCGATTTTAAACCAAATTGATAAGGGGCTTTGATTTCCTATCAACATACGAAGCTGCATATCAAATTAATTCGATTATCATGTCCATTTGATCATCCATCGATTAGCACGTGAGTCGCGACCGGTTCTTCAACAGGTTCATCACCAAATCGAATACCATTTAGGTAATTGAATACACCTACATGTTCGGTTTACAGTGGGAAACAAAAGCCCTAATGTTAATTGGATTAACAAACTCGAATTGGGGATCAATTTGAACTCAATTGATTCTAGGGCTCGAATCGGATAATTGGGGATTATGATTGGGGGTTATGTTTAAAATAAATGAAACCGGGTTATTAACCGCGGCAGTTGCCTTGGTTCACCGGTTCCTGCGCCCCATATGCTAGGGGAGGTCCCGGGTTCGACCCGGCAACCCCCCTTTTCCTTCTTTTTCTTTTCTGATTTTTTTATTTACATATTTAACCCTTTTAAATTCTGAAAAATTTCTAAAATATTTTAAAAATTGCAGAATTTATTTAAATTATTGTTTAACTAATTAGTGACTAAGTAAATTTTATAAACTACTTTTGTATTTATTAATACATTGTTGTATATTTAAAAATACAAAAGAAATATGTGAATATAATATTTGGGTATATATTTATATATATTTTATAAATACTTCCTTTACTACCTAAATCACTTATTATAATTATTACATATAATATTATAACTGCTTAGTATATATGTTCTTATATATATATTCAAACAATTAAATTGTTTAATTACTTATAAATATATATATATATTCCTTTTAATGACTAAAATCACTTATTAAAATTATTATATACAATCTTTATAAATCGATTTAATGAACAATTAAATCAAGTCATTCTTATATTCTTTTCTTTTTCGCACAAACAATTAATTATACCAAGTATAAAAAAATCCATTCGTTCCATCAAACCGATCACATTATTAACATGTAATGAATACGAGTAATTAATAAATCCTACAACCCTAAAACATAACTAATCATCAAACAAATTATAACGCGTTGTCTTATTTATAATTAGGTGCCTTGTAAAAGAAATTGTTGGAACGCCGCTTAATCCGTATTATCACTTTGTACACCTATACGTCAAAGTGAGTATTTCTATACCCCTTTTTCTTATTTTCACACTTTGGGGTGAAACATGTTAACTTATATCATTGCACTTGTAAACGTTGAATCTTGTAAACTTATGGCAATTTACTTGTGTGTTGTGAATAGTTGAATATTGTAGCTACCATGTAATGTCGAATACATGTACAATCATTAACTATTGCTAGCCTGGCGACGTCATAGATCTATGGGCCTGACAAGCCTGCTTGGTTGATCCAAGTACACTTAGCTAATCGTATATTCTTGTAAACGTTTGAGACTTGTAAAACTTTGTCAAGGTTTGATTGTGCATTCTGTCTTACATCCCTAGTTACCTTGTTCTCTAATTTACAACATGAATTGCCATCTTTTATATACTTATGTATGAAAAACTATAGAATGCTCACCAACAATATGTTGACCTTTTATTTTTAACATGTTTCAGGTTACTCCTTGAAGCTTATCACACTTAGGATTGGACTTAGAGAAATAAACGAATGATCTGGATGTATCTTTGTTTGAGTCTTTTACTTGTATTGTTACAATTGAATCTTGATTAATATATTTGGAACTAATAATAGCGTTATGTGGCTGTGAACAATCGTAACTCTCACGCCTCGACGATTCCGCCGTCAAGGTTGGGGTGTGACAATCACTATTTTTGCAAGAAATTGAACATGTCTAATGAATTCAGCTAATAAAATTGAGGGGGGGGTGTTAAAATTGTGGGTTTATTATTTCAATTTTATTCTGAGATTATTCTGAGATTCTAATTCATTCTTGTGTTCTTGTTGTTTTGACTGGGTTTAAATGGAGAGCTGAGCTGAGCTGGGCTAAATGCGTTGTGGGCTAGTAGCTGCTAATGGGCTGGAGGTTAATGGGCTGGATCTGTGAAGACCGAGCCTAGTCTCTTATATTGGTTCTTAGGGTTTGAGTTGATATACGTATACAAAAATCGTCTTCGAGACTCTTCTTTTCGAGACTCTTCTTTCACCAAAAAACTCTCTGATTCTTGGGGTTCTTGTTCATGATTGAGTTCATGAACCTCTATTGTTTTGTTTCTGTTCTTGGGTTATCACTTTGATAGTCCGAGTTTTATCTTGTAATCGCTTGTTTCTGGGATGATTCTTTGTTTTTAGAGTTGTTTCTTTCAAAGAACTCTTGAGATTCTTATTTCGTGACACTATCATTTGCATTTTTTCTTTTAGGAAAATTCATATATATATACACACACACACTTCTACAAGCTTTTTAAAAATTATATATATACCTGTATAAAACTCTCCAAATATTATATATACCAAAGCAAATTTATGTTGGATTTACTCGTCACACACAACAAGATACCTTAAAAGTGTCAAATAATTACATTAGTTACCGGATACAATCAAGGAAATACTATTCGAGAGGACTCCTTAACTTCTACTTTTGTCGGATAACCAGAAAATATGGCATCGCTTATCATCATGAAACACGTACTAAATACTTTTTAGTTTTGCTGGTGAATCTATGATTAACAATTAACAAACCTTGCAATAATCTACTTTATCAAAAATAAAATTTAACATGCACGAGATAATCTTATCAATGTCCCTTAACTAGGAGTTATACCCGCATTATAGGATAACACATTTTATAGTGAAATCGAATGTAATAATATGTTAAGTAAAAGTAATGGATAAAATTAATTAGTTGTGTATTCAACCAAAACATACATACATATTTACATACATGCATGCATGCATACGAACATGTGGATGTATGCATGCATACATCCATAAATGCAAGCATACATACATACGTTCATACGTATATACTTACATATACATATAGACACCGACACACACATAAATAAGAATGTTGTTATACAACTCTAAGCAATTTTAACAGTAAATAAACACTTCTAAAATCTACTATTAAAATCAACTTACTATGTTTTAAAGATTTAAACCTATGTTAGTGTAATAGGAATAAACATGGATACCCAATACACTAAGAGGTCATAAGCTTTAAAGTAAATTCATTGTTACATTATATATGGATGTAAACGAACAAATATAGCCTGACTGTGTGGTAATTTGTTTAGAAAAATAAAAATGTAGTTTTAAAAGCATTTCACGAATTGAAAATTAAAAAAAATTACTTTGTTGTATCAGCGTATGTTAAACATAGCAAACCAAAAAAAACATACTAAATAAAAAGGGAATTTAAATATCCATTTGTTTTTTCTAAAAACAAAGATAAAAACTTAAAAGTATAAACAAAAAAAGGGTTGCATGAATAAGCTGGCAGGAGGAGATAAGTCACTTGACTACTATCAACGTATGTTTTGAACTTTTGTATTCGGCTTGGCTTTCGGGTATTTTTCCGCAAAGGGAATTTTTTAGATAAGTTAGTTTATAGATGATAATTTATTCATGTTTGATTAAATGTGATCATTGTTATATGATGTTTAGAACATAAGAATGGATCACAAATAATTGAATTGTGAAAAACGCTTCATATGATGATGCTAGCTATTTACGAAAACTTTGTGACTTAATGTAGCGTATGTTGAGTATGATACGTGTGGAACTTGAGGTTTTTGTGACTTAATGTAGCGTATGTTGAGTATGATACGTGTGGAACTTGAGGTGATGATTTGGTTTATGCTAGATTGATCATAGGAACCCGTTGGGAGATTTGGTGACATTTGTGTAATATGGGTTATTGCTTATCTAAATTAGGAAACCTTGAGTAGAATTAAACATGTTTTTACTTACTTGCGTCACTAACCAATCGTCGGGACAAACTAGTCAACCATGATCAATAAAAGTCAACTTTGGTAAAAAAGTCGACTTTGTCAAACTTGTCTAACCTTGCTTAAACACACAAACAATTACATTGTTTGGATACAACAGGGTACATTTTGACCATTATGTATACATATTCACTGACCTATATTTGTTGGGTAGAGTTTAGCTTTTGACTTTACACTTGCTGTTATCCCCTGCATACCAAGGTGAATTTTATAACCCCACTCTTCTATTGTACTCTTCTGGAAAAGAGGACATGCTTAAATACTTTTTCTGGATTTAATATAACTGTAAGATCATATGTTACTTAGTGTTATTACTAGTTAAGCCCTCACTTTTTGAACAGTTGATTTAGTGATTGCAAGCAAGGTAATTTTAAGTAGTACTACTGGGTTTGACAAACACTACTCGGGTTAGTTTCACTAGCACGAGTGAAGATTGAACGAGTGTAAAAATTATCACTAGCACGAGTGAAGGTTGGACGAGTGTAAAAATTAACCTATTTACTATTGCCATGTTTGGTAAAACATGGACGAGGCATTCATACTTATACTTGTTAGCTTCAGTCGCGAACTTTATATACTTTAGTAACATGAATCGTAGACTAGCGATCGATATTGGTTTACTTTGTTCATTAATATGTGTACAATATTTATATACTTGTTTAGTAAATATATAAACTTACTAACCATAACCTTGAAAACTATTTCTTATGTTTTACACTTTATTAGAGCATTCACATCTCATTCCTTATCTTTATCTATATAATTACACTAAAAATCACTACTTCTTCTCTCTCTTTCAATCAAATAATATTTTTATACCGTTTTCATTACATTTTCTCTCTCCTTCACTCACAACCACTTTTAAAAATATTAAAAAATTTATAAGAGTTGAACAGTGAATCCTTAAATTTACAGATGAACAGTAACATTTTCTCTCTCCTCCACTCACAACTACTCAAAACTATCCATATAATTTAAGGACTCACACTCACATAATTATAAGGCATGAGTTGTGAATGCTCTTAATTTAGGGCACGTGTCTTTGCACATTAAATTATTTTCTGGTTTGGATTGTCTTATCGTTTCCGCTTTTGCAATAATGTACTTTTCTAAAATTTTCTCCGTAACGAGACAATTATGATTTCAAAACTCCTTTCATTTAGTGTAGTTTGGTTTAACTAATTACTTCAATCCTAATATATCACACTATAACGGTAAATTACGTTCATGAAAATTGAGGTTGTGCCACTTCTTAAGTTTTTATTATTATTTTGTAATGTGTTAGTTATTAATGAAAAACTAGTTTTTCCCCATGCTACATGGCAGAAGTCTGGTTATTCTTTTCGTGCTACATAACGAGATTATTGTCATTATTGCCTCGGATTATTGAAAACCATAAAAACGAATACTGAAACTGATTCAGTTCATAATAATACCGGCAACAACATTTTTCGCTCATAATTAGGAGTGTAAACGAGCCGAGCCGAGCCCGAGCTCGTATGGGCTCGAGCTCGGCTCGTGATGACTTTGGAGAGCTCAAGCTCGAGCTCGGCTCGTTTCGAGCTTTATTTTTAAAGCTCGAGCTCGGCTCGACAAATACTATTTCAAGCTCGAGCTCGGCTTGGGCTCGGCTTGTTATTATTTAAAAATTATTTTTAATATTTTTATATTTAATTTTGATATATATTTATAATTATATATGTTATAAATAACATTATACATATTTTGTAATTGTTTTTATCATAACTTCATATATAATAAGTATTATTATAATATATTTAATAAATTAAATAAATATATTTATATATATATATAAAGCTCGTTTAGGCTCGCGGGCCGACTCGAGCTCGATACCTGAAGCTCGGGCTCGGGCTCGGGCTCGGGCTCGATAATTAAATGAGCTTTTATTCAAGCTCGAACTCAGCTCGAGCTCGGTAAAGCTCGGCTCATTTCGAGCTTTTTATCGATCCGATCTCGAGTAGCTCGCGAGCGGCTCGGCTCGTTTGCACCCCTACTCATAATCATTCGGTACGTCATAGTACCGCAACGGTAACTAAACTCGCCATAGCTTACAACACAAAAAACTAATCGGTTTTGAATACTTCTTTTTGAAGAAAATTCTTCTATTGGAGCGTTAAAAAAAAGAATTATGCATTCCTTTTTTGAAGTTTTAAAAAATTAAAGTTTGGTCGTAAAATTAGGGGAGCAAAAATGTCATTTCCAAAAAAATATTTGTGAGCAAAAATTAAAAGCACAAATGTGTATTGTATCACTCAAGTTGCTCTTTAATATATACAATGGTGTTTATGTTATTACATAATTGTTTAAAAATAGTATGACATCCGCGCTTCGCGACGGTGTCGTCATCTGTAGCGGTATATCTTGAAATGATAACACTGATATGGTATGGGTGTTATGTAACACCCCGAAAAGTCAAAACGAGTCGTAAAGGATTAGGAGCTTATTAATGGGTATTTAATAGAAAAAGGAAAAAGGGTTATGGGCTAATTTGGGTTTATGGACAAGAGCTTGAGTAATTGAGGCCCATAATCAGCCCTTAACTCTAAAAATCAGCCACCGTCTTCTTCATTGCAACCCTAACCCCAAAAAAATCCGTAGAGAGAGAAAGTAGGGAGAGAAAGTGCAAGAAACTCAAGTTTGGAGCTTCTAAGGTCAACGGATTGAAGATCTGGGTGTTTGGGCAACAAATCTCAAGAAAGGAGCAGCAAAACAAGGTAAGAATCGACCCCTAAACCCTTCTGTAGATCAAACCCGGATTCTAGGGTTTTGGGTTTCGAAAAGTTGCAAAGAATCGCATAAAGGTCACATTTTTACGTATGAAAACATGTATGAATCTTAGATTTAGCCTCATGGATGATAAACTAAGAGGTTGGACGTAAAAAGTTGTGATTTTGGGTTAAAAACGGACTGGTTCGTGATTTTATGCGATCTGCGAAACTGTATATGCATACCAACGAATTTGCATAATCATCCAGTGAAACTAAGAGCATTTCCAACGAAATTACAGTTTCGCTAGGGCGAAACTACAGTTTCGTTCGGGCGAAACTGTGGACCCATAAATATTGCGAAACTAGGAAATTCTAACGAAAGTTGAGCGCTCAAGTCAGCGAATCTGTCCAGCGAAACTGGTAAAAGTACTGCCCAGTGAAACTGACAGCGAAACTGCCAGCGAAATTGGCAGCGAAACTGCCAGCGAAACTGTGGGCGAAATTATAAAAAAATGACGTTTTTGTGTATTAACTTTCGTGCAGCCAGAGCATTCGGATCATAGCTTAAGTAACTTAGGATTTAAGCTATTTGCTAAGTTCAGGTGAGTTTCAGATCCCCTTATTTAAACGTTTTTTCATGTTTTTGGGGCTATTATGCATAGTAAACATAAGGTTTTCAAGATAAGGATTTCAAGGTGTTTTAACAAGAAAATACATTTTTCTAAAGTAAAATGTGACATTTAAATAGCTTAAAATAATTTTCGGGCACGCTGACCTGGCAGCCCGGCCCCAGCCAGGGGCGTTGCCCCTTGGACCACACTAGGGGCTGCTGCCCATAGGACCCGCTGTCAGGGGCTGCCGCACCCGAACCCCCGCTGTCCCACGGAGGGTCGGTTACGTGTTATGATGACTTGTACTTGGTATGTGGTGTACTTAATAAGTTACGTATTATATATTAAGTGAAAGATAATATTAATGAGAAGTGGAACTTAACGAATGTTACCCGGGGCCCGTTCGATGATGAAAAGTCTTGCAAGCACTATGATAGACTTCACTTATGTGAGTCTGATGTATGATGATGGATCCGTATTCATGAGCGGGCTATGTGCCTAGCAGTGTGGATCAACTGTCAGGGGAAGCTACCATGAAGATGTGTACCGACGGGGATCGATCAACCGTCGGGGGTAGCGACCATGGATAACGTGTACCGACGGGGATTGACATTCGTTGTCAATCAACATGGAGATCTTGCTTTGTGCAAATCTCGCCTATGATGAAGTGAAACGTAATGAAAGAATGAAAGATAATGAACGTGCCTAATGTGATGCGAGTAATGTTTGTAGTATGATGTATGTGTGTTCATTATATGAAAGGATAAAAGATTATATTTTCTTATTTATATAAAACTAGAACTCACTCAGCGTAGCTGACTTTTATGCATAATAGTGGACAGGTAAGCGCTGATGCTGAGGATGGCACCACGAAGCTACTTGGGGAGATATGGATGGCAGTCCTGTTAATGAAGTCTTATTGTAATTGATGAACAAGAAATATATTTTGGTTACGTTTAAGGGGCAAATGTATGAGTACAATGGGGTTTCTAAGTTTTAAATGAATGCTTAATTACTTTCCGCTGCAATGATTTGTTATTAAACTGGTTTTATGCTATGGTTAACCAACTGTGAGGCTTCCGGGAACGGGGCCTTACATGTTAAAATTTGTAATACTAATATAACTGGTGGGTGTACCGATTAACATAAAACCTAAACTTAATTAAATAAAAAAACAAAAAATCATTAAAAAAACTTTCACGTTACGTAGAGGGGCTAACGCTCTTTTCTTTTTCCTATAGTTATAAACCATGGTTATGTAAATTGTCTTGTGACTTAAATTGAATTAAAGAAAAAAAGAATATAAAACAAAAAAACGAAAAAAGAAAATAAAGACGAAACTTTTTTAAAAAGGATAGAGGTGTTGCAAACAAAAAAAAAAAAAGAAAAACAAGAAACATTGATGGTTAATATATAAAAGCAAAAACAAGAAACATTGATGGTTAATATATAAAAGCAAAAAACAACCTTCTTATTGTAGTTGCATTTTGTAACTTATATAATATCTATAACATATAATAAAAAAGGTTTTTCTATGACACGTGTCGTCATTCTAGCATATCAAAGAATACGTGTCATCATTCTAGCATATTAAAAAAAAATCATTTTCCCGTCTCTCTCTCATAATAAATAAATATAAAAGTTTTATAAACAATCAATTTAACTTTCTTTTTTTATAAAAATATGTTAAAACAAATATATTTATATTTGCGTTTATTGTCTCTGTCATATTAAATGATAATTATTATAAATAAGTAAACTAAACTATTAAACATCTAAAATATAAATATTATTATTTTAATAATTTTTTAATACACGCTAATTATACTAAATTAATGCATACTAAACTTTTAAATACTTATTATAGTTTTATTTCACCAAGGGTTAATAACAATTAAAAATTAAAATATTATAAAACTAATGATTTTGATATATTTATTTATTATACCCTTTTGAGCTCTAATCTATCCTATCTAATAAACAAACTTTTTTTTGTGCCACATGGCATATTATTAAGCCATCACTTTGTCATATGTCACCCTCTCAGTCAATTGTTTTTTCCAATTCCCGCCCATATTACATACGCGGATCTCAACGGGTATCCGGTCGGGTTTCGCTTTCTTCTTTCTAAACGATTCTTCTCCTTTCCATTTCCATAAACTTCTCCCCCAACCCTAATTTCACCATCTTCTTCACCAAACCGCAACATCTTCAAATGGCCGCTTCTTCAAACCGCGTTTCTCATCTTAGGGGGTGTTTGGGATAGCTTTTTAACATTGACTTATTGACTTTTTTAATAAGTTAATAAGTTAGTATGGAGTGACTTATTAACTTATTCCCTCACAATACTCACATTGCCAAACACTATAAAATGAATTTTTAACTTTTCAAAAGTTAAAAAGTTAAAAGTTGATAAAAATAAGCACTCCCAAACACCCACTTAACCAACGCTCGGGTTGGGTTTTGCTTTCTCCTCTTTAAACCATTCATCTACTTTCCCTTTCCACAATCTAGATCCGCACCTCCTCCATCTTCACTGTTACAGATCGATCAATCGATCTTCTAACCACATATCTTGACGTTTCCAATAATCGTAGCCATCAACTCTGGGTTTGTACAACCGTAAATCTAAGCAGATATTCTTCTTGCGCTAATCTTTCATTCTTCTTGCGCTAATCTTTCATTCTTCTTGCGCTAATCTTTCATTCTTCTTGCGCTAATCTTTCATTCTTCTTCTTAAACCCCAAATCTCTAACTTGATTGACATTGTTGTTCGTTATCTCTAACTTTGCTCAGTTAACTCTACATTATTTACTTTGATTCATAACTTTCTGATGTCGTTTCCTGTGTATGATTAAGTATTGCTTTAGGGTTGAATAAATACTCTTCTTTGGTGAATCTTAAGTTTGTATCAGTGAATTTAGTTGTTGTTGGTTATTACCTTCCATAAATCATCAAGATATCAGTGACTTTAGTAGTTTGTATCAATGGGTTTGGTTGAATTGAAATTTTGATAGTACTAATCAGGTTAGTAATTAAATATCTTGATATTACTTTATATTATGTGCAATCCTACAACACTTTTTGAAAATATGGCAACCGAAGCTGTAAAATTCTATTTACAGCAATAAGACTGCTACTGGGGCTCTGCAACCTACTACCACCATATGATGCGCTCTTTAGGATTTTAAATGCCTCTGTTTCTGAAACCTTTAGTTTTGTTGCAAGAATATAACATTATTTTTTTAATGAGAATGTTTATGCTGAAAGTAATGTACAAAAGGCAACAAAAAGAGAGTTTTAATCATGCTCAAGGTTGTTTAAAAAGTAACACTTGAACAAGTAAAAGTATTATATATGAATGATTAAGCAGTTCATACCTGCTTTCACATGAGATAATAAAAAAAAGAAACATCGAGAAAAATAAAGATATTTTTTGCTCATACAATTTTGGTTTTTAAAATCCCCATGTAACCAAACAGAGATTAATAATTTTCAACCATTTATAGAAAAGAAATAATCTATCAACTCTAATACTACAAAAGGTTTGATGGTGCCACGTGTCGCTTGTCTAGATATGTTTCTGGCTTGGATTCCAACCTATTGTTCTGAGCCGTAATAACATATACGCGGATCATAGAATCCGTAAGTGGCCCGTTTGATAACTGTTTCATCCATGCCTCTTTTTCTTATTTTCTTCTTCCAAGTTTTGATTCAAAATAACCCTAGATCCCAATGTCCTCTCAATCTTAGCGATTCTGCATCACATTCTTCGTCCATCCATAATTGATTTCTCCATTCATAGTTTTGTTCTGTTTCATTGTCTTCTTCTTTGATTTACTATTAATATCTTCAATTTGCTATTCGTTTTGATGTACAAACACATTGTTGGCTTCAAATTCTAAATTGCTGGTGATGAAGGTATGAGTTTTATATATCTTCTAAAATATTCTAGCAAATAGCAATCTTTCACTTATTGAATATCTTTTGAAATCCTAAGAAATTCTCGCTGCTACAGTGAGTTATTTTATTCACGTTTTCTAGATATGTTAGGTGTTTGGATACAAAGTTAAATCTCAATAATCAGTTTCAAGTGCGTGAGAAAGCTAATTATGATTTCATTTTATTCATTATGTGTAATAATTTTCACTATGAAAATAAATGTAAACTGAAGCTATGAGCAGTTGATTATGCTACTTGTGTTAGTTTTTATAAACTAAGTATAATGGTTTTGAATGTGTATATGTCATTATGCTAACGGTATTAGTTTTATTAATCATGAGGGGTTAGGAGAAAATTGAAAATTGTTTTTTAGATGCATGGTGTATTATGTTGATTGAGATCCTTTACATCTTTTTTTGGGTGGCAAACTCTTGGTTTTAAAAAGTGCGCCTGAGGCGCGCCTAGGCGCAAGGCGACCTCAGGCGCAGAGGGGTTCGCTTTATGTCACACAAGGCGAGCTATGTACAAGAAGCGAGCGCCTATGTCGCTTTTTCAGCTGAAACCAAAGGCGCAAAGCGCGGGATTCATGTACAGGAACATGAAATCGAAGTTTTAAACTCCAAAACGAAGATGAAAGTTAAGAAATCGAAGCTTACCTGGCTCGAAGAGGAAGAACTGGGATGAAGATGGAGAAGAACACGAACATATAGCTCAATAATGGATGGAGCAGAAGTGGAACAAGAAGATGACGGCTTTTGAACCTTTTGGGGTTACAACTTTAATTTAATTTTATTATAAGTTACACATTTCACCCTTGATGTTTTTGTTTTTATCAATTTTAACCTAAAACTTTTTTTATATGTTTATTTATTTTTCTTTCTTTAATTCATTAAGACTTGTGCTTTAGTAACTTATACAAATAGCTTTTATGTTGTACATTAAGGTTATTTATAGATTAAATAATATACATCTTTTAATCATCTAATTTTTTTTATCATAAAAAGATTAATATTATAGTAAATATTATATGAAACTAATTAAAATCTGTATTACTAATACTCTGCGCTTCGCGTACGAAAATCCCGCCGCTTTTGCGCTTTGCGCTTCTGTTTTAGACCTTGTCGCTTTTGTGCACTTCTCGCTTTTAAAACAAGGGCAAACTAAGAGGTCTCAAACAAGATAACAAGTCAAATTAAGTTTAGATCACTTTAACCGGAAGCATAATCTCTTTTTCACATGTCTTTGATTTATTATGCCATGTTTTCTTATATGATGATATAATGTCTAAACTCTAAAGTAATTGGTGCATTATATTTTCCCAACTGCTTTAAATTTGTCTAAATATTCAATATGAAGTTGGAACTTTGGGTTGGATTGAAGTATTTTTAGTTTAAATTTTATATCCAACAATTATGATTTCAATGTACTGCTCCTTAAGCTTAATAAATCATTCCCCAACCATGTTTGCTTACTTTAATATGTCTTTAAAAAAATAAATTGTTTACTCAACTTGCAAGTAATCTGAAGTTTTAGTTTTGTTGATTTTTGTCTCTTGCTAATATAAATTTTGTTGAACATTTTTCAGAGTTTTAGCCAAAAAAGAAACACGTACGGTTTATATAAGGATCAATGAGCTTTATCATTTTTTTGTCGATGAGGATCATACACTAGCAAATTCTTCAAGATTCACTCTTGACCAAGAGTTGGTACATGCTTTCAAATTTCTTGCCTTTTGTCTATATTTGTTGGTGTTTTTAGTTATATGCATCCTCCCATTAAAGTTCTAAAGCCTTCACAACTGTTTAAATACAATAGTTGCAACCTTTTTCGTATTCTGGTGCAAATTTTAGTCTAAGAGTTACAGTGCACGGGTACACAATCCTTATATTTCAAAAGCTTGAGTCAACATAAGAGTCCACTGGTATGTGTTTGCATCATCTCATTCTTGATTCTGTAGTGTTAAATACCTGTTAGGTGCTATTATCTATTTTCTAAATTATGTTTATGGTTGTATGGTTGATACATGCATTTAGAAAAAAAGGATTTGATAATGGTTCTCATATCGGATTTTGATTTTGTTTGACCTTAAAATGAGGTGGTATATTTTCTTGCTTACTTCCAGAGTTCCTGAACACATATAAAACTTACCCACAGTTATTTCTTTTTGCTAGGTTTTAATGCTGAATCTCAAAATAAATTTTCACAATTTCAGCTAAATTACTTGAAAACATGTCGATTTAGTTTGTACATCTCAAACATATAACCATAAGGTTTCAGTAATCATGTTAGTTGGTGTGACTTGACGTTCTTGAGTTTTTTAGGTTGACTTAGATCATGTTCTTGAGTTTAATGGTCAGACATATTTGGATGGTTAATTTGAAAGTTGTAGGTTCCAAGCATTTTTACGTACTATTATGCTCGCATGAATAGATTATGATTGAGTTTGTCAACCCTTTGTTCAATATTTTTGTTTCTTTATTTACTTTAACTAATGAAAAGGCATAAGAAAATTGTTGATTTCTAAAGGTGGTGTGTTAGGTAACTGCTTATGAATGTAACTGTGCAGGTGCATAGGAAAGGTGAAGAGTTGAAGAAGAATAGCTTCATTGAACAATAAAGGTTATGATTTATTAGGTCTAACATAGAAAAAAATACAGATGAATATGTTTGTGAAGCTGCATTGAAATAAACCTGGTAAATTTTGACCTTCTTCTGTTCTAACCATAAGACCCATTTCATGTTAAGCTAATGATAGAAACTAGAATTGAATAAAAAAGTGAGTTAAGTAATTTTGGCTTGAATATACATTACAGAAAGCACTTTATGTATTATTTTAGTTTTATTATCTTTATTATCATTGTTAATTTCAATTAGTCAGTGTTTTAATCTTCTAAATTTCTTCCTTCTGAAAATTTCATTTATCTTTATTAGCACTGTAAATTTCAAATAATTAGTGTTCTAATTTCCTGATTTTCTTTCTTTTGAATTTTGAGCATCTTTTTTCTAAGTTTTGTGCAGGCTTGGTGTTCTTAAAGGAGGTAACTCCTCAAAGGTGAGAATGTATACACTTCTTTAGCAAATTACTGAAAATTTATGAGCTTAATTTTGACAAATTACTCTTTTGTTGTCTTGGAAACAAGGTAACGGGTGTTGGGTTTGTGAAGGCTTTGGGCTTGGGCCCATGTTTAGTTTTCTTGTTAATTAAATAGTTAACCCTAATTAGTCTCTATATATATCCATGTCATGTATTGTAATATTTTGTACTGAGCAAATAAAGAAAACCCTAGTTGCAGCCCATGGACGTAGGTCACACCGACCGAACCATGTTAAATCCTTGTGTCGTTTATTGTTCTGCTTTCTGCGTGATAATCGTTTGTGCATGTTCGTGTGTTGGTTCCGCTGCGCCGCTTGATTCCTAACAAGTGGTATCAGAGCTTTGGCTCGTTGTACACACGGAAGGCACTAAAGAAACGATCGCAGATTATTGGTTAATTATCTCGGAGATCTTATTTGAAGCTATCTAGGGTTTCTGCCGCCGCCACCACCTAGGGTTCCTTCGCAGCCGCCGCCACAATACAGGGCGTGAACAGTGTTTTCCGGCGTGAACAATGTTTTCCGGCGTGAACAGTGTTTCCGGCGTGAACAGTGTTTCCGGCGTGAACAGTGTTTTCGCGCGTGAACAGTGTTTTCCGCCCCCGTGAACAGTACTGGCAGAATTTTTTTTTCTGTTTTTTCGCTGTTGTTCGGTTCTGTTTGCTACTGTTGTTTTGGGGGCTGTTATTTGAGTGATTTTTACAATTAGAGTTCCGGCTGGGATCTCTTGGAGTTGCTGGTTTCGCTCAGGTTTTGCAGGTGAAGCGCCGGGTCCGGTGTTTCGGGTTCTTGTGTTTTGGTTGGAAGTACCAGATCTGGTGTGTCTATCCTTTGTTAACTGGTTATTAACTGTTCAGCGTGCCTGTTTCGTTTGTTTTGTCTCCGGTTTGCTACTATGGCTGAAGACGGGAAGACTGTGATCGAAAAGTTCAATGGCACTGATTTTGGTTGGTGGAAAATGCAAATAGAGGCATTACTGTGTCAAAAGGATTTGGATATGACACTGGAAGAAAAACCTGCGAAAATAGAACAAGCTGATTGGGAATCAAAGGACAAGAAGGCTCGTGCGGTTATTACATTGGCTTTGACGAAGAATGTTGCTTTTAATGTCATTAAGGAAACCACGGCTTGTGGTATGATGACTGCTTTGTCAAATATGTATGAAAAACCGTCTGCAGCGAATAAGGTTTTTTAATTCGGGAGCTGGTGAACACAAGGATGAAAGAAGGAAGCTCAGTGATCGCTCACATTAACAATCTAAATTCAATCTTAACAAGACTTGTATCTGTTGGAATTAAGTTTGATGATGAAGTTCAGGCTCTACTGCTGTTGTCGTCTCTGCCTGATAGTTGGTCTGGAACTGTGACTGCAATTTCAAGTTCTGTGGGGACTAAGGGTTTCACTCTTAATGGTATTCGAGATCTAGTTATGGGTGAAGAAGTCAGACGAAGGAATCCGGGTGAGTCATCTAATAGTGAACTACTAAATGTTGGTAGGGGTCGGGGTAATAACAGGAACAGTGGGAGTCGGGGAAGAAGTTCATCTAAACCTAGGAAGAATGTGAAGTGTTGGAGCTGCAATGAGGTGGGACATGTTAAGAGTCAATGTCCGAATAAGAAAGAATTGAACACTGCTGCTGGGGATGTTTCTGATGATGATGCATTGATACTCAGTGTGGAAAACAGTGTAGACTCTTGGGTCATGGATTCAGGGGCTTCGTTTCACGCCATGGACAACGGGGAAACGATGGTGAATCTGAAATATGGTGATTTTGGAAAGGTACGATTAGCCAATGACGAGATACTTGAGGTAACGGGAATGGGTGATATTGATCTGGTTACTTCATTGGGTACTACATGGAACCTAAAGAATGTCAGGGTGATTCCGGGGCTGAAGAAGAAACTGATTTCAGTTGGTCAGCTGGATGAACAAGGACTGGAAGTGAGGTTTGGTAGTGGTAAATGGAGGGTGATCAATGGTAATCTGGTTATTGCTCGTGGTATGAAGCGTGGGTCATTGTATATGGTTGAGGTACCTGCTGAGGGATGTATGACCGTCCCTGTTAAGCACGACAAAATCCGGTTCATTACATCTGGTGCTAAGAGAGTTCATTTTGCAAACATGAAGTCTGAAGCAGGGATGTTAGGTGAACGAGTTCAGAAGTCTAAACCATTCAGGGGATTCGGTGACAGTGGGAGCACGAGACGTGTTTCGGGTACAGTTACAAAGAACCGTTGGGTTTTAAAGACTGCGACTGAAAAATTCTCTCCTGGTTATTGTTTGCTGAATTTGGAGAGTGATGGTGATCCTCGGTGTGTCTTTGAATACGGTGGAATGTCCAAACCGGTTAAGATGGAGGATGAGTCGTTGGCAGCACTAGCCAAGACTGAGTTGGAGCTCGGGGGAGCTTCAACTGACCCTTCTGGTACTTGATGATGAGGGGTCGCTGCAACTAGGAGATGTGATAAAGTCTTAGCTTGTTCTCAGGGAACTGGAGGCTTGGAAGACTTGTTTAAAGATTACTGAAGTTACTGGACAACTGGGTTGCTTTGTACTTGAATGGCGGGCTAGAATTTATCGCAAAGCCTTCAAGTGGGAGATTGTTGGGTTTGTGAAGGCTTTGGGCTTGGGCCCATGTTTAGTTTTCTTGTTAATTAAATAGTTAACCTTAATTAGTCTCTATATATATCCATGTCATGTATTGTAATCTTTTGTACTGAGCAAATAAAGAAAACCCTAGTTGCAGCCCGTGGACGTAGGTCTCACCAACCGAACCACGTTAAATCCTTGTGTCGTTTATTGTCTGTTTTCTGCGTGATAATCGTTTGTGCGTGTTCGTGTGTTGGTTCCGCTGCGCCGCTTGATTCCTAACAACGGGTTCTTATAATATTGTAATATTGTATCAATTGACATTTATAGAAGGCATCTAACCTTATTTTGTGAACTTTATGTGATTGTGTAATTTAATTCACGTCTTTGACCCAAAATATCATTTACTTAACTCTTGGAAGAACCATTCCCATGCATGTGCATCAATTGATCATCTTAGCATCTTCACAACAAATTGCAATTATCATTTATAAAGTCTACATTGATCATGTTAACAAAAAATTATTGCTTACCCTTACACATAAAGATCTTATGAGTTTTATTCTATTATGAGCTAGCAAAATAATCTTAACTAGATCAAGCCTTCAATCAAGACCATTCAGTATTTTTTTGTTCTTTTTTTTCATGGAATACAAGTAGGAGTATCTACTAACTGATAATGTTTTGACCACTTGATTTTTGTGATAGAATTCCAGTTTCATCAGTCACCTAATAACGTGTTATTGTTTTAACCAACCGTGTAACACACGGGTACTAAACTAGTCTAGTATATATTACATTTTAAAATAGCATTAACAGTATTGTACAACTCATCAAAGAGGTGGTACAAGTTTCTGTTGGGTTCCTTCTTTGTTGTGTGTCGGTACATGTGAACAGGTCTGTGGCTTTTCTCTCTCACCAAAGTTTCAGAAATCGCACACACGTACACACACATTTCAACAGGAACATGATGATTTTCAGACGAATACCTACTTGCAATGATGACGGTGGGGGGAGGATGGCTGGTAACATCACCGAAAAAAAGAAGAAATAGAGAGAGAGAGAGAGAGAGAGAGAGAGAGAGAGAACCGACAACTTTGGTAAGCTTTTGCTGCCCCGATGGAAGGCTGAGGCGGTGGGGCTTTGGTTTCGTCCTAAAAGAAGGAAGGAGATAGCCAGATAGAGATAGATGGTTCCAATTTGGGTTTGCTTAACACCGCTAACCTCCACCTTCGTCTTTCACCTCTGTTTCAGGCAAGTATAATGCCGGTTCAAACCCAACGACGATGATGATGACGATGATGATGACGATGACGACGACGGCGGCGGCGGCGGCGGCGGCGGCGGCGATGACGACGGCGACGACGACGACGACAGGCATCATAGGCTAAAAAGTATGTTTGGAATGAGGTTGCATATTAAAAACGTTAATTTTATTGCTTTCAACTTTCAATTTATCAACTATAACATCTTTTTAACTAATTGCATCATCTATATCAATTAAAAAGATGTTATACAATATACGATAAGCCCAACTAACAAGCTTTAATAACGCTACCTGAATACATATAAAACACTAATTTTTCTAATTTGCATTTTATCACTAGTAATATGGGTGTGCGCGGTTCGGTTAGGCTCAGTTTTTCGCTCCCACCGAACCGATAACCGACCGTTGGTTATTACAAAACCAATAACCGAAACCGTAACCGAGATTCGGTTCCGGTTCGGTTTTTATTTTTCGGTTTTTGGTTCGGTTTCGGTTAATTATCCAACATTTTTTTACTTTTTTTTTGCTTTGGTTCAGTTTCAATTCATTATTTTATCAAACGTCCATAAATTTTAACGATACAATTATCATCTTTCTGGATGTCTATATCAAAAAATCTTATTAAATAATAAATAAATGAGTAAGTTCAGAAAAAAAAATGAATTATTGCATTATTTTTTTACTGATAATTAGAAATGCTAACTATATTACAGTGTAATAACTATTATAAAAGTTGTAAATGTAAAAATCTAAACTTAATTTATTCAACCTTAATATAATAGTAGATTTCAACCTTAAATATTACTCAAAAAAATTTCTATCATTTTAACATATAACATTTTAAGGTATTTAAGGTATAAAACTAGAAATACATGAAAATATGTAAGAAAAAGTTGAAAGTATGAATGGTTCGGTTCGGTTTCGGTTAATTCGGTTAACCAAGGATACAAAACCGAAACCGAAACCGATTTTCGGTAAATTCCGTTTTCGGTTTATTCGGTTTTCGGTTTATTCGGTTTTCGGTTTATTCGGTTTTCGGTTTTGTCGGTTTTCGGTTAATTTCGGTTCGGTTTCGTCGGTTAACGGTTCGGCTTCGGTTAATGGTTTGGTTTTTGCTCACCCCTAACTAGTAGCATCTGTTAATTTTGTTTGTTGATGTAGGCAATAATTTGAATCCATTCATTCACAAGGTTTCTCAATGGATTTACTTAACTCAATGGACAATGGTTGCTACTTTCGCTATGTAGTGCAAGGGCTAGCATGTCTGATATGGGTTTATGTCTCAATAAATCAAATTTTTGAAGCTCAAGTAATCAGGACTTGAGTTACAGGGGTAAAAAAACCCAAATGAAAGGTTTAAGGCATAAAAGTTACAGCATAATTTTTGTGTTCCATTGTGGATCATCATTAAGCTATCAATCGTGTATTTATGCTAAGAAATTACAAGCCTCAATAGTTATTTTTTTAGAAAATTTTAAATTAAAATGTGAAATGTGAACGATAAAGGATGAAAAAACATTTTATAATGAAAAAACATTTTATAATGAAACTAGCATTATGCCCCCCGCATTCCAGGGAGCGTAAAATCGTATCAAGCGGTACTACTGGCACACCACCGCCAGTCACGATCAATACTGAAAAATATGTTAAAAGAAATAAAAAACAAAAAAAGTAAAACTGAATGAAAATTAGATGTAAAAACATTGAATCATACATGCGATACATAAAAAATGAAAACGTAAAAAAGTTGAACCACTCAGGTGAAACGTAAACATATTAAACAATAAGTAAGCAATCTAGGACCAGCGCGTTACGCTGGAGTCGTTAAACATAAAAAATAAGCATAAAACGTTGAACCAGTCACACACGTTGTGGCGTATTAACTCCCAAAATTTAGACCGATACGTAAAACTAAAATTTATAAAATATGAAAAGTATAGAATGAAAAGGTGAAAGTAAAAAAGTGTTATGGTTAAATTGTAAAATATGTAAAAGTATTGAGTTAAAAAAAAGTTAAAAGTTTAATAAAAAAGACAAAAAGATGGGTACAACCCACTAAACACATGATGCAATACTCTAAATCACAAATCACTTAATAAACATTAAGTATGATACCACACCCCTATGCACAAATCATTTGATAATCAGTATATGATAGATGGAAAAGAATGATAAAATTGACATGACACAGTATGAAATGTGGAGGGGGGTATGAGTGTAGAAGGTTAAAATTAAACTAGGTTTTGGCGTCGTGTGTTATCGCGTTTATGCGAGTTTTAATGTAACCTAAACCAAAAAAAAATCAAAATTAAAATCAAAATCAAAATCAAAATGAAGGTTCAAACAACAAAATTAGCAAATACACAAAGTAAAACACTCCAAAACCTCAAATCCATAACACAACAGAACATGCAGAACCCAAAAACTAAATCAAAGCCCAATGCCACACACAAAATAGACAAAAATCAAAGACGCAAGAAGGTGACACGGTCCAAAATAGAAAACCAACGAAAATCATAGCCCCGAAAAAAGAGCAAAACCCAAACCTTAATAGCGAGAATCATCAGGGTATCGATAACGAAAGAAAGAAAGCAGGAACCCTGAGAAAGACAATGCCAACGAACCCTATAAATGAACATAATCGAAACATATCAAAGACATGTGTCCAGACATCAAAAACCCGTAAAACCCCACCCCCAAACCTCGAACCCACACCCAAAACAAACGCGACAAAAACACAAACAAAAGAAAAAAAACACACCCACCGACCAAAGGTATTAATAAGAATAATAATTAACATTAGAATACTCTAAATATGATAAATCTATGGTCTAGTTATATTCACACCATGATGGATTATCTAGAGGTGTTTAAAATCGAATATCCGAAAATTTTAAATTAGATTTTGTTATGTTGATTTGAATTCGTAATTTAGAATATTTGAAATTTTGGATTCGAATATTCGAATTCTAAAAACATATGTATTAACTTATATTTATCTAAAAATTAAATAAAATTTATTATAAAAACTTTTGGATTTCCCAAAATTATTATAAATATAGCTGAAATATCCAATAATACCCAAAATTTATAATTAATATTTATTATTTTAATAGTTTTAATACAAATACTTTGGATAATTCGGATAGCGGAAACTTAATTTTTTTTAAAAACACTAACTAAATTCGTATAAATATAATTACTCGTATAAACATAACGAGTCCTATGGACTATCATTTTATCAAATTGGTCAGAAATATTTCCCACGAGTCATGAACGTATATGACTTTAAGCATCCGAGTCGTATAGAACAATAGGATGAAACTAGAATGGGTTGTATAGCGCTATCGACTTGTGTGTATTTTTTTCATCTATTTAGGATCGCAATTATTTGTCGAGACATAATATTCCTTGATATACATAAGAATTATTTGACGTGATATAAGATTGCGTAAAAGGCTACTATATAAGCGACAATACGTTTATTTATTTCATTGTCTCTTTACATAAAGATGTCTAACGGATGATGCCAAAATCCAAGGCATTCATTTGTCAAAGTTAATAACATGTTAACACCGATGGAGAACCATAATTGACAGGATGCTTATGGTAATCATGAAATACTATCCAGTTCTTCTACATCAGAGATATCCTGTGGTGGCGTGTGTATTCTACGGTTCTTACGAGACTTGATCAAGATTTGTGGGGTTCCCTTCTAGTGTTTTGAGAAGAGGGTTGTTTATGACTATTTGTAAGTTTTTAAAACATGACTTATATTAATGTATTTGAAATGATAATAATTATTATTTTATTTTACAAAATGTCCATGCTTGAACAAACATACCTATATGTTGATGGTTTGATGAAATACAAAGAACTGAAGATTAGCTCCATTGGACAATTTCATCGTCTTGTTTTTTTTTTTTTTTTTTTTTTTTTTTTTTTTTGTATCAGGCTGTCGAAGTTTGGGTGCTCCCTTATATTCTCCTTCACGATCACATCTAAGATGAATATTCATGACATCGTCGGTTGCATTTTTCTTCAACCTTGGATGATTATAATGCATTCATTCTCACATCCTCTCACCCAACGAACCGACTCATCAAGGGACGCGAAAACCTATAAACAAAATGTATGATTAAAATTTTGTAAGCTGACCACTAGTAATTTGAGATATGTAATAAACTAATCAGTTTGATACAAACCAATGTGATTGTTAGGAGATTCACCAATATTATCACCATCTTAATCTCACGGTGTAATTGTGATAATATTCATCTTTGTTATTGTTATAATAGTCAGCCCTGGATATATAGTTAATATCTATGTATAACATTTTAATAAAGAAATTTACGAATAAAATAAAAATAATAAAATTAGATGAGATATGAATACAGTTATATCGGTTTATATATTAAGTTTAATAGAATATTACGTAATTTCAAATATATCACACATTAATTGAGGAATCTCACGTCATGTTAAATAACTATCACTTAAACCAATGAATCATAGGAAATTCAAGTTCTTATTAATAGTGTTAAATGCTTTTTTGGTCCCTGGTTTTTTTGTTTGTGCGGTTACGGTACCTGTGTTTTTTTTTACGGTTACACTACTTCAATTTTAAAAAATTGCTAAAACGACCATTCCGTCTAATTTCCAACTTGATGGCGTTAACATGCAGGGTTATTTCCGTCTTTTTTATGTACTTGTTTTTTAAAAACTCTTGTTTACTAAACAGATAGCTCAACCATCCACCACAACACCGTAGTGTAGGGGTATTTCAATCGATACGACATTAACTCAATCTACACAACAATAAGTACAACAATAAGGTAATCAAGGATATGATCGTTTCAACAGGATTATGCTTGTAATGTACGGGTGACGCAGGGCACGCAAGATGGTAGATCTGATCTACTTCAAGCAGCAACGGCTCCACAACATCGTGACGAATGAGCTCAAATCTAGGTTTCCCAAAATGATGCATCACGTTATCCTTATTCCCCGTGAAGAAATTATCAACGACAATCACGCTATCGCCTTTGGCGATCAATCGGTCAACGAGGTGACTTCCAAAGAACCCGCTCCGTCGATGACGACGATCCACAACCCCTTTCGCTTCAGCCTTAACGAGATCTTCCCGCCGGAGTTCAAGGATCCGAACCCGGGTCGGAAAACGGGTCGGCGGGGGTTGAGGAGGTCTGATGATTGGGAGAGTGAGTAGGCGTCGTGGATGTTGATGGTGTCGGTGGTAGTGGTAGGGGGTGGTGGGGACGACGACGATGGCGGCGCTGATGACGACGCTGATGAGGACGAAGAGGAGGCGTTGTTCGCAGAGGAGGTAGCAAATGGGGCGGATGACGGAGAGCCAGGGTTTGTGGGGTTTGGGAGAGTATGAATACGACGTCGTTTGGGGCTCGTGGCCTCTGAATATCAACTCAGATCTCATCGTCGTCTTCTTCTTCTTCTTCTTCACTTCGATCTCTGTTCAACTGATGTATGTGTGTGTGTGTGTGTGTATCTGAGAGATATAGAGATGTATTATGTATATGTGTGTGTGAAGGGGGGGGGGGGTTTAAAAGACAAGCACGTAAAAATACGAAAATGCCCCTGCAAGTTATCGCCGTCAAGTTGGAAATTAGACGGAATGACCGTTTTAGTAATTTTTAAAATTGAAGTACGGTAACAATAAAAAAACACAGGTACCGTAACCGCATAAACCATAAAAAACCAAAGACCACAAAAGCATTTCACTCTATTAAATATACGACTAGTGTAGCGCAAATGTCACACATGGTTTTACAAGAGTCGTATGCGTTTATTGTAAAACTAAACTACTGTTAACAAAGGATACCCAAACTAGGGATCAAAATCCATCATTCATCATTCATCATTCATCATTCATCATTCATCATTCATCATTCATCATTCATCATTCATCATTCATCGTTCATCGTTCATCGTTCATCGTTCATCATCATCATCATCCCCCTAATTTTATTAATCGGAAGCCATGGGTGATTTTGGCCGGACTTCTGTTCATGACGCTCTCGGAGGCGGCGCAGGTTTCTCTCCGATTTCCACTTTTGATCTCGATCTCACACACATCCTTTTCATTGTAATCCATTTCAATTTCATAAATAGTTGTTGTTTTCTTAATCAATTGGATATCCGTTTGCATTTTTATGATACAATTCGATTGGGATCGAGAATTGTAACATATATATATGTATATATTTGTGCATCTTATGATTCAGTCTTCGTTGCGAATTTCGGTGGTGCAGTTGCTGATATATTGCTCTGGAGGAATTCTTACGGAGGAGGAGTTGTGCTGATCTGTTCCACCGTCCTGTGGTTGTTATTTGAAAGAGGAGGTTATAACATTTTGGCATTCGTCGCCAATAATCTGCTGCTTTTGGTTGTCATACTCTTTTTCTGGGCTAAATCTGCATCTCTTCTCAATAGGTCTGTTTATAGTTTTTCTCCATGAGCTTATGAAGTATTTCTGAACTTGATCATATATTGATAATTGATTTGTTTGTGCATATGAAATTACACCGGAAAGAGTATAACAATTTACATAAATTAATTACACTACCGTAAATCGCATAGAGGAGTAGAATTTTGGTGTCCATTTTCTCAATTTTTCCTTGTGTAATTGTGGTCAAATGCATCGATAAACAAATGAGCTATTATTATGCAACTAACAGGATTGAAAAGGTGGAATATCGGGGTGTTTGGGAGTTCTGTTTTTCAATTTGATACTTCAAATTAAATATTCTTGGTGGATCCAAAGATACAAGTTTACTTGAAAAGTGAGATTAGAATTCCAATAAGATGATTATCTGCTTCTGGTGATAAGCATTTTCATCAACTACTTAAATAAGCAAATCCCAGATTCCCTTTATGCTGGGAATACAAGCTAATGTTGCTTCTTATTTGACTTGTGATTTATCTTAGTTGAAGCAACATTTTTGTCCAAGGTCTTTGAGAGTTTGAGTATCAGTGAGTTTTTGTAGAATTGTGTTTGCATTGTTCTAGGTGTACCCGTAACTTAATGTTTGGTTATTCGATTTGGTGATCTGATGTAGTATATGTCCTTGGCTTTTGTTTGTTTAAGTACATCAGTAATTTAGGGGGTCTTTGGGATTGCTTATGAAAACTGCTTATCTCCTTATGGCCTTTTGGCCTAAGCAACCTTAAACTATAAGTTAAGACAACTTATTTCACTTACAAATAACCACGAAAACAGTTCGGATAAACAATCCTAGATACTTAGAAGTAGATAACAATTATCAATTTGTGTACCTGAATGTAGACCTCTGCCTCCTATCCCTGAATTGGACATTTCAGAGGAATCGGTTCTTGTTGCTGCTGAGGAGATGCAAGTGTGGATAAATCATGCCTTTTCGATTGCACGTGAAATTGCAATTGATGGAAACTTGAAAACTTTGATTGCAGTATGATTTCATATTATTTCATAATGATTGCTTGAGATTATTGCTTTGAGCAAAACTCCACGAAATAGAAATGAACTTTACATTTCCAAGCCGCCACTTGAGATGCCATATATGCAATTTATTTTTAAGTTTATTTACAAGCTAGATTTTCTTTTTTCTTTAGTGAACTTTTATAAATAATCATGATAAGTCACACTACACAACTAATATGACAAAAAACATGTCGCTTCAACAACTTTCGAAAATCATACAAAAATGGCCACCGACCACTTGAAGATGTCATCTGTTGATACAATCAGTAACTAAGTGAGACATCATATCTAAAACCAGTAATAAATTGTAAGTTGGTTTTCATATTGCACTTAATTAAAAGTTAGCTTCCTAAATATGGAAAATGTGTGTAGTTCATTTCTGTTTTGGGCAGTTTCCCTTTTGTTGTCTGTTTACTTGCAAAGATTGGACATGAAACAATGATGAAACTTATGACTGATTTTCAGGTTGTCTCTAGCTTATGGCTGATTTCTTATATTGGTAGCTTTTTTAACTTCCTTACTCTGATCTATATTGGTGAGCTAGTTGCTATGCTTTTTCTCTTTTGGGCCAACTTCATGTATATATCCTCCTAAAAGTTCCAAGTTTCATGATTATCCTTTTACATTTAATAACATTGATATTCACTCTCCTCAATCATTATAAATTGATATTCACTCTCCTCAATCATTATAAATATTATCATCTTTCACCTTTCATTATAGATAATATAAAATTAGTTACCTCTAACAACGTGTTTCATTGACGAAACGAGGAGAACATTATGCACTGAGATGGTCAGAGTACAGTGTTTTCCCATTTGTTTATCCGATGAAACAGACTCTATAAGCATCTGATTTTATTTACTAATGTCGAATGGATGAATATTGGATATGGTTTTAGAAGGATATATATATGCAGTAGTCCTTTTATTTGTATGCCTACTGAAACCTTCCCATGATATTTTATAATTCTTGATTTTATCTCAGGGGTACTTCTGAGTTTATCAGTACCTTTTGTATACGACAAGTTTCAAACCCAAGTGGATGAGAAGTTAAGTACAGTACGTAAGATCGCCCATTCAATCTACAGGCAAGCTAACGTCATCTTACAGATTATCCCATCAATACACCACAAACAAAAGACTCAGTAGCTAATGCATACAATGTTTAAGAAGGTAAGATTCTTCTGTTCTATCTACTCTATTCATGGTTCATGTTAAAGTTAATTGTTGAAAAGATTTTAGTATGGGTCCTTAACCTAAAATAATGTTTGTATGAGGATGTCACCCAAGTATTCAAAAAATTTTTTTAACTAAAGCCACTCATATATACGGGTTCTGGCCAAAAACATGAGCTATAATGGAAGTTCTTAACTTTTTGAAAAGATGAGAACTGGTATTTGCCTATATCAACATTTTCTGCAACCGAATGCATTTAGAGGTATCTTGCTGTGGCTGTTTTAGATCTACGCCTGACATCATGGTAACACATCTGGCGAATTGCTGTTAATCTGCATGTGTGGACCCTGTTACTTCATATGCTTTGGCTGCTGCATCTTTTGCTTATCGGTTGGTTGTAGCGATAGTCATTTTTGAGGTTGTGAAAATTTTCAGTGCAAACATATTTCAATGTTTTTGGGATAATTTCTTATTCTTTTAAACAAATAGTGTGTTACATTGTTTTGGAATAATTACTTATTCTTTTTTAACAAATAATGTGTTCCATATGATTGTAAGACGATTTTATATTTTGTGTGAAGTTATCTTACACCTTGGGCCCTCTGGACATTTCCATTTGTTCAAGTATCCGACATGTTGTAGTATTTTGCTTAGCTATTTTTCATTTGACCTGTTAGAAATAAAGTACACCATACATTGGATTTTATCAAAATTTTCCGCTCCATTATTAGGCCAGGGCTTCAATTGGCTTCAAACAATTGCAGGAGTTGAAAATTTTTGGGTCTTTCCATCTTGATCCGTCTATAATTGACCCATTACGTGAACGGACACCAAATCTAAAGAAAAACGTAATTATTCTCCTTCACAGTCGAACAAAATTTAATACAATCAGGCCAATATTATTAAGACCTCAAGTTCTATTAACATCTTCTAGCACTGGATTTTGTGCTGTTGTAGTTTCTATCTTCTATTTTTTCCCAACGACCTTTCATCACGAGCCCGAGATGAATGGAATATTAGCTATGGTCGTAGGAGAGAAATGTAGATTTTGAGACGCTAAATACGCTGCAATCCCCGCGGCATAACCAGCAAAAGCAAAACCACTTGCCTGAAATCCAGAAAAACTTGCGTTAATGTCTATTTATAGCAGGATTTGGAGATTTGGATACATAATCGGATGACATATGAAATACTATTTACGGGCGGCCTGAATACTTGAGTGGCCTTTTACCACATTTACAAAGACAATACAAATAAAATAACAATCTAACATTTTGAACCTTTCTTTTAGCTATTCTTTTTGAGTTTTCACAAGCATAGCTCTAGTGGCTATGTTTAAGAGGTAAGAGCATGCATACATTGTTGTACTTTAAACATAGCCACCTTGAGGTGGTTGATGATTAATGGTTAAAGTACAATGATGTATGCATGTTGTTACCTTACAGCAAAACTCTTCCTTATATTTGAGATCAGGAGCGTCACCCAAAAAGATGTCCAAGGATAGTTTAACTATCAGGGGTATGAGTGATTTTGTCTCAAGTGTAAAGGAGTGAAAGTTGAATTATTTGACAAATTATCTAGTTAAAGTTTAACTTTGACATATTTAGGATTTAGAGTTTGAATTATGAAAAATTTAGAGACCTAAAAATAGTTCAATTTTGACAACAATTTCCAGAACTAAAGAGTTAGAAGATTACTCATACCCCACATTGTTAAATATGGGGGTTTTATTACCTTTAGACTCTAGACTTGAAATTAGTCATTAACCCTAATAAAACAAGCGAGACAGGTAAAGCTAACGGGTCAATCCTAGAACATGAAAACATGTCACATTGGTTTGGATAAAACAGATTCTCACAAGAATGGGCTCATGTTGGGACGGGTCCTTATAGGAAAAGAAAAAGTATGAACACCATATTTATTATTATGCCTAGTGGCGTGTGAGCGGGCGTAATGCTGGAGGTGGGGTCAATGGCAATAACAATGTTCATGTGGCGGCGATGGTGATGATGGGGTCCGCTACAACGGGGAGACGGTGGCGGCAATGGGTGATGCCGACCCATTTGGACCCGTTAAGGTTAGCTAGTTCCATAGACTGACCATTTTGATCCATTATTATTATTTGAGCGACCCAAAACAACCTATTAATTAGAAAATGGGTCATGGTTGCGAGGTGTAAATTGTGTAATAGGCACAGGCAACAAAGTCTATACACCCACGCCAACTAAAAGTACACGTGATACTAATGGGGAAATAGCCAACAAAGATAAGTTGATAAAAAAAGGTATACTTAGTGCTTGACTTAGCTCTAGCTTTGCGTCGGGTCTAGGGAGGGAACGGATCGCTTCATGATTTGATATACACAGCCTTACCCAACTCTTTGTACAGGAGGTTGATTCCCATGGCTGGACCCATGACCTCAAGGTCACAAAACAACAACCGTACCAGTTGCTCCAACGCCCGCCTTCTAACTTAAAATAACAAATCCAAGGCCTACCTCTGACTTAAAATGTATATTAACCCCCCAACCTTATCAGTTCAAATGCCGATGAATTTTGGGACCTTCAACTTTGTTAAGTTTCCTTTAAATTTTATAAAATTGGACTCACACTAATTAAAAAGAACAACGAAAGTTCATACACCCCACACTGGATAATTTGATATTTTAAGTACTAATTTTTGGCAACTTACCGTATTGAACTGTTAAAGCAGGAAGAACATACCTTTCTCAAGTACCAAAAAAAGTCGATTTTTTCCATCCCCATTAAAGCAACGCCAGCAGCAGATCCAATAACAAGCATGGACCCACCGGTGCCGGCACAAAATGCAACCAACTGCCAAAATTGGGAGTCTTGGGGATACGATGAAAGGTCATACATGCCCATGGCTGCAGCCACCAGTGGAACATTATCTATAATTGCTGAAACTACCCCTATTGCACTTGCAATCAACTCGCTACTAGGAATATGGGCATCAAGGTAATTTGCTATTTCTCTAAGAAGCCCTGCTGCCTCCAAGCTAAAATTCAAAATGTCCATAAAAAATAAGCCAAAGTCAGATGTCTGATACTCCCCCAATCCCAAAACTATTGTCGACAATTCTATTTCAATTTGTCCCCAAGCATTTCAAATAAAGGGGCCGTTATAAAATTTGCTAGTTTCCTATTTTATCATTAAAATCTTCCAACTTCTTTCCTAAAGAGACGAAGAAAAGCAGAGGTAGTGACAAGTTAAAACATGTAAATATTATTACGGGTCAAAACGGCTCATGTTGACCAAAAACACCCTTTGTCTAAATTTTGAACCGATTGAAATATAATCTGGATCAAGTATGATTAAAAATTTATGATCACAACAATAGTTCTTTTTTTAATATGATTATGAGAACACTTTGGATGATGCTTGAGACCCATTTGACTAGTTTTAAATTTGCCAGGATTAACCCCATTTTTCTTTACACATTTAGCCTCTTAAAAAAACACGGATCGACCCATTTACCACATCTTTGAAAAAGTGATCTTGGAGCAATTTTAGTTTTTTAGCTCTTTTTAAATGATACCGGGTTTGCCAGTTGAAAAAATCTGAATTTTTTATTTTACCCATTTGGACTGTTAGAAAAATACCAGAATAGACCCATTTATCAGGTTTATGAAAAAGTGATCTTAGGGCATACCTACTGACAGATAACAGAATTCCTAGGAAGAAAAGAGCTCCTTGAGTATCAATACGTGATAAAGCCTGAGGTACTTTTAACTGCTGTCTTTCTGATTCTCCATAGTGGATAGCATCAGTTAATATCCAAAGAACTCCAAGCCCAAAAAGCATACCCAAATAAGGAGGCAAGCCCGTTAAAGATTTGAAAATAGGAACAAACACTAATGCTCCAATCCCCACTGCAAAAACAAGTTGCCCACGTGGCGCCATCTGTTCAGAAGCCAAAACATCATCTGTATTCTGTCCCTTTCCATCAACGTCGCTGAATGAGGAAAAACACATGCAAACGTTGGCAAATTAATGTTGTACAAGTTAAAATTTTGACACTATCATTTTGGAATTTGGATATGTTTCTTTCATTTTCCTTTTATCATACCTAATAAATGTCTTTAAAATAATGACGCCAATGAGCAAGGAGGTAACTTAAATTTCAAATCCTTCCAGAAAAGAAGATATTGCAGTTTTTAAAGGACATACTAACCACTAATAATGCATTGCAATTTTCATGGAACAGAGAAGAACACCTTCTTGTAGAAACCAATTATCCAACAAAAACCAGTTTTTTATCAAAAGAATACCTTGAGAATGACATGAGGGCCAATGGCACTGCAAGAGAAACGACACTAGGCACAAATAGGCCCTGTAATAACAGAAACATAATCAAGATTAGTTGTTTGTGTATGAAAGTATTTTAATCAACTAGCTATTTATACGTTCGATAAAAAAAACTAGGTTTAACAAAAGGAGGCACCGTCATTGTTGGCAATGTGGATATTTGGCCATGTATCCAAAGCATAGTAGTTGTTACATCACCAATAGGAGTCCATGCTCCACCTGCATTTGCTGCTATTACAACTACAGCACCAAGTAACCTGTTAAAACACGGCACTAATCAGTTACATGTGGAAACATTGCAGTGTTAATTTCATAAAAACACACAAGCACACATGTATTTTAAAAGTTCAAAATTCGTTTATATCCTTCTAAATTTCATAATATCATATACATCCTTTATAGAAATTAAAAACCAGAAAACCATAATCACCCATTCCATACTAAGTAAAATAAAATCAGTTACTTGTAACAGATTGTTTCACAGAACAAACAAATAGGAAAACTTTGTTGTTAAGTTTAGAAGTTACATAACTTGATCATGCAAAGGAAAGGCCAGGTACTTATATCTGAATTCAGCAAAAGTATATAAGGACTTATGTCTGAATTCAGCAAAGTTCATAGGGTTTTCTTGACAATTGTCCTTTTTAGTAACTCAAAATTTGTCTTACAAAGAGTATGCATTTTTCATATGTTGTTTTGGGAACATCCGTCAAACAATTTTATAACAAAAAGCTAGTGAGCAGCTAGATACATGGACATCAGAGAAACAGAGAAACAAAAAGTAGGTAAGGGAATAAAATACACATAGAGAGTTTTATCTGAAAGAAGCTATAAATAAGGACTTCATGTGTGCAACTCTTTTTCGTAGTAAAAAAACAAAGCACAAAACATTTAGCTACAATTACATACTTTCGGTATTCTGATGGAGGTACCAGTTTCCTCAATAAAGAAACCATGACTATTGTAGATGTGAGGTTATCAAGCACCGCGCTAAGGAAGAAAGTCACAAACCCAACCTGAAATCATCATCAAATTTTACATATGGTAAAGCAGAATGATGATGACAGCCGATTTAGTAAAATGGGCATGTGTTAATCATTTGGGCATGAATTGACCTTCAATTACCAAATAGATTTAATTTGATGATATATATTTAATTATTTATATAATGGACAGAAATAAAATTCCTATTAGTAAGTAAATAAATGATATATACTTCTAAGTGTAGCTTAAAAACCCTCCTAAAGGACACTTTCGCATTAATCTATGTGTCATTTATACCAATGTCGACCAAAACCATGTGAATGATGAAATGGCCATAAGATTCTCAAAAGAAAATATTTTAACATATCGTTGACACCTTATCAAAGATAAATCAGAATTATAATTAAACTTCTGGTCTTATTCCTCATATGGCTTGTTTTTGGTGGAAATCAATATAAGAGATAATAGATAATTGAATGGCCAATATGATAGTTTTGATACATGAGTGGCCTTATTGAAAATACTTGAATACTAGGGTGGCCTATAAATGTATCATCCCTTAAAAGTAAAAGATACCTTTATAACTATTTTTCTATACAACTTTCATTTACGTTACTTATATTAATTACATTTAACCCTGTGAGCAGCCTCTTTATCTTATGAGATAGAGGTAAGGTTTGCCCACATCCCACCCTCCCCAGACCCTACTATTTGAGTGGGATATGTTTGTTTGTTTATATCAATTACATTTAAATGAGGCTACTCTAGGAGACACATTACAGTAAGATAACAGAAAGATGAATAACAATTCATAAAAAAATTCTAATATAAACAAGAGAAGGGAGTGGTGTTTTATCATAACTGAAGTATATAGAAGGAGAATGGCATGTACTTTAACGATTGAAATGAATACTATAAGTTTATAACTTAAAAAAAAGGTGGATCACTAACCACCCAAAGGAGGGAACGTGGTTTGCGAGTGGTAATATTGTCAGTAACCAACTTAAATCCTTGATGAGCATCAACTATTTCCACTATTGTCATTGCACCAAGCAAGAAAAATACTATTTCACTGACTTCTGCCGATGCATGTGTCAACTCTGCTACAGCTATGTCAGTTGAAGGGGCCTGCATGGCAAAATTTGCAGTGTTCGGGCAACAAATGTAAAGAAGTATAATATGGATAGATATATATGTAGGAGTAGAACTTAACAAAAAATAAATAAGGATCATGTATGCGGAGGCTACATATACATTAAAATAACTTTATAGGCCGCCCAAACATGCATCCGGTTTCGTGGCCTATGGCAAATTTGCCAAAAACATACCTGATGATGAAAATTGTACCAAAAATTTAGAAAATTCAAAAATACCCTTGTATAAATCTATAAGTAACGAATTGACGTAAAAAATCTAGTTTGCTTTTGTCATTGGGAGAATTACATATATTCTTATAAACTTAATTACATATTTCCTCGAAACACAAGTTTTCAATGCCTAATGTACAATGGTCTTCAAGCATGATTTGGGCAAAAAATGAATTTTGCAAGTTTAGAGAGGGATATATGAAATTTCCCCTTTGTCATTTACTCATTTTATAATATTCTAATTTCTAACCGATCTCGGTATAAATGAAACTCAATACATACTTGGGTGCCTCGTGGCCTATAAACTAGTTCAAGTATATGGGCGGTCTTGATGAGAAAAGTTGAATACTTAGGTGGCATCCACATGCATTATCACAAATAAATGGAACCAAGCGCATAAACTTACAAAAAGATGCATTTTGTATGCTCTCCATAGCCATGAGTAGGTTTACCAAATGATAAACTAACAAAAGAAGGTATACATGTCTTATCCATGCCTCCTATTAGGCTTCTAAATATATAATCCACAAGCAAATTTGATCACTTGAATTTTTATTGAGAATTGTTGGATATCTACCATGGGTATTGTGAAAATTAAGATGATACATGGATCAAAGAAAAAATCAATCTGAAAGCGGTTTGAGACTTAGAGACATTCTGCCTATGCATGTCATGTAACATGCATGCATGTTTGAAAAACATAAACTAAAAAGAAATCTATAGGCTATAATGCTAACAAAAGAACAAATTGCATGAAATAGAAACGAACTTTACACTTGTTCACAATCTTAGCAACCAACTTCAAGTTACGTGGAAAATAGAAACCAACTTACAATTTATTACCGATTTTACCAACCAACCTCAATTTAACCAACTTTAACTAGAAAGTGTAATGTGCCACTGGTTGATGGCAGGTGAGCACCATATCAGATGCCATGTAGAGAGAATTATATTTATGTGACAAACTTTAAAAATCAAATATGCTTTAAAAAAAACACGAGTTACTAAAAAAAAGATTTGTATTAAAAAACATTATTAAATATTATATCAGATGCCAACTCATCAAGTTTTGAAAAATCAGCAAAGGAAAATGAGTTGCTACCAGAACAGGTCATTCATTGCTACAATTGGCAATAATAAATAACTTGGTTGCTAAATGAAAGCTGATTTCTATTTTGCAAAGTTGGTTGCTAAAATCATGAGCAAAGTGAAAAGCTTGTTTCTATTGCATGCATTTAGCCCAAAGAAATAAAATCCAAATTGACGAAGTTCATGTCTTACTCCAATGCTCCGAATAACCCACAAGCTAACTGCCATCAGCAAACCTACTCCACTTTTATTGAAGGCGAGTGACTCTTCGAAAATTATGCCAGCATACCCTATTCCAAACAGCAATGCCATTGCAAGATCCTGCACCAGGGGTACACTAAAATTATGTAAAATCATTATAATGATATTTAACAAGCTTTGAGATTATAACAAACACCTGGTTTGCAGCCACCCATGAATGATTAATTGCAACTGCCCCTGTCACAGCAGCTCCAAATATTGCCAGAGCTTTTAATAAATCCGTTTTCGGCTGGTAAGTAGCTTCATATTCTAATGAGCTTGTTTCATCCACTGAACATAAAGGATCACAATCTCCTGAGGATGTTAAATCCTGACGTTGAAAATGAAAGAACTTAGGAAATTCCCAAACAAGTGTCTAAATTCATTAAAACTGATAGTAATCGTTACTCCTTAATATCTTATGTCGTATTTCATCATATATCTTCCATATTATCATCAATATGTTACAAACCCTAATAGTTCCAGAAATATTGGTAATAAAATAGTGCTCCACAAGTTTTTAACAGAACTTCAAATCAAATTCTCCCAACCATACATTTTTCAGCTATTAAACATCCAATTGACAATAAAACCGATCAAATTACTAGATACTAACCATAATACAGATCTAACTTAACAAACCAGCGAAATATTAAGTAACACCTGAAACTGCTTATCCGAATTAGGTTTAGGCGGTTGCTGTTGCTGTTGAATTGAAGATGTGTTTCCTTCACCTCCACGTGCCTTATCTTCTGCACGAGCCAAAACTCCATTCCTTTGCAGTAATTTTGGGCCTCTGGATATTAATAGAGGCGGTGGCGGAGGTACCGATAAGATGCAAGACCGCTTTCTGAATTGGGGATTTAGGGGCTGAGAGAGGTGATAAGTTCTAAACGGAAGCACAGTGGTAGACATTCAGATGGTTCTCTGAACGACAACTAAGGCCGGAGGTCACGGCGGTGCTGCGGTGGCGGTGACGGTGGCTGAGGCTGAGGCTTAGAGTGATCGGAGAGGGAGATTTAAGAAGCAATATCTTGGTGGTGGTGAGCTATTGCATGTTAAAAAATAAAAATACTAGTAATGATGGATAATAACATTAAGTCGTGTGACTTATGGTCAAATGTCGTATTAAGTCCGATACGTGGAATAGTTGTCACCGTGCAATTATTATTTTTGTATTATTTTTATGGTTTAGTATGAAAACCATTACTGATTAAAAAAGAGTAAATTAATATTTTAGTCTTTACGAAAATTATGGTTGTAATCTTAAACTTTATTTATTACACTTACAGTTTAATAGTTTCACACCTAGTTTCATTTTCATCCAAATCATTAACAATGTTAAAAAAAATTCTGTTAAATTAATGTTAATTGATAATATTACTGATGTGATTAAATATAAAATAATAATATCTCTATATCATCTTGCCATCATCATCGTCTTGCCATCCTCATCATCATCAACTGAACCATATCACGTTCGGCACAAACACCACCGTTATCATTCCATCAATTAACTCTTCCACTACCACCCACCACCATTATCATTCCTAACAAAACCATAACCATCATGGTTCAAGACCCCTCCCCACCCTCAACACCTCCTCTCTCTCTCTCTCTCTCTCTCTCTCTCTCATCTCCTCCCTCTCTCTCTCTCTCTCTCTCTCTCTCTCTCTCTCTCTCTCTTTCTGTGTGTGTGTGTTATGGTATTTCACCACCCCTATCGCAACCCTAACTCGATTTGAGTCAGCAAAGACGAAAGTACTATTCTTCCATCATAAGACCAGCTCATTTTACAATTTGGGTATTGTTTTGGATTTGATGAAAATGAAGAAAGTTGAGAAATTCTAGATCCGAGGTTTGTTGATTTTGTCGATCTTTCAACTGGCTTAGATCTTATAGTTACTCTCACAGAGAGAGAGAGAGAGAGAGAAACAATGAGAGAAAGACAAAGCAGATTAGGTATGGTGGAGTGGGGTACGGGTTTCTAGCCACCGGAGGTGACGTGCGGTAATGGGGTTATGGCTACCGTAGGCGGTGGACGATGGTGTGGGTTTTAGCCATCGGCGTGCAGTTATGGGTTCAGGGGGAAGAGAAAGCTGTAGGACCGTTTAAGGGATGTTGAATACAATCAGTCTCACAATGAGGAGAGTGTTAGAGTCCTTAACAGTTTAAATAGGGAACCATGCAAAGAACACAAGTAAGAATGAGACAGAACTAAGAACAATATATAAGGTATTCAAGAATGTTGTATATTAATCTCAAGTTCTCTTACAAGAGTTATAATGCATACGTTTTTTACAATACAAGACCCTGAGATACTTTATATTACATCCTACAACCGACCATACTTGGAAAGCCAGTTGGAACATTGAAAGACAACAAAATCAATGTAGAGTCAAAAGACAGATTGCCTTTTGACTAGTGACTATGACATACCATAGCTCACATCCTAATATATTACAAAACAATAAAAGTATATAAAGTAGAAAGTTATAGACCCAAGACTCAATGTACAGTTTACAAAAGCATGGGTGTACAATTTACAAAAGCATGGACCTTTTCACCAACTCTTGCAAGTTGGTGACTATTCAGAGTTGCAACGAAAAGTAGGTCAGCTTTATGTAAAAGTACATCAGAGAAAAATATGTTCTTCTAAGTTTTTGAAAGAAATCAGTCTTCACTTCATTTGGCTTTGGAAGACTTTGTCTTTGAAGCTACGGAAGACTGCATCTTTGGCTTTGGAAGATTTGGTCTTTAGCTTCGAAAAATTTTATACTTGGAATAATTCTTGTGCAGAGTATGAAGCTTCCGCAGTAACTTTGGCTTCGAAAGTTTTTATACTTAGCATAATTCTCATGCAAAGTATAAAACTTTTGCAGGAACTTTTGGTTTCATAAGATTTTATACTTGGAATAATTCTCACGCAAAGTATAAAACCTCTGCAGCAGTTCTACTTAGTACTTAGTGCATGCATGTAGGAAGCCATTGGTTGCTTTGGTTGCATCAGCCTTTTATATAAACCTTACAAAAGGTAATTAGCGTATGGTGGGGAAGGGAGACTGAACTTTGGCGGTGGAGGTTGGAGGCCAGAGAGGGTAGTGGAGGTGGCGCAGATTGGGTATTTTGTGAAGAGAGAGGGAGAGGGGAGAGAGAGGGGAGAGAGAGGGAGCATAATGGAGGGGGTAAGATGGGTGGGGTTTTATTTGTTTTGAGTAAATTATTATAATTTTTTAATAACAGGGGTAAATTTATCATTTCAAATCAACTTAACAGAAAATTTTAGCGGAGTTAGTGGTGTGGACTGAAATTGAAACAAACCTTAAAACCATTGGACTGTCAGTGTAATAAAAAACTATTGGATGAAAACCGTAATTTTCATCAAACCCTAGGGACTAAAATAGTAATTACCTTTAAAAAAGATATTGTAATCATGCTTTTAAGTTTTAACCATATTTTTGTCGGTGTTTTAAGGAATTTAACATTCACTAGACCAAAGATTTAGTATGCAGTTGGATAGGTGTGTAGTTGACTTTCTCCTCCAATAGCAGAAGTGTGATGGTTTGGGCTCGTAATCTTTAAGGTCTCAGTCCTCAGGTTCAAACTAGACTCAAGGGGTTTTCCCATAGCGATGTGTTTCCTCTTTAATAGTGTTCTTGAGTAGTCAGACTTGTAACGTCAAAATCAGTACAAACAATTGACATTCCGTCCCAGGAAGGTTCACTTTGGTAATGGGATTGTTCCAAACATGGTTCAAAAAAAGGTTGGATGGGTGTTTTATATGTTCATGATTTGTATTCTTAGTTACATAAAAGACACTTTAGATTATAGGCTTCTGCTATAAGTATCTTCCATACTTGTATATCCACTTTTGCATATTGTAAATATATTAATTAGGATCGTGTAATTATGTTAAGCCCATTAAGTTCAAGTCCAGTAAGGTTATGTGATACGGTGTGCATTATGGTTTCTTCTAAGTATATATATTAATGTATATTATTCATTCAAGACATACAATACATGAATCTTTTACGTACAATACATGAATCTTTTACGCTTGTCCCTTCATGACCAAAAAATTAGTCGACCCTTCCCCCACCCTCCTCTCTAACTCCACCGCACCCTCCTCTCTAACTCCACCGGCACACTGACACAAACAAAGTCCACACCTTCAACACTAGGTATGTAAACGAAGTGTTCATGCAAAAGTCAAGCTTAAGTCGTTAGTATAAAAGTATAAGTCTGGTTTAGGATCTGGGGACTCAAACAAGTTTTCTTAATTGGGGCGTTCTTAAGGTGGTGTAGTGGTGATGATGGTGCAATGTTGGTTGATGATAAAAGGATCATTATTATAGAATAACTAAAGGCACACACAACTGTCCTTTCTTTTCTTACATAATCATTCATCACATATCTTAATTCTAAGAAACTTTCTTCCATTGTCTCTAGAGATATCTTTGATGGAAACACTAGGATTTATTTAGGTACCATCGGTTGTAAGAGTGCTCATAAGAGAAGACCTACAATAGATGGAAATGGTGTGGTGACACTTGGTTGGGTTGCCCTTGTAGTAGTTTTTTGTCCATTTGTCATGATGTTGATGAAAGGGAGAGACCGATACTATTCTGCCCCACAGATGGTCCAGATTAACCGATCGTCACTTAAGGACAGTTTTATCGTTTAAGACTCTTTTAGTAACAATAATTAATTTGAGTCTTTACATGGCATGTGTAATTGCTAGTTGTGTTTGTGTTTGTGTTTCATGAACACGATGACAATATAAACCTCAGCGCTTACAGTTTCATGAACACAATGACAACATAAACCTCAGCGCTTACAAGTAACACCATATCCTTAGGTTTTCCTATTACCAAACTCGAAATCAAGAATAAGTAACTAGTATAGAATTAATAAAATAAGTATTTTGTAATTGAGCATTGAATTAATGTATATTGTTCACTGGGTGGTACTTATAGTGGTAGCATTATTAACATCTTGTTTATAGTGGTAGCATTATTAACATCTTGTGTTATGCATGCTGACTCTATTCTCTAGACCTGAGCTTTTCTTTGATCCTTTATCAGGGTCCAATTTAGGTGATACAAAGAAATACTCCCTGCAATCTATGGTAACCTATGCGTGGCTACTTTGACGATCGGTTTAGCTATATATGTGTTACTTGTCTGGTAGCTTAGTTTGATAATTTAGTGCCATTCGTGGTTTGGTATACAAACATGATTTTCCGCCTGATGTTGTCGGTTCGGGATTAATACTCTTCATCGAGTTCTAAGCCAACATTGAACTTGAGTATAAAACCTATTCACATTTATAATTTTAGTTTTTGGATCTAATTTTAAAAGAATTACTATGATAATTAATTATTATAATATAGAATTATCAAAATGTAAGAATCAAATTATTAACTATTTGATCATCTTCAACAACATCATCATCACGAGTGGCCTGACCAAGCTCCTCCCATGGTGGCCCGTTTCTCTCTTTGCTTCTTCATAATACACGTCTAAGGACACATTTTTCTAGACAAATTTCATTCTTCAGTGCTACTCACTACGCTAGACTCACCGGTCTTCCCTCCCCCCATCTCTTCCATGTAGACCATAAACTTCTTTTATCAATCGGTAAACAACAAAAGTTTGAAAGTTACAGTTACTTTATAAGGTTTTACATAATACAATCTCGTGAAAGCAACGACAAAGTGAAAACCTAGTTATTAAGCTATTCTAGCATAACATGTAATTTTACAATTATTGGCCTGACATCTTTATTATGTTTATAACATTAAATTTCCAAACAAGATGATTCAATGTATTTCAAAGGATAGCTGTTTTCGATTTATATTCACAAAAGTCCATAATATCTATGACCTAAGACTTAGAAACATAAAAACAAATGTAGGACCACTACTTCTATAATTTCTTTAAATTGTCTCTCAAACTTTATTTGTCTAACACCTTTAGTTTAATTCACTTCTTCGCTTATTTAATTATTCCTTGAAGTATTTTAATATAAAAGTTTAGTTTCAGAATTAAAATGATATTATATCACGGTGCATGAAAACCAAATACGCTAATGGTAGACAATCTTCTTATTCTAATCTTTGTTTAGTGACCCGGACATTTCACTAATTAACCACTTACTGGGTGTTTGTTTTTTGAGAAAAACTCTTCCGAACCTCTTTTGTCTGCGTCGCGATCTGCAGAGTGTTTGTTTTTTGGAAGACTTTTTATTAAAAAAAGTCTGCGCGAGATCTGCATGGTGCAGACTTTGCACAATTACTTTTAAAGTCTTCTAAAATCTACAGAGTATTAAACACCGTCACCTACCACCACCCATGTCCGGGTCCGTCGGCTACAAAAAATTTTGCTCCAAAAAAACAAACACATCAAAATTAGTCAAAATCACATTCTTGTAAATATAAACTTCAACCCCATCCAAAGTCATCCTCTCTCTGGGTTTTCATAATTCTAACCATCTTACTTCTCAATCCCATGCATAATGTCATGATACTTTCACTTATTTACATATATCTAATTAAAACTGCAACTATAATCACCAACTTTATGGTAATAGGTGGTCCCAAAGACTTCATTCCCGGGGCCATCTTCACGTCCTGATATGATGTTTGCAACTTTAATACCGGTTCGGGAGGAACATGAACAACTCCTTAAGATCGCCAAGAATAATATAAAAACAATATCATGCTTACATCATTACCAAGATCCAAGTCTAACTAGGAGGATCTTTGTAGCAACACTTATTTCATACTTTTGTGGCTAATTATCAAACTTTCAAGGGTGAGTGTTAGGTTTGTTGTCATGTTGTAGCGGTCTAAATGTCAAAGATATGTCTACATTGCTTTATAGATCAACCAGATCAAACAAAAGTATCCACTCCGACAAAAGGAAAAAAATTAAAGATATTTTAAAAATTACAAAAATATATTTATATTTTAAGAACTCACAAAAAAATAATATGATAAATATTTCCAGTTAAATAAAACTGATATACTAGTAATTGTTTTTATTTACTAACTTGTTTTAATAAATAACATAAGCTGAAAATTGCATATGTCAATTTAGTTACCATATAAGTAGTTACCTGAAAAGAACAATGAAAGGGGACTCCAAACCCAACTATAGATAAAATAAAAATAAATAAATAAGATATAACACCCCAACCCGGGTAGGGCTGACGTGTCACACAAACAGTAAATCAGAGTTTCATAACGATAAGATTAAAGTACTAAGGAACACACAAATCCTTACATAGGTCCACATAATTTAAATAAAGTCTTAAAATCAAAGTACTTATTAAATCTTATTAATCCAAATGTCCTCTTCATCCTTCAAGCCCCTTGCTATAACAATAAGAGAAAACAACAAAAGAAAATACGGCTGAGCCAAAGAATGCTCAGTAACGGAATAAACAATAGCAATACAATGATCAATCATGATAACAATGAGATGATCAAGTCGAAAATCAAATGATAATGATCATCAAAAAGGAATACCCATGTGAGCCAATAACAATAACAATTAACAATGTGTACATTAGCTGCAGTTCTAATGCACCAATATGTGAGATAGGAATGTGGGCACACACACCTAACCATCTCACCAATAAACAATAACAATGATATCCTAGGATCGATCCATACGCCTCCTTTAACAATAATCAATATGTGTCACAACTTAGCACATAATAATAATGTAGAGACGCTGTGGTCTAATCGCTCTGCCACAGATAGAGCACGTCACTTGTGCCACAATGACGCCCTATGTCCCCATAGGTGGATGTGCTCGGGTATGGAGGTCAATGATACAATCAATCAAGCCAATATAACACAATAAGTTACACCAGTGCTCATAACCCTTAATCAAGGCCACTAGCTATAATCAATCATTTAGGAAGCATGTGACAATGAGTACAAAGCAAATAAAGGCTATCACATGCAAACAATATAATTATACAATAAACACCTATAACAAAAATCTTATGGATTTAATCACCAACAAGTCAAGTTAAGAATTCAAAATACCGATCAAGAACGAGAGGTATTCATGCTACGAGAGGGAAAAGTCGGAATCCGTACCTTATACGAATGACAATAATCAGAAACAAAGTCTAGGCTCGGTTAACGCCGTGAGAACCTATGATAACGTAACGCAAATTACAGTTTGAAAAATTCCAGTTCTGCCTCTGTCTTTTCGCACTCGTTAAAAATACTAAACGACATCTAAAAATTCTGAAAATCTCCAGTTTACTAGATTAGTAAGTTCTGAACAACTTTCATTTAGAAAAGTTTCTGATTTGGATTACCGAAATATGAGAAAAACGTGGATCTTTACAGCTGCGCAGAATTGCTAGCTGTTACGAAAACGACTATTTGGAGGTCTAAACGAATGAGTTTTTCTATGTTTTATATATCAACAGATTCGTCTTTCGACGAACTTCGTCACGGACATAAAGTTTAACTGATTTGGATCTGTTATGATAAAGTTATGGCCTCAATAAGTCAGCTGTAAAATACGGGACTCTATCGACTATTTGAAGCTTATTTATAAACAAAATAACTATTTACAACATTCGTTAACAATATATATATAAGAATTGTTAAGGTTTTTAATAAGCTATCTTACAAAAATTAATTAGGTACTTTTGTAAACGATGTCTTATATTTAATCCGATTTTTAACATTTATTTAAAAGAATCCATAAAAATAATTTAAATAAATGTCCTTGTTATATAATCTTATAAGGCTTAGACTTAAATAAAATTACAGAAAATTAAGGTTGCTGATGTAAAAATAAACAGAGCTTATAAAAAGATTTTTATAATTTTTGATAATTTTTCTGTAATTTTTAAAGGTTAAAAAGGCTTAAAAAAAATAGAAGAGGGTGCCCGGGTTCGAACCCGGGACCTCTTGGATTGCAAACAGTCAGGAAACCAGTGAACCAAGGCTCTAAGCCGCGTAATAACTCAGCTTCCAATTGTTAAAACAAGTCTTAAACAAATCCCCTAATTTCCCCATGAACCCTAGTTTCAATTTGGATCAAATTGAAGTACAAAACGATACTGATCAATGAAATAAACATGGGGCTTTGATTCCCCATGTGAAATCGAGTTTATGGATGTGTTTAATTTTACCAGATGTAGTCGAATCGATGATGAACCCACGATGAACAGTCGCGGCTAATGTGGAATCCAAACGATGATCAAACACTGATGATACTCGAATTAATTGCACAGGAAGTTTCTAGTGGTGTACACGATCAAAATGCTTCTGTCAATTTGGGTTTAGAATGTATCTAGATGGGATTTCGAGTAGTTGCAGGTCCGCGGAGAAGGTGATGATCGAACGAGGTGTTTGTGTGAGTTTTAATCGAAATTGAGAGCATAGGTAGATTAGGAATTCGTATATGATTGATTAGGTAGCATTCAATTCAATTATTATGTCCATGTAGTGCGATTTAAGAATTGTAAAGCGGCCGAAAGTCGAGACAATGATTTGGATCGATCGCACTAACCATTTTTAAATCGAAGTGGGTTCGTGTGTTCGGTTTTTGTTCACGAATCAATTGGGACCGGTTTCGTATTTTATAACCGAGTATTTTGGGCGTTATGGGGTCGCCGGAGGCCGACCGGATTCCGGCCGGAAGCCCGCCGGAAATGCGGGAGAGAGACAGAGGGTTTTTAATTTTTTTACAGAATGGTCCCTGAGATTTAATGTTCTTTCAAATTTTACACAAAACTTATAAATTTAAGTTTTAAAGAATGGCACAATACCCCCTGCACTATTATTATTATTATTATATTATTATTATTATTATTATTATTATTATTATTATTCTTATTATTATTATTATTATTACGGGTATTATAATTCTACCCCCCTTAAAACAATTTCGTCCTCGAAATTCTAAATAATGTAGCATGAACCCTTCAGGAAATACAATACGGTGGAAGTAATACTTCTTTAAGCACACATCACTTACGAATAGAGTAATCACTAACAGTTAGGCTTAGAAAACATACACTTATTTGTCGAATAAGTATGGATACTGTGAACGAATCATTTCTTCTGTCTCCCATGTCGCCTCGCGTTCAGAATGATTTTTCCATAAAACTTTAACGAACGGTATAGACTTGCGTCTCATAACTCGTTCTTGACGATCAATAATAGCTTCAGGTTCTTCTTCATAAGAAAGATCTTCTTGAATCGCATGAAGAGGGTAACTAATAACGTGCAACGGATGATAGTTGTATCCCCTCAACAAAGAGACATGAAAAACGTTATGAACATGAGAGAGTTGCGGTGGCAATGCTAAACGATACGAGACTTCTCCAACCCTTTCAAGAATCTCGAACGGACCGATAAAACGTGGACTTAACTTTCCTTTAATTCCAAATCGACGTATGCCACGACAAGGTGACACTTTGAGAAACACATGATCTCCGACTCTAAATTCCAACGCTCGTCGGTGTTGATCGGCATAACTCTTTTGTCTAGTTTGGGCTTCTTTCAACTTCTCTCTGGCAACGGCAACTTTGTCATTAGTAATTCTAACCAATTCCGGTCCTTCGATTATCTTCTCTCCAACCTCATTCCAACATATCGGTGCTCTACATTTTCGACCATATAAAAGTTCAAACGGGGCCATATTTATACTAGCCTGCCAACTATTATTATACGCGAACTCAACTAAGCATAGATACTCATCCCAATTGCCCGTCCATTCGAGTGTGCATGCTCTAAGCATATCTTCCAAAGTCTGAATAGTGCGTTCAGATTGTCCGTCAGTCTGCGGATGGAAGGCGGTACTAAATTTTAACTTGGTTCCCCAAGCATTTTGGAAACCCTTCCAAAAGCGTGACGTGAAACGCGGATCTCTATCACATACAATCGATGATGGCGTGCCATGAAGTCGAATAATATCTTGCAGAAATATCTCTGATAATTTGCTAACTGAGTAACCCTATTGGATGGGCAAGAAATGAGCCGACTTTGTGAGTCTATCAACTACGACCCAAATGGCGTCGTTCTTCCTGAATGTTTTTGGTAGGCCTGTAACAAAGTCCATGGAAATATCATCCCATTTCCACACAGGAATATCTAATGGTTGCAGTAATCCACTAGCTCTTTGATGCTCAATCTTTACTTGCTGACAAGTTAAACAATGACTCACATATTTAGCTACATCTTCTTTCATACCACTCCACCAAAAGTTCTGCCTTAAATCTCTATACATCTTAGTGGCTCCCGGGTGAATAGAGAATGGTGAACTGTGTGCCTCTGCTAATAAGGAGTCACGAAGGGTTGAATCATTTGGCACACATAATCTATTTCCACACCAGATAACTCCTTGTTCATCAACTCGAAACTCAGATTGTTTCCCTATCTTCAAATTTTGTAATATCGCCCAAAGTTCTCCATCTTGATTCTGAGCTTCCTTGATCCGTGTAATAAGATCAGATTCTATCCTCATCTTGGCTAGATAACCGTTAGACTCACCAAGCTGTAACCCAACTTCCATTTTATCAAGATCTGAGATAATCTGTGGTTGGATTTGAAGACATGCTACTCCACCTGCACTCTTTTGACTGAGAGCATCTGCCACGACATTCGCCTTGCCCGGATGATACTGGATGTTGGCATCGTAATCCTTGAGTAGTTCTAACCATCTCCTCTGCCTCATATTGAGTTCTTTTTGAGTGAAAATATACTTAAGGCTCTTATGATCAGTAAAGATGTCACATGTCTCTCCATACAAATAATGTCTCCAAATCTTTAATGCAAACACTACAGCTGCAAGCTCTAAGTCATGTGTTGGGTAGTTTACTTCGTACGGTTTAAGCTGTCGGGAAGCATAGGCAATAACTTTACCATGCTGCATAAGAACACAACCGAGTCCCTTCTTCGATGCATCACTATAAATTTGGTATCCGCCAGAACCCGAAGGTAACGTAAGAATAGGGGCAGATACCAGTCTTTTCTTCAGTTCCTCAAAACTCTTTTCTCTATCCTCGTTCCACGTAAATTTTACACCCTTTCTCATAAGCTGAGTTAGAGGTAATGCTACACGAGAGAAACCATCCACAAAACGTCGGTAATAGCCCGCTAAACCAAGAAAACTACGAACTTCAGTGACGGATGTCGGTCGAGGCCATTTAGTAATAGCTTCCACCTTTGCCGGATCCATAGTGATACCTTTAGCTGATACAACATGGCCTAAAAATGCCACTTGTTCAAGCCAAAAGTCACACTTAGAAAATTTAGCATATAACTTCTTTTGGCTTAAGGTCTCCAAAATCGTGCGAAGGTGGTCTTCATGCTCCTCTCTACTTTTAGAGAATACCAAGATGTCATCGATAAAAACAATTACAAAGCGGTCCAAATACTCGTGGAACACTCTGTTCATGAGGTCCATAAAGACAGCTGGAGCATTGGTCAAACCAAAAGGCATAACTAGGAACTCATAGTGACCGTAACGGGTGCGGAATGCTGTCTTAGGAACATCTTGATCTCGGATCCTCAATTGATGGTATCCTGATCTGAGGTCGATCTTAGAGAAGAACTTTGCCCCTTGTAGTTGATCGAAGAGATCGTCAATACGCGGTAACGGATAGCGGTTTCGGATAGTAATCTTATTAAGCTCTCGGTAGTCGATGCATAGACGCATACTACCATCTTTCTTCTTCACAAATAATACCGGTGCTCCCCATGGTGAAACACTTGGTCTAATGAATCCGAGTTGTAATAACTCCTGCAGTTGTTCTTTCAATTCCTTCAACTCTACTGGAGCCATCCGATAAGGTGCCTTAGAAATAGGTTCCGCCCCGGGGATTAAATCAATAGTAAACTCGACTTCACGCTCAGGTGGTAACCCTGGAAGTTCTTCAGGAAAGACATCAGGGAATTCCTGAACAATAGGAAAGTCTTCAATACGAGGAGTATCCACTGATGTATCTTTTATAGAAGCTAAGAATCCCTCACATCCACGGAATATAAGCTTTTGGGCTTTCAGAGCAGAGATAATTTTGAGAGGCTTCCGAGGTAGGCTCCCTTGGTAAACTAAGTCAGGATTCATAGGATCACCAAATAGCACACGACGAGTTTGACATTCTATGGTAACATGGTGTCGTGTTAACCAATCCATGCCAAGAATAATATCGAAATCACCCATGTGCATAGGAAATAGGTCAGCCTCTCTAATGATTGATTCGATCTGAATAGGACAGTTTTGATATACTTGTGAAATAATAATCGATTCTCCAACAGGAGTAGAAATCACTAATGCAGGCTCTAGAGCGGTAGGCATGATCGTAAGGTGCTTTGTGAATAAATGAGATACTATCGAGTGGGTGGAGCCAGTATCAAACAATACAGAAATATCATAGTCACCATAACGAAGTATACCACAAATCGTACCTATATATTGATAACTAATGAGATACTAACGACGGTAACACTAGAATCAATGGAAGTAGATTATGATTATTAGAATGAATTAGTACGGGAAGATGTACCTGGAGCATTAGCAGCTTCCCCTGCAGTTAGTGCGAATACTCGACCTCCAGTAGTGGGTGGCGCATTGGCTCCCTTAGCATCATTCTCTGGTCGGTTCCTCGCCTTTGGGCATTGACTAACCCTATGCCCCATATCTCCACAACCAAGACAAGCTCCTGTAAGTCGACGACAAGTTCCGGGATGATGCTTTCCACAATGAGTACACATCGGATGTCTGAGAGGATTGCCTTTTTGATTCACCGGTTGAGCTGCAATTGGTTGTTGATAGGGTATCATTTGACCTTGACTTCGAGTCTTACCATGCCATGGCTTAGTGTTCTTCCCCGATCCTTGATTTTTCTGACGATCATTTCCATTTCGGTCAGATCCTTGAGATGACTCACCGCCAGCCTGAATACGAGTCCCATCTCTACTGCGCTTCTTATTATCCTCAAATTTTAACAAAAATTCTTTTCTCTCCAGGTCCACCCTTTTTGCAGCCCTAACAGCTTCCTCAACATTGTTGAAAGTGGAGTGAATAATAGCCTTACGAATCCGATCACATACTGCCCATTGATACTTTTCAGCCCGTTCCTCAGGTGGTCCAGCAGAAGAACCTAGAAATCCCAACAGTCGATAAAACCGGTCTGTAAAATCAGTGAGTGATTCATCGTTTCGTTGACGGATGTTATCATACTCCCGCCTGTATGCTGCTTTATCCACATTCGTAAAATACTTGTCGAAGAATATGGAACGAAAATCATTCCAAGATAGAGTCTCCATGAACTGTTCGCCTCCTCTTTCAGCTACCACATTCTCCCACCATACTTGAGCATCTTCCTCCAGCTTATAAGCAGCTAAACCCGCCCTGTACTGTTGATCAACTCTAAGCACGGTAAAAATTTTCTCAATGTGAGCGATCCAGTCTTTGGCCACTGCAGGTGTAGCCGCCTTAGTGAATGATCGTGGTTTTTGCTTTTGAAATCGTGCTAGCCAGACGTCTGCACCAGTTGGGTTTGGATTCGGGTTTGGATTTGGGTTTGGATTCGGATCCGGATTTGGGTTTGGATTTGGATTAGGATTTGGGTTTGGGTTTGGATTCGGATTACGTACCGCATCAATCAAAGTCGGTAGTATAGCAGTAAGTGCTTGGGTCATAGCACCAACAAGGTTTGGATCAGGTCCATTCGACCCGCTAGAATTTCGTGAATTACGGCTGGGAGGCATCTAAAATGAAAACATTTCACATTAATCAGAACAACGTGAATTAGAAAGTAGCCCTATAATATATAGAGAACCTAACCCAATGTCTACCCAATCCTCACATGTCTTAATTATTTAGTTTAAGTTTTCTACAGGAAGGAGCCTAAGCTCTGATACCATAACTGTAACACCTCAACCCGGGTAGGGCTGACGTGTCACACAAACAGTAAATCAGAGTTTCATAACGATAAGATTAAAGTACTAAGGAACACACAAATCCTTACATAGGTCCACATAATTTAAATAAAGTCTTAAAATCAAAGTACTTATTAAATCTTATTAATCCAAATGTTCTCATCCTAACTTCTTGAGTTAACACTCTTCACTCGTTCCCCTGAGCCCCTTGAGTACCTGCTATAACAATAAGAGAAAACAACAAAAGAAAATACGGCTGAGCCAAAGAATGCTCAGTAACGGAATAAACAATAGCAATACAATGATCAATCATGATAACAATGAGATGATCAAGTTGAAAATCAAATGATAATGATCATCAAAAAGGAATACCCATGTGAGCCAATAACAATAACAATTAACAATGTGTACATTAGCTGCAGTTCTAATGCACCAATATGTGAGATAGGAATATGGGCACACACACCTAACCATCTCACCAATAAACAATAACAATGATATCCTAGGATCGATCCATACGCCTCCTTTAACAATAATCAATATGTGTCACAACTTAGCACATAATAATAATGTAGAGACGCTGTGGTCTAATCGCTCTGCCACAGATAGAGCACGTCACTTGTGCCACAATGACGCCCTATGTCCCCATAGGTGGATGTGCTCGGGTATGGAGGTCAATGATACAATCAATCAAGCCAATATAACACAATAAGTTACACCAGTGCTCATAACCCTTAATCAAGGCCACTAGCTATAATCAATCATTTAGGAAGCATGTGACAATGAGTACAAAGCAAATAAAGGCTATCACATGCAAACAATATAATTATACAATAAACACCTATAACAAAAATCTTATGGATTTAATCACCAACAAGTCAAGTTAAGAATTCAAAATACCGATCAAGAACGAGAGGTATTCATGCTACGAGAGGGAAAAGTCGGAATCCGTACCTTATACGAATGACAATAATCAGAAACAAAGTCTAGGCTCGGTTAACGCCGTGAGAACCTACGATAACGTAACGCAAATTACAGTTTGAAAAATTCCAGTTCTGCCTCTGTCTTTTCGCACTCGTTAAAAATACTAAACGACGTCTAAAAATTCTGAAAATCTCCAGTTTACTAGATTAGTAAGTTCTGAACAACTTTCATTTAGAAAAGTTTCTGATTTGGATTACCGAAATATGAGAAAAACGTGGATCTTTACAGCTGCGCAGAATTGCTAGCTGTTACGAAAACGACTATTTGGAGGTCTAAACGAATGAGTTTTCTATGTTTTATATATCAACAGATTCGTCTTTCGACGAACTTCGTCACGGACATAAAGTTTAACTGATTTGGATCTGTTATGATAAAGTTATGGCCTCAATAAGTCAGCTGTAAAATACGGGACTCTATCGACTATTTGAAGCTTATTTATAAACAAAATAACTATTTACAACATTCGTTAACAATATATATATAAGAATTGTTAAGGTTTTTAATAAGCTATCTTACAAAAATTAATTAGGTACTTTTGTAAACGATGTCTTATATTTAATCCGATTTTTAACATTTATTTAAAAGAATCCATAAAAATAATTTAAATAAATGTCCTTGTTATATAATCTTATAAGGCTTAGACTTAAATAAAATTACAGAAAATTAAGGTTGTTGATGTAAAAATAAACAGAGCTTATAAAAAGATTTTTATAATTTTTGATAATTTTTCTGTAATTTTAAAGGTTAAAAAGGCTTAAAAAAAAATAGAAGAGGGTGCCCGGGTTCGAACCCGGGACCTCTTGGATTGCAAACAGTCAGGAAACCAGTGAACCAAGGCTCTAAGCCGCGTAATAACTCAGCTTCCAATTGTTAAAACAAGTCTTAAACAAATCCCCTAATTTCCCCATGAACCCTAGTTTCAATTGGGATCAAATTGAAGTACAAAACGATACTGATCAATGAAATAAACATGGGGCTTTGATTCCCCATGTGAAATCGAGTTTATGGATGTGTTTAATTTTACCAGATGTAGTCGAATCGATGATGAACCCACGATGAACAGTCGCGGCTAATGTGGAATCCAAACGATGATCAAACACTGATGATACTCGAATTAATTGCACAGGAGGTTTCTAGTGGTGTACACGATCAAAATGCTTCTGTCAATTTGGGTTTAGAATGTATCTAGATGGGATTTCGAGTAGTTGCAGGTCCGCGGAGAAGGTGATGATCGAACGAGGTGTTTGTGTGAGTTTTAATCGAAATTGAGAGCATAGGTAGATTAGGAATTCGTATATGATTGATTAGGTAGCATTCAATTCAATTATTATGTCCATGTAGTGCGATTTAAGAATTGTAAAGCGGCCGAAAGTCGAGACAATGATTTGGATCGATCGCACTAACCATTTTTAAATGGAAGTGGGTTCGTGTGTTCGGTTTTTGTTCACGAATCAATTGGGACCGGTTTCGTATTTTATAACCGAGTATTTTGGGCGTTATGGGGTCGCCGGAGGCCGACCGGATTCCGGCCGGAAGCCCGCCGGAAATGCGGGAGAGAGACAGAGGGTTTTTAATTTTTTTACAGAATGGTCCCTGAGATTTAATGTTCTTTCAAATTTTACACAAAACTTATAAATTTAAGTTTTAAAGAATGGCACAATACCCCCTGCACTATTATTATTATTATTATTCTTATTATTATTATTATTATTATTATTCTTATTATTATTATTATTATTACGGGTATTATATAAGAATTTCAATTCAATTATTAGTTGGGAAGTAAAAGTGCAGAAAAACAATGTCTCAAGATATTCTAACGAAGTAGCAAACTAAAGAGATAGATGGTGAGATGGAGCAAAACTTCTACATAAGTTCTATCCTACTCTCATTTTATTTTTTTAACGCATCAATTTTTATAAAAATTTATGAGTGTTGCCCTATGTTGCTAGGAGTGTTTATCGAGTCGAATCAAGTTCAAGTTATTTAATTGAATTATTCGAATTTTGAAATGTTTAAGTTGGATTCAAATTAAAAATAGATTAGAAAACCAATTCAAAAAATTATATCAAATTCAAAATCTATTCAATTTTGGTATGAATTCAACAAAAATAAAGTAATTTAATTTAACTCTATATGGAATTGCGTTGAACTTTAAAATTATCGAGCGGCCATGCTGTAGAAGAAATTTTGTGAATGGGCAAAGAACACAGGTATAGAGAAGAACAGGAGTGAGAACGAAATCGAATACTTGGATTATCTTAGAGTCGTATATAACACTCTCAGATAAAATCAGTTTGTGGCACTCCCAAACTGTTTTATCGGATAAAACTAAGATAGTTATATAGAAATTGAATTTGAAAGATAAAGAGGAAGATGATATGCGTGCCACAGAAAAAGTCAAGAAAAGATGGAGTATATAATACGCCTCTTGTTTCCATCAGTAAGTACATAACTTCTATTGGGGTCAACCTTGATATTGCTATAATGCTATAGCCCACATAAATAATGTTCAAGCCCAAATATGAAAGACACAAGTCCAAACGACATATCAGTCCATGCATCTTCATGTTTTATGTTCTAGTTTAATATTAATATATGATATAAGCTTATAACAAATAATAAATAAACTTAATCACATATATTTGTTATATATATACTTAACAATATATACATACAATGAGACGCGCAACGAAGTTAGCTTAAACGAGTCATCCTCCAACTTCTAACTCGTTAATAACTAATTTCGTTTACTCGATCCAAGTCAATCCAATATTACAAATCTATATTGATAATTAATAAAATTACCAACACATGCAACATGTGCCTAGATGATGGTGGGGTGGCACATAAGATTTAGTTAGTGATGAGGGTTTCAGAGTTGAGATTGATGACCAATCACTAGAGAATTCAATGCGGGATTGAGCGTTGTGGTGGCAATCAACAAACATATACGAGGTGAGGTTATGAGTAGCTGAAAATTGAAATGATTTATAGTTATTAAATTTAAAGATTCAATAACTTTGGGTAATCGTTCAACGTGTTGGTATGTTGAGATTTTTAAAGTAACAAAAAATTGTTAACAGTAAAAGTCTATATATTGGATGCTAATAACTTTTACATATATATAAGTAGAGGTGGTTCAAATAAAAAAATCACTTTGTCTAAAAAGTTTAAAAGAAGTTTATGATGGGTATGAAACTATTTCCTACTAGATCTTCACACATGTACATTGAACAAACTAATATTGATATACTTAACTAACTTCAATATTTTCACTACCTTGTGTAATAACTTATTGATATATTAACACCCAATAAGATGATTAAAAATACTAATTACTCTATCAAACAACTTAAATTTTTAATACATTTCCCAATACTGTTTTGTTTAGATGTTTTGGTTTGTTATGATGTTTTGATGTGTTTGCTTGTTGTATTGTTTTATTGTGCTTGTTTGTTGTGTTGTCTTTAATGTTTTGTTGTGTTGGTTTTTTATTTATACTAATTAAAATATATTATGACGTTTTATATTTTTGTGTTCTTATGTTATTTTTGTACTTTTTTAATATTATATAATACTAAAATACGCATTTTTAGTAGTGTTGTTTTATAATATTGTAGTATTTTACTACATAAATGTGATATTTTTTGTTGTAAATTATATGTTGTTTAATTCTTAAAATGTGTTGTATTATGGAAAACAGCATAATTTCGTATAAAACAGCACAGTTTTGTACAGTTTAGTTTTTTTCTCGAAAAAGTATGGCAATACTATACTTAAATTAAAGAGAAAAACATGCTTGATTTTAGGGTGTCATTGTTTAAAAAAAATATTATATAAAAAAGTTATCAACCTTTAAAAAAGTAAGGTAGTTTGAGAAAAGTCAACAAAAATGTTTATGCCAATATACCCCTCCACTTAATTTTCTTCTCCACTTGAATCGTAACCCTTTATTAGTGTTAAATTAAAAATTTTAAATTGTTTCTTAGGCTTTTTAGGTAAAATGAACTTTTTTATTTTAACCAACCCCTATATAATTATGTATATATAAAAGTAAATATAATATTTTTATGTATAATTTGAATTCAAATTTTGAATCAAAACAAACTATATAAAAAATTAAAATTCACAGTAGTGAACACCCTCACAGAAGAGTATGTTTTAACCTTCTCAATCTCTTTCTCACTCACACAACATGTTATTATTTTTCATACATTATGTACAAGACCTCATGCAATTATTACAGACTCCTAATTTAAATCGATTGTATATTAAAAACCAATAGTATTAAAATGGGCCTCTCAATATATGGTTAGTTGGCATATACATATACTTAATTGAATGGTTAACTTCAACTTCTCCTCCGTGATGATAAATTTACCTAATTTCTAACCTATATTTCAATAAGAAAAACATTATAAATCAAAATAAACCAACTTTAAATAAAAGAAAAAACTATTTGAGATTCACATCACAATGACTAAAATACATACATATAAATTAAACCAACTTTAAATAAAAGAAAACGTATTTGAGGTTCATATCGCAATGATTTAAATCATAGCCAAATTGTCAAACGACTTATGATAAAATCAAATACTTATAATAAAGTTAAAATGATGATTTACAAACCATAAAAAGTACGTACCGTGTCATACCTATAAACATATAAAATATGTATCATGTGCATTAGTAAAATAATTTTCTAATATACACTTTGGCATTATCTTATGCGTCGTGCATGGTGTGCACTGCATGACAGCCAGAAGCCATGAAAATATAAAAGTAGCGGACCATACAATCATGAGAACTACACAACATAAATTTATCAATGAAGCAATTCGATCAACTCTTATGTTATACTACAAATTTCTCGTGAATTTAGTTTTCAACATCAATGATAAATATATGTTCATTGCTAGATAAAGACATAACATCACCGAATTTAATTTCTCTCGCATTAAAAAAGACCTAAAACGATATAATAGAGTGCATACATAAGTAGTGATCGTTTTGACTTACATTTTATAGATCATTTATAAGGGCTATTATTCATGCGCTCGCGGCTTCCAACTACCATAGATTAAGTTATGGATACCCATTGATGGAAAGGGGTTCAAAGCTTACAAGTGAACCAAACCCTAATTGTTGGTTGAATCTTGCTTTCTTGAGTGAGGATTCATGATCATTGAACTCCCATGAATCATTTGAACTCTCATCATACGTAAAACCAATAATGCCAGCTGGACTAGCCGGATGCATTGTTGTCTCTAGTTCATCATGTTTTCGTTTATTGTGAATATCATAGGATAGATCCATTACAAGCTCGTAACACTCCCTTATGTCGTCCTGCGTACAAGTAACAATGCATATAAGTACAACTCCCATATGCATGCATTTTGATCTTTTTGTCACTTGTGTTGTGTCAAATGCACATCATGATCTTGGACCAAATAGTATTGTCTAACCTAGTAACCAACAAAAATGACAAAATCACACTTCCGTTTGAGTACATCAAAGCATGCACAAAGCACATGTTCTAACTTTTAAGCATAAGAAACCACCAACACAATTAAATGGCGTAGGGTGCTAACTATGACTTTTTCAAAGAAAGTACTTTTGATACCATTTGTTGCATCACATGTTGTACCAAAAGCACTTAGGGTTGTACATAAAACATGCATCAAATGGCAGTGGAAAGAACAAAGAAGACAAACCTTAGTGGTTTTGAGAAGATCCAGAAGTTGACTTTTGTAGCCAATGGAGTTATTAGGATCTATTTCATCTACAACACAAAGCATTGTAGCTGTGGCCAATACAGATGGTTTATAACACACGAATCTTGAATCTTGAAACAAAACAACACGAAAACAGAATTATAATTCTGGAACCGTGAGTTAAAGATATTATATTATGAAAGAAAAACTCAATGTAAATTTTATCTATTAAAGTCCATTAACTTGTAAAGTATACACCAAAAAATTATTGAAATCATCTTTATATATTATGTAAACTTATCTAAAAAATACAGATTTAAGATATGTTTTTTTAACTAAGGAGTTTTTAGCTATTAAAGTTGGTTAAAGTTGATAAAGTAGCGTCTAATAGGGTTTTTTATTTTTATTTTTTTAACAACACGTAGATATTTGATTTCTAGGCTAAATTACTTCATAGTAATGTTTAGAACTCAAAACCAAGAGACGCATCTCTTATCACATGGACCTAACCCCTACCTCAATTACGTTTAATAGTTAACTTTAAAAACTTTAGTGTACAAAGATACTTTAATATACCAAAATACATATGGAATGATTTCATGATAAATATAAGAAAACATAATCTATGATATTAAACAAGAGAGTTTAATGTTTCCTAAAGTCAAAGAGATGTAAGTTGATCATTATAAATTTATAATTACCAGAGACCAAGTGAAGAATTATAGATTCACATTTCTTGAGGAAATCCCAATGAACATGATTCAATAATCCAAGCCTTCTTACAATGTGATCAAGAAATGAGATTGGTGTCACAGGATTCATCCTCCATTTCAGTGTTGACATCACCAAAAGCTCCATTTTTTGTATGTTCTTGGCCTCAAACAAGAACTTAGTGTCCACCACCTGCAATAAAGATTCAAAAAAACAAAAACCCCATGTGATTAGATCAAGAAATCACTCAAGATTTTCAAAACCCATTTAAGTAAGTCCAAGATTTTGAAACCCCACGATGTAGATTTGTTAAGTTTAACTTGATAATAGGATACAACTTTGTATGCATAAGGTACAAGATATCACAAGATTTTGAAAAACCCAGTTCAGTAAGTCCAAGATTTTGAAAACCCCATAAAGTAGATATGTTTCATTTGATGGTAAGGTACAAGTATATATGCATAAGGTACAAGTTTTTTGTTTTTTAATCACCCAAGATTTTGAAAACCCAGATCAGGAAGTCCCAAGATTTTGAAAACCCATAATGTAAATATGTTTAACTTGATAGTAGATACAAGTTTATATGCATAAAGTACAAGTTCATGGTTTCATACTTGAAGATCTAAGAGCAAAGGCACATGAGTTTCTTCAACTTTAGCAGCCAAAGAGAGACAACTAACAGCAACAAGCTGAATCATCCATGGTTTATCTTTCTGAAAATGGAGACTAGAGAGAAACCTATCAAGATAATTGATGGCTAAAATGGCTGTAAGAGGTGTGAATCCATAGTAACCTTTGACTTTAAGGATCCAATCCATAGCTTCTTTACGAGCAAGAAAAACAGAGGGGTCTGTTTTGTCAAAAGACAAAGTACAAGGGCTTTGCTTTTGTTGTTCTTGTTCTTTTGTGAAAAGAGATACAAGTTCTTCATGTTCCCAACACAAATCTTGTAGGTCCAACGGATGAGTATGGAGATCAGATGAATCTGTGAGGGTGGTTTGCGTAAATTCATCTTCATCTTCATGATCAATACTCCATTGATGATTTTGCTCCTCATTGCAGAAGAGTGTGTCCAAGAAAGAAGATGAATATGGTGACAAAATGGCCATTGGGTTTGGTGATGTTTGATTACAGAAAGGAGAAAAGAAGTAAAGTTTCTTCCATTGGTCTTTGAAATCTTCTCTACTGTGTTTCTCTCTCTAGAAGACCGAGTTTTTCCTCTCTATACGTATAGGTTTAGGGAGGGAGAGGGGGTTGTCACACTTGTCCTTTCTTTATATTTATACACACTGTTTTTTATGGAAACAAGTCTACAAGATCATATCAACACTTTATTCCATGTGTTTATGGTTTAAAAATCAAAACCATTTCCTTTAAATATTAGTCGGAGTTCAAATAGTACTCATGACATTTAAATAAAAAAGAGATTATGAGTTTAAGTTTTACTAGTAGTAAAACTATTTAGAGTTGAGTTAGTGGGTTTTCTCAGTAATGAGTTTTCTCCTAATGGGGTTGGGGTGCGGTCCCGGTTAGGAAACGAATAGGTGGCCCCGATTAAGATAACACCTATCCTCCGAAGCAGTGTCGTGCATTTACCGTTCAAAAAATTTTTTTTACTTCAAATATTAATTTTTTTAGAGTAAATTATAGATTTTCTTTTTTAAATATACTAGATACTGTTTTTAAACTTTGATAATTATACTAAACGTTTTTTTATTTAAAAACTTATCATGATATATGTCATTTTTACTAATAAAAGTTAACTATTTCAGTTAATTTTATGTAAAAGATCATTTTGCCCTTACCTCTAAAAGAACGAAATTTGTAATTTTCACCAATCGTTCATTTTTTATCTTTTTTTTATTTTATATACTTTACCTTTTTATTTTTTTATCTTTTATAATCACTTTTATTTTTATAAGTTTTTTTAAATGATCAATTTCCCTTGACCTTTAAAATGATGAAATATGTTATTATTAATCTTTTATTTTTTATGTTTTTTATATTATTTTCTTTAATCTTGTTTATTTATAGCCACTTTCGTCTAATCATAAATATTAGTAATAATTTAGTTTTAATTTTTTTATAAAATGTAATTTTATTTATAGATTTTTATTTTTTACAAATTTGTTTTCATTTATTCACTTTGTTTGTTACCTTTATAATAAAACCATTAAAAATTAGACAACTTGGTTTTTAACTTTTTGGGTATAAGATTTTTTTAGCCGTTTCAACTTATTTGGTTTAGTATTTATATTCGAATCTGGTTGAAGGAAATAAGCTTTTGGTTTATGATATGAATTTTTATTTTTTTGTATTTAATTAAATGGTTTGTTTCTAAATATATATATATATATATATATATATATATATAGTGTGATATCTTGTAATTTTAATTTAAAATAAAATACACTAAAAGGTTTCTAAACAACTACTCGAGAGTTTTTAAATAAACAAATCATTCAAAATTTCTTTAATTAAATACACTTTAATTCAAGGTTTTATTTAAACTGTTAATAATATAAATCAAAATCAAACCACTTAAAATTAAACAAAACCAAACCAAACAATTATCAAGGGTTTTGCTTTGGTTTGGTTTTATGATTAAGCTTATTGAACCTTTTACTATAAAAACACTCAAATACTCTATGTATTAATTAAAGCTTAATTATATGTATAACTCAACTTATAATAATTATAACAACGTAAAAGATAAAAATTCACATCTCAAAATCATATGGTCTCTAATAGATTTCTAATATAAACCGTAAGCCAAACTGTTTAACATAGTTAAAAAATTTTATACCAAAAAGGTAATAAAAAGTGAAGGTGAAACAAAACCGATTACTAGTTTAAATTTTATAACATAAAAAATATATCTTGAACTCTCTAATTTGTTCTTGTACGATTAGAAAGGTAGATGACTAATTTTTAAAAATAAAAAATATAATAAATTAAATACTTATAAATAAAAGTACAATATATAAAAAAGATTAAAATAATTAAGTAATAATATGTTAGATAAGTTTATAAATTAAAAAGTTATTAAAAACATAAAATAAAAAAATAAACAAACATACCTAGTGCATCCCGCTAAAGAGCAGGGTCTGGGAGGGGTATGTGGTGGCAAGTCTTTCCTCTATCCTGAGAGATAGAGAGACCGCTTCCGAAGAGACCCCCGACTCGTTAACAAAGACATTAACCATAACAATCATAATACATATCACATATTACATATCACATACAACTCACATGTTACATATCATACATATCACAGATCACATATCACATATCACATATCACATTTCACATATCACATATCACATGTCACATATCACATATCACATATCGCATATCATTCAACACATAGGTAAATATCACATGCAGAATTAGATAGTGCGCACATCATAAAAAGCGACATGTAACACCCAAAAAGGTTAGATGCCGAAAAACTACTAAAAGTCCTTAGTTTTTATTCTACGCCTCCACTCACTCCTATCCTCGATCATGTGCTCAGAGAGGTGCAAGTCTATCATATCTCGCCTAATAATCTCATCCCAAGTCAACCTAGGTCTACCTCTACTCCTCCTACCCTCTACGCTTATGTTCTCTACTACTCTAACAGGCGCTGCCATCGTTCTCCTCTTCACGTGCCCAAACCATCTTAGTCTTCCCTCTCGTATTTTATCTGTATTACATGCCACCACTAGCCTCTGTCGAAAAACATAAAATAAATAAAATAAAAATAAAGTGAAAAAAATTAGTGAAAATTACAGATTTCATGCTTTAAGGGGTAAGGACAAAGTGGTCCATTTCACACAAAACTAACAGAAAAAAGTTAACTTTTATTAGTAGAAAAGACATAAAGCATAATAAGTTTTCAAATAATGAACGTTTAGTGTATTTATCAAAGTTTAAGGATAAGATTCATAATTTTAAACATACTTAAATAATAAAATTTATAATTTATTCATTCTTTCATCTTTATGTACATGTTAACACACCGGAATTAAACCAGCCATTGACAGTCTGTCTTGTATTCAAGAAACCGGAAGCAATGCGTTCTTGCTAGGGACGAGACATTTGGACTACCATTGAAACATAGGTGAAAGAAAGGTTGTGTTGTTTAAATTGAGGTTCTCTCCCCACACTTTCACTACGTTCAAACCTTCCCTGAGGTTCTCTCCCACACTTTCACTACGTTCAACACCCCCAACCACTTACGTTACACGCTCGGACGTAAACAAACAACACTCCAAATAACAACCTTTTTTAATTTTATATACATCATGAGTTCATTTTTTGTAGAGTAAAAGCAAATCAACACTTAAGTTTATGGTTTGGAATGAATTGTGAACGCATTAATTCATTTGTGTTAACATGTAATAGTTTAGTTTATTTATTTGTAATTTGCTTATAGAAGCAAGTTTTTTTAAAAGTTTGCTTTAAGCAAGAGGTCTTTTTATAAAGCAAGTTTTTTTTATCTCATGAAATATATGGAAGGTCTGGCGTCATGTCACAGTTATTGTATGAGCGAGATATTTGTTGATTATGTTTATTTGTATTTTGCTGATGTTGTCTAATAATAAATTACATTTGTAATGGTAGATGCATAAATGATGATGTCAATAATATATATCGTAAAACATTGTTAAGTATTAGGGTTAAAACCACTAGGACCAGTTCCTTCTTTGTATATATTTGTGTGTGTAATTGTATTGGGGCACATGAAAATATATTGACATTTGGAGCATAAAAGGTCATTACCTCTTTTCCCTTTTAAACCCTAGTGTTGCCTTCTAGCAACATCTCTTATTACTTTCCTATCTCTAAAATCATCTTAACTAGGTAGATAACCACCGGCGCATTGCGCCTCTTACCACGCAATGGTGATCATAAGGCTCAGAATGTGTGCTCGTTGTGGCTACAAATTGTCATTTACCGAGCCAAAATAACAAAGCCACACTTACTTTTTATCATCATCGCTAGCCCTCGGAACATATTAGTAACAAACCAAAAAGAGAACAAAGAAAGCAGTGATAATATAATAACCGTAATAAAAATAATAATAATAATAATAATAATAATAATAACAATAATAACAATAATAATAATAATAATAATAATAATAAAGGTGCAGGGGGTGATTGTGCCAATTTAGAAACTTGAATTATTAAGTTTAAGCATGAAAGGACAGGAGCTTAAACCACAGGGACCATTGGTGACAAAGTATTCCTGAAGCTTTCGCCTTGCAAAGGCGTATGACGTTTTGGTCTTAAAGGGAAACTTAGTCCACGGTTTATCGGACCCTTTGAAATCCTGGACAGAGTTGGTGAGGTTTCGTATCGTTTGGCTTTACCACCTCAACTGTCACATGTGCATAATGTCTTCCATTTATCGCTTTTAAGGGGGTACAATTATCATCCTCTTCACGTTGTGAATTATCCGCTTCATTTGATTCGTGAAGACTTATCGTTCGAGGAGGAACCCGAGGCCATACTTGACCGACAAGAACGCATTATGCGAAGGAAAACTATTCCTTTTGTCAAGATATTATGGAAAAACCATTCCGAACGCGAAGCTACATGGGAGATAGAAGATGAAATCTGTTCCCAATATCCGAATCTTTTTACAGCTTAGTACTTGGTTTTTATTAATGTATTCTTGACATATTTTGACTTTACGCTATAAAGATATCAGTTATTAACTTCTGACCAGCAGACTATCTATTACATGTTTCTATTTTGTGATTAGCTCCATCTCTGCATCTAAATGATTATGAGTTATCTCATCCACTCGTTGATTCCTTACTACTCCGTGTTCGTTATGTCATATATTGTTTCGATCTGTACCCGGCAATTTCGTGGACGAAATTATTTTAAGGGGGGTAGAATTATAATAACCGTAATAAAAATAATAATAATAATAATAATAATAACAATAATAACAATAATAATAATAATAATAATAATAAAGGTGCAGGGGGTGATTGTGCCAATTTAGAAACTTGAATTATTAAGTTTAAGCATGAAAGGACAGGAGCTTAAACCACAGGGACCATTTGTGTAAAATGGTCAGAACCGATCTGTCTCTCTCTCCCTATCCCGCTTTTCCGGCGGAATTTTCCGGCCAAGCCCGGCCGCGGCACCGGCGACCCCATACCGCCTCAAAAACTTGACCATTTTGCTCTTAATCGGTCCCATTACGCACGTGAACACGATTCGAACAATACCCCACTAAAATTTGACTCGAATTGAGTGCGATCTGAAACTGAATTCTTTTCCTTTTCTTTTTCGGCCGACCACCATGTGCAAATCGCACTAAAACTCTATTATACTCAAATTAATCGAACCTAAACAATCATATACCTGTCTCTAATCGATTCCAACTCACAACTATACCAAAAACAAACATAAACACCCAATTCATCATCCTCCTCGTCGCGAACCTGCTACCCTGTCGAATTCCACTTTCGGAGCTCTAATTCACGAAATTGGCATAGGGCTTTGCATCAAGATCATCGTTAGAAGCTACCTGTGCATTTAATTCGATTATCTTCAAGAATTCTTCATCGTTTGAATCCTTCCCAAAGCCGCGACCTGCTACCGATCGATCATCACAATTAGAACTTCGAAACAGGTAATTGAACCCACCTATATGCTCGATTCTAGTCTAGGAATGAAAGCCCTATGAATTTAAGCATTAACAACAACGAATCGAACTTCAATTTGATCCAAGTTGGAACTAGGGTTCATAAGGGAAATTGGGGATTTCTATTTGGGTCTTAAAAGGATTAAAAACTAAGAACTAATGCGGCTGAGGCCTTTGGTTTACTGGTTCTGTGCTTCCTTGTTAACTTTGAGGTCCCGGGTTCGAACCCGAGCACCTACAACCATTTTTTTAAGCCTTTTTGGGCTTTAAAAAAATTAAATAAAATTTCTAAAAATTATAAAAACAAGTTTTATAAACCCTGATTATTTTAAAAGTTATCCAACTATTTCCTGTAAATTTATTTATTTAAACACCTTAACGATTCGTATATATAAATGTTAACAAATGTTATAATTAGTTTATTTTTATAAAAATAAACTAAAATTAGTGGGAATCATTAAGATGTTGTTAGTCGTTACGTTATCCTTGAATCTTAGGTATCATAATTAGTATTTTAGTTCATTGCCTCTATCATAGGATGCCCGTTTGCATAAGTACTCGTTTATATTCGGTTTACGTTTTAAGCATATTTTCCTTGCTTAACTTAGCAAACTTGATAGGAATCCATTTTGATATTGTTTTAGCTACTGGAAATATAAGTATTTTGACCAAATTAAGATTTAGACCTTAACCGAGCATTTTAAACAAGTCACACGTTTAACTAGTTTTTATGAATATTTTGGGATGTGATTTTATAAATGACAAACGGATTAATAATATGATTAGCCAAATTTTTCATAAGTCAATCATGATTTATACTTATGTATAAAAATATTTCCAGACCCTTAACGGACGTATTTTAACTAGAAATAATTTTACGGTTTACCAAAATACCCTTGACTTAGGCCCGTATTTTACAGCCAACTTACAGAAGCCATAACTTCTTCATAACAGATTCAAATCAGTTAAACCTTATGTCCATGACGAATTTCGTTGAAAAACGAATCCGTTGATATATAAAACATAGAAAAACTCATTCGTTTAGACCTCCAAACGATCGTTTTCGTAACAGCTAGCAGTTCTGCGCAGCTGTAAAGATCCACGTTTTTCTCATATTTCGGTAATCCAAATCAGAAACTTTTCTAAATGAAAGTTGTTTAGAAATCACTAATCTAGTAAACTGGAGATTTTCAGAATTTTTAAACGTCGTTTAGTATTTTTAACGAGTGCGAAAAGACAAGGGCAGAACTGGAATTTTCCAATTTAAAATAGGAAAATCCAAACTATAATTTGCGTTACGTTATCGTAGGTTCTCGCGGAGTTAACCGAGCCTAGAACTTGTTTCTGATTATTGTCATTCGCGTATAAGGTACGGATTCCTGATTCTTTATATCTTAGTATAAATAATATTTCCGTTACTTTGAAGTACGGATTCTGTTATCATAATATTCACTTTTGTTCTGTTACTTATTGTACGGATTCTGTTTCCTTGTTATCATAAGTATTTACTTTTGGTTCCGTTACTTTGCAGTACAGATTCCTGATTTCTGTCTCGTATTTGATTTCCGTTCATTTCTAGTTTTGATTCCTGATAATTTGCTTTTGATTCTGTTATAAGTAGCTTGACTACTATATATTTCTAAATTTGTTACCCGAGCTCTCCCTATCTTGGGGGTGACCAAGACGCGTTATTGCGGCATCGATAACGTGGCACCAACCGTGGCGGTGAGCTGAGATCACGGCGTCTCTAAAGAGGACTCTGAAATTATGTCTGGTTATATTATTATTTCCTCAGAGGCGTATGGATCGATCCTAGGCTAGTTCTGTTATTTCCTGGTGGATGGTTACACACCATTCCATTCAGGACTCTGGTGAATGGTTTGTATGTCTGCCCATACTCCATTTCACATTGGTTCACGGGCTCGCTACCTGTGTTCCCCCTGTTCAGTTATTATATGATATGATTATTAGCTCGGGGTATGTTCTATCTGATATATGTCTTATGACGTATGTTCTATTTGATATATATATCTTATGATCTTTGGTTCTCCATTATCATTATGTCTGTTTATTTTTGATATCTGCCAATTCCTTGATTATCACATGTCTATTTATTTTTGATATCTGCCGATTCTTTGATTATCACCATGTCTGTTTATTTTTGCTATCTGCCGATTCTTTGATTATCGTCATGTCTGTTTATTTTTGTTATCCGCTATTCCGTTCACTGAGCGTTATGCTCAGGCGTGCTTTTGTTTTCATGCACGTCAGGTCAGCAGGGTAATCCGGGAAACCAGTGAAGAGTGAATTGAAGACCAAGATTATCTGTTACTTTAATTAGTGTATTGAACATCTTAATTAGGTTTTGGAATTTGAACTTGTAATCGTTTTATAATGGGAATGCGTTTGGATTTTGATTACCGTGATAGTGACACGTCAGCCCTCTCCGGGCTGGGGTGTTGCAGTTGTGGTATCAGAGCCAGGTTCTTTCCTGTAGAAAACTTAAACATTAGTAATAAACTTGTAAGGTAATAGGTAGATGTTGGGTTAGGATCTAATTTATGTTTCCAATCTAAATTCCAGTGTTCACACGTATGTTTTCATTTCAGATGGCCCCTAAGAGACGTGTGAACAACCGCAATAAATCGAGTGGCCCCTCATCTGATACTCCTCTTGAAACCCTCGTTGCTAATGCTGTAAACGCTGCCATTTCTGGAATACTCCCTAGTCTGATGACTCAGACTGCTCAAACAGTCATCCAGCAGATGCAACAGGCAAATTCGGAGGGAAACAACACAGGACCTCCACCCGGTGGAAATAACTCAGAGCCACCTTCTGGCGGGAACCACACTAGACCATCTTCCGGTGGAAATACAACACCACCTGTGGCTGAGATTCATGTTTGGCTTGAGTGCTTTATGAAGCAAAGACCAAGATCTTTTAGTGATGCTGCTACACCGATGGATGCTCGGAACTGGATAGCCCATGTGGAAAAGATATTCGAAGTGCTAGGAGTCGATGACCTATTTAAAACTAGGTTGGCTTCTTACAAACTGGAGGATGATGCTCTAGTTTGGTTGGAAGGGGTAAAACTTGCACATGGTGGAGAAGGTTATGCTGCTACCCTTACTTGGGCCGATTTCCGCACAATATTCTTCCGAAAGTATTTCTCTGAAGTGGAACGAAGTGAGTATGCACGGGAATATGCATCTATTGAGCAACGCGATGGTGAACCTTGGCAAGAATTCATGGCAAGATTCTATAGGTTGGCTAGTTTTCTTGGGGAAGCTGCAGGTAGCCCAGAGGTCCAAGCAGAAAAGTTGAAATGGGCTGTTCATGAGAGAACTCGGAGATGGATAGTGACTCAAAGGTTTAACAATATCAATGAAGTAGCTGATGCCGTGAAAACACTTGACATGGAAAACAAGAAGAGGTTAGCTAAAGCTGAGGAGAGTCGAAAGAGAAATCGTGAAGGACACCATACCGCACCTTCTGGGCAATCTTCAAGCGAGAAACACCATACAGGTGATCGAAAAGCCCAATTCAACAGAAATAATAACCGCCAAGGTAATCAATGGAAACAAAAACAGCAGAATCCTAAACCTGCCGAAAACCAAGGTCAAGAGCAAGTCCCGGTATGCACTACATGTGGGAAACGTCATTTTGGTGTTTGTCGGCGAGCTTCAGGAGCCTGTCTTAGATGTGGAAAGACCGGCCATGTACTGAAAGACTGTCCGTATCCTGATAACAAAGGGAAGGCTGGAAATAGTGCAAAACAGCCTACTAATGGAGGACGAGTGTTTGCTCTGAACGCAAAGGATGCAGCAAACACACCAGGTATGACTCTTGATATTCCTCCCATCTGTGAATCTGTCGTATCTGAATAATCTAGTAGTCTTATCATGTAAATTATGCTTGTTATCTATTACTAAGTGTGCCATGGTAACATAAATTCTTTAGGTACTGTTTCTGGTACTCTCATGTTAGGAACTCGTGAAGTTCAAGTCTTATTTGATACTGGAGCAACACACTTCATAGTTTCTCAATCTTTTCTTAAACATCTAACGATGAGCCCAACATTATTAGAAAATACTTTGAATATTATGACTCCTATGGGAAACTCTGTTACAATCTCTCATATGTATGAGGATTGTCCGATCCGAGTTGAATCGCTCATTCTTACAGCGGATCTGTTGCCCATGCAAATGGAAGATTTTGATATCATCTTAGGAATGGACTGGTTAACTCGACATCATGTTGCAATTGAGTGTCAGACTCGTCGCATTCTGTTTGGAGATCCCCATCATCCTGAACTCATTTATCAGGGGACTAAACCTCGAAAAACTCTTCAAATAATTTCAGCACTTAAGGCTCGTAAATCCCTACTGCACGGCACTGCAGGATTCCTTGCTTCAGTTAAAATTTTATCTCCTGAAGAGCCTAGTATTTCTGATTATCCGGTTGTTTATGATTTTCCCGATGTGTTTCCTAAGGAGTTACCTGGACTTCCACCAGACCGCGAGGTGGAATTCACTATTGATCTTATTCCTGGTGCTGAGCCGATTTCCAAGGCACCTTACCGTATGGCACCACTTGAACTCAAAGAACTGAAGGAGCAATTACAGGAGTTATTAGATCTTGGATTTATTAGACCAAGTGTCTCACCTTGTGGTGCACCGGTCCTATTCGTGAAGAAGAAAGATGGTTCTTTGAGACTCTGCATTGACTACAGAGAACTCAACAAGATCACTATCCGTAATCGTTACCCTCTGCCTCGTATTGATGACTTATTTGATCAACTTCAGGGTGCAAAGTGTTTCTCTAAAATCGATCTGAGGTCTGGTTACCATCAGCTAAAGATCAAAGATTCTGATGTCCCTAAATCTGCCTTCCGTACGCGATATGGTCACTATGAATTCTTGGTTATGCCGTTCGGGTTAGCGAATGCCCCAGCTGTTTTCATGGACCTAATGAACCGAGTTTTCCATGACTATCTGGATAAGTTCGTCATCGTGTTTATAGATGACATTCTTATCTATTCTAAGAGTAAGGGGGAACATGAAGACCATCTTCGTATCGTGCTTGAAACTCTGCGTAAAAAGAAGCTTTATGCTAAGTTTTCAAAATGTGAATTTTGGTTGAGTCAAGTAGCCTTTCTGGGTCATGTGGTCTCTGCAGATGGTATTATGGTGGATCCAGCAAAGATAGAGGCAATCACTAAATGGCCAAGACCTACTTCAGCCACAGAAGTCCGGAGTTTTCTTTGTCTTGCTGGTTACTATCGTAGATTTGTCGAAGGGTTCTCTGTTATTGCTTTACCCCTTACGCAACTTCTAAGGAAAGGGGTTAAGTACTCTTGGAATGATGAGCGGGAGAAAAGCTTCGAAGAGCTTAAGAAGAGATTGGTGTCTGCCCCGATTCTTACACTTCCATCGGGCACGGGTGGATATCAGATCTACAGCGATGCCTCTAAAAAGGGACTCGGATGTGTGCTAATGCAGCATGGTAAGGTCATTGCTTATGCTTCGCGGCAGTTGAAACCTTATGAGGTTAATTATCCTACGCATGATCTTGAACTCGCTGCTGTTATTTTCGCGCTGAAAATATGGCGTCACTATCTTTACGGAGAGACTTGTGATATTTTTACTGATCACAAGAGCTTGAAATACATCTTCACATAAAAAGAACTAAATATGAGGCAGAGAAGATGGTTAGAATTGTTAAAAGATTATGATGCCAATATTCAATATCATCCGGGAAAGGCCAATGTGGTAGCTGATGCTCTTAGCAGGAAGAGCTCAGGAACAGTAGCCTCCCTACAGCTACAGCCTCAGAACATTACCGATCTTGATAGATTGGGTATTGGCTTACATATTGGCAAGAGTGACGGATATCTCGCTAGTCTTCAGATGAATCAGACTTAATAGTCCGGATTAAGAACGCACAGAAAGACGATAGTGAACTCTGGGCAATCTTACAGAATGTGGAGATTGGTAAGCAATCAGAATTCAGAATAGATGAGCATGGAGTAATATGGTGTGGTAAACGTTTATGTGTGCCTAATGATTCTTCTCTTCGAGAATCGTTATTAGCTGAGGCACATAGTTCTCCGTTCTCTATCCATCCAGGATCTACTAAGATGTATCGTGATCTTCATCAGAATTTCTGGTGGAATGGTATGAAAGAAGACGTGGCTAAGTATGTTAGCCGTTGCCTTACTTGTCAGCAGGTCAAGATTGAGCATCAAAGAGCTAGTGGTTTGCTTCAGCCACTACCTATTCCTGTATGGAAATGGGATGATATTTCCATGGATTTTGTGACAGGGTTGCCAAGGACATTAAGAAGAATGATGCAATATGGGTTGTAGTTGACAGATTGTCAAAGTCGGCTCACTTTCTCCCAATTCAGCAAGGATTTTCGGTTAGCAAACTTTCTGAAGTGTTCACACAAGAGATTGTTAGACTTCATGGCACTCCGGTGTCTATCGTGTCTGATCGAGACCCGAGGTTCACTTCTCGTTTTTGGAAGGGTTTGCAAGCTGCATGGGGTACCAAGTTGAGGTTTAGTACGGCGTTTCATCCTCAGACTGACGGTCAGTCGGAGCGTACTATTCAAACACTTGAGGACATGCTTCGAGCTTGTGCCTTAGAGTGGACTGGGAACTGGGATGAGTATTTGTGTTTGGTCGAGTTTGCTTACAACAATAGTTGGCAAGCTAGCATTGGCATGGCACCTTTCGAATTATTGTATGGTCGTAGATGTAGAGCACCTATTTGTTGGGAAGAGGTCGGTGAAAGAGTCATCGAAGGACCCGAGTTAATTCAGATCACGAATGAGAAAGTTGCTATTGCTAGAGAAAAGTTAAAGGAAGCTCAAAGTAGACAGAAAAGTTATGCAGACCGACACCGTCAACTTTGGAGTTTAAGGTTGGTGACAAAGTATTCCTGAAGCTTTCGCCTTGCAAAGGCGTATGACGTTTTGGTCTTAAAGGGAAACTTAGTCCACGGTTTATCGGACCCTTTGAAATCCTGGACAGAGTTGGTGAGGTTTCGTATCGTTTGGCTTTACCACCTCAACTGTCACATGTGCATAATGTCTTCCATTTATCGCTTTTAAGGGGGTACAATTATCATCCTCTTCACGTTGTGAATTATCCGCTTCATTTGATTCGTGAAGACTTATCGTTCGAGGAGGAACCCGAGGCCATACTTGACCGACAAGAACGCATTATGCGAAGGAAAACTATTCCTTTTGTCAAGATATTATGGAAAAACCATTCCGAACGCGAAGCTACATGGGAGATAGAAGATGAAATCTGTTCCCAATATCCGAATCTTTTTACAGCTTAGTACTTGGTTTTTATTAATGTATTCTTGACATATTTTGACTTTACGCTATAAAGATATCAGTTATTAACTTCTGACCAGCAGACTATCTATTACATGTTTCTATTTTGTGATTAGCTCCATCTCTGCATCTAAATGATTATGAGTTATCTCATCCACTCGTTGATTCCTTACTACTCCGTGTTCGTTATGTCATATATTGTTTCGATCTGTACCCGGCAATTTCGTGGACGAAATTATTTTAAGGGGGGTAGAATTATAATAACCGTAATAAAAATAATAATAATAATAATAATAACAATAATAACAATAATAATAATAATAATAATAATAATAAAGGTGCAGGGGGTGATTGTGCCAATTTAGAAACTTGAATTATTAAGTTTAAGCATGAAAGGACAGGAGCTTAAACCACAGGGACCATTTGTGTAAAATGGTCAGAACCGATCTGTCTCTCTCTCCCTATCCCGCTTTTCCGGCGGAATTTTCCGGCCAAGCCCGGCCGCGGCACCGGCGACCCCATACCGCCTCAAAAACTTGACCATTTTGCTCCTAATCGGTCCCATTACGCACGTGAACACGATTCGAACAATACCCCACTAAAATTTGACTCGAATTGAGTGCGATCTGAAACTGAATTCTTTTCCTTTTCTTTTTCGGCCGACCACCATGTGCAAATCGCACTAAAACTCTATTATACTCAAATTAATCGAACCTAAACAATCATATACCTGTCTCTAATCGATTCCAACTCACAACTATACCAAAAACAAACATAAACACCCAATTCATCATCCTCCTCGTCGCGAACCTGCTACCCTGTCGAATTCCACTTTCGGAGCTCTAATTCACGAAATTGGCATAGGGCTTTGCATCAAGATCATCGTTAGAAGCTACCTGTGCATTTAATTCGATTATCTTCAAGAATTCTTCATCGTTTGAATCCTTCCCAAAGCCGCGACCTGCTACGATCGATCATCACAATTAGAACTTCGAAACAGGTAATTGAACCCACCTACATGCTCGATTCTAGTCTAGGAATGAAAGCCCTATGAATTTAAGCATTAACAACAACGAATCGAACTTCAATTTGATCCAAGTTGGAACTAGGGTTCATAAGGGAAATTGGGGATTTCTATTTGGGTCTTAAAAGGATTAAAAACTAAGAACTAATGCGGCTGAGGCCTTTGGTTTACTGGTTCTGTGCTTCCTTGTTAACTTTGAGGTCCCGGGTTCGAACCCGGGCACCTACAACCATTTTTTTAAGCCTTTTTGGGCTTTAAAAAAATTAAATAAAATTTCTAAAAATTATAAAAACAAGTTTTATAAACCCTGATTATTTTAAAAGTTATCCAACTATTTCCTGTAAATTTATTTATTTAAACACCTTAACGATTCGTATATATAAATGTTAACAAATGTTATAATTAGTTTATTTTTATAAAAATAAACTAAAATTAGTGGGAATCATTAAGATGTTGTTAGTCGTTACGTTATCCTTGAATCTTAGGTATCATAATTAGTATTTTAGTTCATTGCCTCTATCATAGGATGCCCGTTTGCATAAGTACTCGTTTATATTCAGTTTACGTTTTAAGCATATTTTCCTTGCTTAACTTAGCAAACTTGATAGGAATCCATTTTGATATTGTTTTAGCTACTGAAAATATAAGTATTTTGACCAAATTAAGATTTAGACCTTAACCGAGCATTTTAAACAAGTCACACGTTTAACTAGTTTTTATGAATATTTTGGGATGTGATTTTATAAATGACAAACGGATTAATAATATGATTAGCCAAATTTTTCATAAGTCAATCATGATTTATACTTATGTATAAAAATATTTCCAGACCCGTAATGGACGTATTTTAACTAGAAATAATTTTACGGTTTACCAAAATACCTTGACTTAGGCCCGTATTTTACAGCCAACTTACAGAAGCCATAACTTCTTCATAACAGATTCAAATCAGTTAAACCTTATGTCCATGACGAATTTCGTCGAAAAACGAATCCGTTGATATATAAAACATAGAAAAACTCATTCGTTTAGACCTCCAAACGATCGTTTTCGTAACAGCTAGCAGTTCTGCGCAGCTGTAAAGATCCACGTTTTTCTCATATTTCGGTAATCCAAATCAGAAACTTTTCTAAATGAAAGTTGTTTAGAAATCACTAATCTAGTAAACTGGAGATTTCAGAATTTTTAAACGTCGTTTAGTATTTTTAACGAGTGCGAAAAGACAAGGGCAGAACTGGAATTTTTCCAATTTAAAATAGGAAAATCCAAACTATAATTGCGTTACGTTATCGTACGTTCTCGCGGCGTTAACCGAGCCTAGACCTTGTTTCTGATTATTGTCATTCGCGTATAAGGTACGGATTCCTGATTCTTTATATCTTAGTATAAATAATATTTTCCGTTACTTTGAAGTACGGATTCTGTTATCATAATATTCACTTTTGTTCTGTTACTTATTGTACGGATTCTGTTTCCTTGTTATCATAAGTATTTACTTTTGGTTCCGTTACTTTGCAGTACAGATTCCTGATTTCTGTCTCGTATTAAATTTCCGTTCATTTCTAGTTTTGATTCCTGATAATTTGCTTTTGATTCTGTTATAAGTAGCTTGACTACTATATATTTCTGAATTTGTTACCCGAGCTCTCCCTATCTTGGGGGTGACCAAGATGCGTTATTGCGGCATCGATAACGTGGCACCAACCGTGGCGGTGAGCTGAGATCACGGCGTCTCTAAAGAGGACTCTGAAATTATGTCTGGTTATATTATTATTTCCTCAGAGGCGTATGGATCGATCCTAGGCTAGTTCTGTTATTTCCTGGTGGATGGTTACACACCATTCCATTCAGGACTCTGGTGAATGGTTTGTATGTCTGCCCATACTCCATTTCACATTGGTTCACGGGCTCGCTACCTGTGTTCCCCCTGTTCAGTTATTATATGATATGATTATTAGCTCGGGGTATGTTCTATCTGATATATGTCTTATGACGTATGTTCTATTTGATATATATATATCTTATGATCTTTGGTTCTCCATTATCATTATGTCTGTTTATTTTTGATATCTGCCAATTCCTTGATTATCACATGTCTATTTATTTTTGATATCTGCCGATTCTTTGATTATCACCATGTCTGTTTATTTTTGCTATCTGCCGATTCTTTGATTATCGTCATGTCTGTTTATTTTTGTTATCCGCTATTCCGTTCACTGAGCGTTATGCTCAGGCGTGCTTTTGTTTTCATGCACGTCAGGTCAGCAGGTAATCCGGGAAACCAGTGAAGAGTGAATTGAAGACCAAGATTATCTGTTACTTTAATTAGTGTATTGAACATCTTAATTAGGTTTTGGAATTTGAACTTGTAATCGTTTTATAATGGGAATGCGTTTGGATTTTGATTACCGTGATAGTGACACGTCAGCCCTCTCCGGGCTGGGGTGTTGCAGATAAACATTAAACCAAAGCCAAGTCTCAAATGAGGTGTTCCTCATCATCATCCATCGATGAATTAAACATACCCAACCACATGCATAAGCTGATCATAAGGCTCAGAATGTGTGCTCGTTGTGGCTGCAAATTGTCATTTGCCACGCCAAATCAACAAAGTCACACCTACTTTTTATCATCATCGTCAGCCCTCGGAACATATTAGTAACAAATCAAAAGGAGAACAAAGAAACCAGTGATAAAAATTAAGCCAAAGCCAAGTCTCATATGAGGTGTTCCTCATCATCACCGACACATTCCATCGATGAATTACACATACCCAACCACATGCATAAGCCGGTTATACAACAAGAGTCACGAAACCACTATGAGTGGTAACCCACGATACCACTGTGAGTGGTAACCTATGATGGAGAACAACAAATCAGCAAAGCAAGAACCAGACAAAGGGGATGGGACAACCGGTATGGCCACAACATCAATCAGGGTACAATAACAAATGGACTACAATGGTGTCCGCACCATAGTCGTTGACAGGACCCGCTGTAGATTTGAAAACCCTAAATGGGTTTCAGAAGTAAACGAAGAAAAGGGGCTACAATAATGGTTGCACCACCATTGTCGCCACCGCTCAGACCCTATCGTCATCATCGCCGTGACAAACGTGATGAAAAACCCCAGGCCGGCGATGACCGTTCAGCTCCCTCCAGTAAAGAGACCATTATCGACTCCATGGCAAACCACCGACAGACCAAACGACAGCCGACCACCAACACCATCGGCCATGGTGGGGAAACACAACCGCCTCCACCTCGACCACAGAGGGGAGGCAGAGCGACAGCGGATCCCACCACCACCGATAGAACCGAACATGGTGAGGAAACCGTCGCCTCCTCCACCTCAACCGAAGAGGAGAGGCCGGCCGGTCGCAGATCCCACCACCACCGGCACAGAGAAGAACAGAAGATAAAACCACTATCGTCACCGTCCCCTTTGCCACCACTGACCACCAGCAACACACCTAAAAAACCCACACAAGACAAGAAACCCATCTGGTTTCAAGTACACATAAGTACAGGAAGAAGACATGAATGAATGCAGAGGGTAAGACGCGTGTCATTTAGAAAGGAAATTCCTAAAGTACCCCGACACTATTCATTTCCCTCAATTATTAACATATAGGGTAATTTTAATTCTCATATCTAGATCTAGAAGCCTATGACTAGAGATATATGACAAAACCATCATCATCGTCTTTAAAGACTCTAACCAATCAAAACTCCATCGACCACTTTAATGTAGGTCGAACTATACTCCCACAAGCATCACTGACAAGGAACTCTAATCCTTACCCAAGACTTACAAGATCCACAGTTTTTAAACGGATACTTGGATTCTCGTCCCTAGACCTAGGTCTGTTAATGTGGTTAAATTGATGTGCTTGTATTAATGTAAGCTTAATGATTATGGATTTTGAACTCATTAGTTGTTAATGGGAAAATCAACATCCTTGTATTCATTGTGAGGATATATTTAGCATGTTTTTATATAGGCCATTATCTGCATGTTCTTAGCTTGATAGTATCTCGTTTTCTATCTACTAATCAATTGGACATGAAGAATGTTTTTCCTTCATGGCATAATTCATAAGACAATTAATATACATGCACCGTCCACAAGGATATGTGGACTTTAATCACCCAGATTATATAGTCGTCTCTTTAATACTTTATATGATCGTAAACAAACTCCTCGTGCATAGGATTAGGATTTTCTACGTACATAAGTATTACAACTTTCAGAATAGTCATTTTGTTTCTTCATTATTTATATATCTTCATGCCTGTAACTTTTATTATTATTATTATCTCATTGATATTTTAATATTATTCATTTATCTTATGAAACTACACCTCGCCTTATCATTTCTTTATGTTTCGAATTTGCCATTAGTGATTTGAGGCCTCCGCGTTACTTTTTGGGGTTTGTTGTACTATATATAAAGGATGTTTTTCTCCCAAAATCATGACACTCGAGATGTTCTAGATTGTGCGAGGATGTTTAATGAAGTTGACTTCTACCCCTTTGACATCAACACCAAAGTTTCCCAACCCCTAATTGAAAATCCCACATTGTATCTGTAGTTTTACTTATTGGTGCTTTATATTACTTAAGGTTCACTAGTCCCAACATCTCGTATGTGGTTCAAAAAGTTTGTCTATATATGCATGATCCTCAAGAACTATATTTTAATGATCACAAGCGTCTGGATTCTCGTCGTTTCATATCTGGGTATTATGTACGTGTTTTGAGTGATAAATTATTAGCTTGCTCTTCCAAACGGCAGGATATTATCTCATGCTTAAGTGTTAACTGTGAAAATCACTAAGTTGCTAATATTGTTGCCAAAACATGTTATATTAACATCATATAAGTGCAATTATGTTCATCGGCAATGTAAGTGCAGTCCATTTGTTCATAAATCATATACAACATCAACACACCAAATATATTAATACCAACATTCATTTCTTCGGATGATGGGTGACCTTTACGTTCTTCATGTTCCATCTATTAATGATAATATTAAAAAATTGTAATACTAATCCATCCTTATCTCCAGCTTAGTTTGTTGTATTTTATATCTTATAGTTTCATTATCTCTAGCGTAGTTTGTTACTCATTTTTATCTATATATTATACTCGTTTTTCATCAATGAATTAAGTTAGTTTTATTATACCTTATATGGTATCAGAGCCTCTCTGATCCACTCCCTCTGCCTCAAACCCGAACACTTTTGTTCCTGCTCCTCTCCCTCCTTTGCTTTTCTGTTTCAGCCATGGCGGATGCAAAAAACACAACCAGAATCATCAGCGTGAATAACACGACCAACTCTATAACCCTCGTAACCTTCCCAACAAATCTAAAATTGACTTCCATCAATTATTTGGGATGGAAGACACAAGTTGAAGCCCTCCTACATGGTCTTGACCTTTTCAAATTCATCGATGGAACTCATCCATCTCCATCAACCTCCACTGCAGTAGATGGTACCATTACACCCCACAAAGATTTTCCAGCCTGGTTTCGACAAGATTGACTTATCTTTGGAGCAGTCGTTGGTAACCTATCGCCATCAATTATTCCACTTGTCACAAATGCGGCCTCATCCCTGGAAGCTTGGAAAATACTACAATACTTATGCTTCCCCATCACGAGGTCACATCAAGCAGCTACAACACAGACTCAAGTAATCATCACGAGGTCATGAGGTCACATCCAAGAAACCAACTCAAACAATCACCGATTACATGCAAGAAATCAAGATGCTTGTTGATGAATTGGCAATACTTGGTAAGAAGCTAGATGCTGAAGATATCACAAACACAGTACTCGCAGGACTTGATCAGGCAACATACAAACCAATTCTTGATGTTGTGTATGCTCGTGACACACCTATTTCTTTTAATGAACTTCATGAAAAATTAATAAATCATAAATTATCTTTTGCTCAACTTGTTCCTACAACCACCATACATCATCCGGCCACAACCTTCGTCGCCCAATAACGCCCCTCCACGTGCAACTGGAATGGAAAGCATCCCTTTAAGAACATGCATCCAGGGGCTGGTCTTTTGCCTACTCCAACAAGCACCACTCAAAACATCCCTCATCCTTTTTTGGGCAAGTGCCAACGGTGCCATGCTAGAGGTCATTCTCTTCATAACTACAGTGTCTTCAAGAAGGTAAACCCCCATATAACTATGCCTACCTACAATCGCAATACATATATGCAAACTCCACAGGTTAACGCTATAAGCATGCAAGAACCCGGTTCTGTCAATTGGTTGTTTGATAGTGGGGCGTCTCACCATGTGACGAATGATCTTCGATACCTATCCCTCCATGCTCCTTATGATGGGACGGACAAGCTCGTAATTGGCGATGGTACCTGCTTACCTATCACACATGTTGGTTCGGTTGTTGTTCAAACACCTCACACACCTTTACTCTTAAAAAGTGTCTTATGCGTTCCTTTTTTGTCACGAAATATTATTTCTATTTCCTGCTTATGTCGTGACAATAACTTTCTAATCCAATTCTTTTCTTGTGTTTTCCTTATTAAGGACCTAAAAACAAACCTAACTCTGCTCAAGTGGATGGCACGTAAGGGCATATATGGGCTTCGCTCCAAGCTCTAAACTTCTATTCAACCATCAGTGCTTTCGCTACAGAAGAAAAACTCCATGACTTGGCGTCACTGCTTAGGTCATCCACACAATAAAATCTCCAATTATTTGTCTTCAATTATTAATTCTAGTTCAAGTTTGTGTTTTGATAATTCTTGTAATTCTTGCAAAGTGAGTAAAGCTCACAAGCTACCATTTCATTTATCACCAATTACTTCCAATTCCCTATTAGAGTTACTTTTCTCTAATGTTTGGACTTCACCAGCTTTATCTATCGATAGCTACATGTATTACATAATATTTGTTGATCATTTTACTAAATATACATGACTATATCCTCTCAAACTTAAATCAGATTCACTTGTTACATTGATTGGATTTCATGAACTTGTTGAAAACTATTTCCAAAAATCCATCAAACTATACTCTAACAATTGTGGAGAATATCTCAAACTCATTCCACATCTTAATTCATGTGGCATTTTTCACTTAACGTCACCACCTCACACACCCGAGCAAATTGGGTATGCTGAGCGTAGACATAGACACTTGGTAGAAACAGGCTTAACCATTTTGTCTCATGCAAACATTACAATCATATATTGACCTTTTGCATTAACCACAACTACTTATTTAATAAATCGACTTCCAAATCCCATCTTATGTAATAAATCTTCATATTTTTGTCTGTTTGATAAACCACCAAACTATGCCAAGTTATGAGGTTCTGGTTGCCTTTGCTACCCTTGGTTGTGACCCTACTTCTCACACAAACTCGACCCACGATCAAAACCTTGTATCTTCATCGGGTACTCTTCCTCTCAAAGTGCATACTACGTACTTGATCCCACCACCAACCACATTTACACCACTCGACACATTACCTTCGCTGAAACAATATTTCCATATCAAACCCTCGGTAAACAGTCCACTCCTTCTACTTTGATCGATGAGTGGTTACCATCATCACCCATCATTCATCAAATTCCCATTACTCAACCTCCACCTTCCCATCCTACTACCACTCCAGATCCATCACCTTCTCCTTCTACCATACCATTTTCGTCCCCCTCCCCTAGTCCACTTCACCCCTCCACTCTTTCTTCAACTCCCTTTGCATCACCTCCTTCAAATCCATCACCTCCTCCCTTACACACATACAATCATCTTTTCAAACATAATCCACCTTCTCAACCCTCTGTATCACGTACTCGCCCAGATCATAAACCAAATTCTAAATATCATAATAATGATTTTATTGTCTATACAGCTTCTACTACTCCTACTATTGAACCACATACCATGACACAAGCACTTAAACATCCTTTATGGAAACAAGCAATGATTGATGAATTTGATGCCATGAAGTGCAATCACACTTGGACTCTTGTACCCCCTACGACTGCTGAAAAAGTTATAGGATGTAAATGGGTATATCGTATCAAGTATAATCTGAACAGTACCGTGGAATGTCTAAAGTCCCGCCTTGTAGCCAAAGGCTTCACTCAATGCCCTGGTATTGACTATGGTGAAACATTCAGCCCAGTCGTGAAACCCTCTACCCTTCGTCTTGTTCTTTCTCTTGCTACTTCACATAACTGGCCGTTACGCCAATTAAACATTAATAATGCCTTCCTACAAGGCAATCTTCATGAAAATATCTACATGGCCCAACGTCCGGGTTTCATAGATCCTTCTTATCCATCTCTTGTTTGCAAACTCAATAAAGCCATTTATGGACTCAAACAAGCTTCAAGAGCTTGGTATAATGAACTTAAAGCCTATCTCCTTTCTCAACAATTCAAACCTACAATTACCCCTCTCTTTTCATTCATACCACTACTTCCGTTCCTATCTTCATCCTCGTTTATGTTGATGACATCATAGTCACGGGTCCTTCTGCTCCCACTCTTTAAAAGTTCATCACTTTTGTTGCAAATAAGTTTTCTCTTAAGGACCTTGGACCATTATCTTACTTCTTCGGGTTGAGGTTTTACCTCACCCACATGAATCTTCTTGTCTCAATCCAAATACATAGACATTCTTAATCGTACTAACATGGCTGATTCAAAGCTTGCATCCATGCCAATCACTACTTCTGATGTTCTAACATCATCGGGAGGCACACCTTTACCTTCACCTACTACTTATCGAGCTACAATTGGTGCACTACAGTATTTGTCAATTACCAGACCTGACATTGTCTTCACTGTGAAAAACTTTCACAGTTCATGCATGCCCCCACCACTGACCATTGGACAACCCTAAAACGAGTATTACGTTATCTACACGGTTCACTTCATCATAATTTATTACTTAAATGCAACTCTCCCATATGTCTTCATGCCTTTACAGATACAGATTGGGTTAGAGACAAGGAGACTTGGAATAGTACTACTGGTTATATCGTCCACCTAGGTGGAAACCCCATTTTATGGAGTTCCAAACGCCAATCCACATCGGCTAGATTCTCAACCGAAGCTTAATTTAGAGCAGTTGCTTCCGCCACACTGAAGTACAATGGATCACCTCATTACTACTTGAACTGGGTTTTAAATCAAAGATCATGCCCACCATTTATTGTGACAATCTAAGTGCGACACACTATCTGCAAACCCGATATTTCATTCTAGGATGAAACATTTGGCATTGGATTTTCATTTTGTTCGGAAAAAGGTTCAAATTGGTTCCTTAAGGGTGACACATATAGTAGGGGATGACCAACTTGCAGATGCACTTACTAAACCTTTACTCAACCTCGGTTTCACTTTTTGGTTCCCAAGATTGGACTTTCTTCTAGACCATCCATCTTGCGGGGGAATATTAATGATAATGTCAAAAAATTGTGATACTAATCCATCCTTATGTCTAGCTTAGGGGCTATTTGGCAGCCTCTTAATCAGCCTCTTAATGGTTCATATGTTTGAATGGTTCAACACTTAATGGTTCAGACTGTTTGTTTCACGAGCAAATGTCTGAATGGTTAAGGGGTTGTTTGACAATATCTGAATAATTAAGTGTTGAACCAATAAGAGGTCTGAGTCATTAAGTACTGAACCATTAAGAGGTCTGAATCATTAAGAGCTAGTATATCGTTTAACTATTCAAAGGTAAATGTCTGACCAATTCAGATAAGAGGTCTTAACCATTCAGCATTATACCTCTTAACCATTCAACATTAGTTTAATGCTTAACCATTCAGAGGCAAATGTCTTAACCAGTCAGACATTTGCTCGCGAAACAAATAGTCTGAACTATTAAGTGTTGAACCATTCAGACATCTGAACCATTAAGAGGCTGATTAAGAGGCTGATTAAGAGGCTGTCAAACAGCAGACATTTACCTCTGAATGGTTAAGCATTGTATTAATGTTGAATGATTAAGAGATCTAATGTTGAATGGTTATGACCTCTTATCTGAATTGGTCAGACATTTGCCTTTGAATAGTTAAGCGATATACTAGCTTTTAATGGTTCAGACCTCTTAATAGTTCAATACTTAATGGTTCAATACTTAATGATTTACCACTTAATGGTTCAGACCTCTTATTGGTTCAACATTTAATCATTTAGATATTGTCAAACAGTCTCGTAGTTTGTTGTATTTTGTCTCTTATTGTTTTCTTCTCTCTAGCGTAGTTTGCTACTCATTTGTATCTATATATTGTACTCGTTCTTCATCAATGAATTAAATCAGTTTTATTATACCTTTATACCATCAAGTTTTCAATATAAATGCGGACATCTTCATTAAGAGTTTGTTGTCATCCATGCTCATCGATTTTCACACTAGTTAGAAAGTTTGTCTTTCTCTCGTTCAAACTATTGGTATATAATAGATAGTCTAATATAGTGCCATGCCCGTTATGGTTAGGTTTCTTTCTCCTTATGTCTGATGGTGTGTATCATTGTTAAAGACACATAGAAATAACGAGTCATCATCATTTAATTTTTGTCTCCTATAGCATGCTTTTTGTAGGTTAAATCATATTATAACATTAGTACATTAAAATTAACTAAAGCATGAAAATACGAAAAAATAAAATTCTAAAGGTAAGTTGTTTTATTTGGATGAGATAGTAAAGTTAAAACCAAGGCATGACAACAAATAATTTTAACGGATTAAAACAATGATTTGTTGTAATTTTTTGATTTCATTTGTCTGGATGGACTTTCTTAATTAATGGAAGTACTATTTATGATTAAGTATTTCAAGTGTATACAAATCTTCAATCAAATAAGATAAAAAGTTAATTCTCAAAACAAATTGTTATTTTCTATGATCTTAGTATTGAAATTTATATGTTAAATACAAACCAAATGATTCATTTATAAAAGAGTTAGAAACATGAAATGAATAATCACGACTATTCATGAAACTACATAACCAATGGCGCTTATTATCACCATAATTGTTGCCAGTTAAATCAGTAGAACCATGACGGTATTGACTAATTTTGCTACCGAAGACAAAGTTATTACCTATGATTAAGGTTGCTACTATTCCTCAATTGATATCAACACCAAAGTAGCCACTGACATTTACCTATTACCAAGTTAAACTCTGGTACCGATGATCAAAGTCAAACTTGATCGTAAACAGGGCTGCCACCCCTTGTGCTGCCCCCAGACCCCTATTGTTTAGTGGGTTTTGTCACTTGAACTACCGTGGTGCCTATGACTAGGAAAAAAATAATTTTGATACTTCATTTGGGTTCGGATATATCCTATTGAGGGGTCAACTAGAGATCAGAAATCGTTGAGGTGTTCAACCTTCAAATTGTTCCAAAAACTCAAAATTTGATCCAATTTGATTCAGAAATCACTAATTCAAAATTCGAATTCCCTTCGGTTAAAAAGTTTTTTAATGAATTTGAACCGAAGTTTGTATTTTTGATTTTTGCTTCGATTGGATTCAAAATTCAAACTAAAAAATACTTATAAGTTTATATGTAGAGAGGGATAAAATAAAAACCATGTTTATAATAAAAAACCGTGAAAACCACCTCCAGCCAATCACATATTTTGCAAATTATTTATTTTTTAAATAGTTTAAAGTGTATTTAAGTAAGCTTTAACATTGCCTTTAAGGTCATTGTATATTTTTTGGTTTAAACCCCAAGGAACGAAAATGATTACGAAACGAATTACATATACGTAACTTGTATGTGTTACATATACATTACCTATAGTTGTACACAAGGTAACACACGCTTACATATAGTAAGCCCTGGTTTTTGCGGTTTTCAAATATAACATGGTTTTCAAGAGATCTTTCTCCTACGTATAGCATAGTTTATTTTATCTTATATAAATATATTATGTATACATATATCTATTCAGTTATATATTTAATACTTAAAACTTTATGTTTCTAGTTTCCTAATCATGTTTCTTCTTTAGTTATTTTATATGTTAAAAGTTATTAATAAGTTTCGAAAAGAAAAAATAAAATATGCTCTTTTGGTGAATTCGAATTGAGTTTGTATTTGATTCGAGTTCGACAATCAAATTCAAATTGAATCGAATTTAAAAGTGGTTTCGAATTTGAATCGAATCCTTCAAATCTAATTCGAATTTGAAGCCAGTTTTAAAAAAGGTCAAACAGTGAACAATTTGATTCGATTAATTGAAAATTTTGAAACTCGATTCGTTAAACACCTCTACTCTCCACATCGAAAATTCTATAAATGTATGCTTTAATTTTTCATCTTGTCCTAAATGAAACCAATTACCTACAATAATCTTATTGCACTAAAATCACAATATAATGTACATTAAATGTAAAACAATTTATGTAATTTTACACTAATATATATAGTTAATTCATGAAAAGTTTTAATAGAAACGAAATTCATGAATAATTTTCCTCTTTTTCTTTTTGCCTATTTTTACTTTTGTGGCTTTTTAAATTTGGAATATATTTTTAAAACGACGTTGAATTTGTTTTCCCATTTTTGTTGTTTTCCATAATTTGGAACATGTCACTATAAAAGTGGTTCGGGATCGGATCGTTTGCCCGACTTTTTTTATCTCATTTTTTATTTGAATTATATTTTAAAATATTACTGTATAATATAGTAATTAATATATATTTTATTATAGAGTACACTATAACGCATTTATGACAATATGAACTATGAAATATAAAAACTGAAAAGTGAAATCAAATCTCAATTTCGATTAAAGATAATCAACTCGTAAGTAAATGATATATGTTAGTTAATTTTATACAATATTTATTTCTTAACGAATAGCAAGTTTCAAGATGGTAAATAATACAAATCTGAAGTCTTAAACTGAATTTTGATTTTTTGACACATAAATCACATTAATCAATTTACTAGAAAAGAGATTGGTTATAATTATTAAAATACTATTTTTTATTAAGCAAGTTAGATTTTAAAAGTAAAAAATGTTACTCATTGAAATTAATAATAACAATTTGATCAATAACAACTTTCACTTTGATTATTCAGAGCATTTTAATAGTATAAAAATCAAATATTTACATAGAGTTTCGCAATGGCCATGGATGATCATTGGTGTTATCCAAGGGTAGTACGAACGTCATTTATGCCATTACGAGATTGACTTGGTGAACTCCATGAAGAATTTAGAATGAGACAATTTTTTGTAACAAAATAGTCGTAGAAGAGTAGATTTAATACGATTGTTGATTCTACTTTTCTTTAATTTGCTAATAGATACCGTAAGGTAGAATTAATTGGCTGGATTGGATTAAAAACCATTCTTGTCATGTAATTGGTTTTGTCCCCGACAAGTTTCTTGTAGTTAGATGACTTTTAATATATAGTTGTTCTTAAAATAGTGAGTGAAAACTAAATGTAAGTATGATTTATGTTCGAGTAAATTACAAATTATGTCCTTTATTAATACATGAAATTACACCGTGTGTCCTTTAATTTCAATAATTACACCGTATGTCCTTTTTATATAAAGTTTGCACACATATGGTCCTTTACACTAACGTTCGTTAAAATTTACAGTTAAGCCATACATGTGCCCTTCACATGAGGGGCATTTAAGTATATACATGCCTACAATGAGTCAGAAATATTTTTACGTCGTTTTATATCATGTCGTCTTCATGTTAGTTGTTCAAAGTTGATGTTTGAAATTTTCGGATAATAGAAATCACTATTAGTATTTGGATATCCAAAATTCAGGTTTTTAAAATTTCAGATATAGATACAGATAGCGATTTAAATATTTGAACTTATTTTTTCTTTTATCTTTTTACAATAATTTTATAATAATGGAAAAACAGCAAACATAAAAAAAGTCCAAATATACACTAACAAGTCCTAACAAAAAAAATGTTTAACATTCTCAAAAATAGCAAAAAGAATTTTAAGTTTTTTAATAAGTTTAAAATATATGTTGTTATAGTTTTAAAGTGTTAAAGGATTTTTATTTGGTTGGGACTTGTTAGTGTATATTGAAACTTTTGTTAACATGTGTTGTTTTATATTATTTTTATAGTTACAATTATCTAATTATTCCCAAAAACAAAGAAGAAATTCAGATGTCCGAATCGTTATCCGTATCCAAAATTTCGAATATTTGAATTTTAGATATCTGAAATTTCAAATAAGGATACAGATAGTGAATTCAATTATCCAAAAATTTTCAGATATTCAACTTTGGACACTCTAACATGAAGGTGACGGGAATGAAGCGACATAAAGCTATTTTTAACTCATTGTATGCATGTAATATATATAAATACTTTCATATGAGTAGCACATACTTAACTTAACCGTGAATTTGGATGGATGTTAGTTTAAAGGACGATAGATGTGCAAATTATTTTAAAAAAGGACGCTCCCTGTAATTATTAAACTAAAGGACATAACATGTAATTTTATATATTAATAAAGGACATAATTTGTAATTTACTCTTTATGTTCCTTATGGTTTTTTTTCAGATAAAATAAAAGGTAGGAGTGTTATTTTCATCCTATCACTATGGATTATTGATGATAAGTGAGTATTGACACATAGCTTGAATTATTAAAATTTAGTTTTGATAGGGATGAGCATTTGATACCCAGTACTCGTATCGTACCGTACCTAACTAGTACCTAACTGGTATCGAAAATATGTATAAGGTACCGGTACCGGTACTTGATTTTCTTAAATTTGGGATCGGTAATGACCGTTACCAGTACCGGTACTTTTAATAGAAATACTACTTATAATTTTTTTAAGTGTCTTTGTATTTGAACTTTTTTCATTTTTTAATATCATTCTTTTTACTTCAATACAATATCAAGAGATATACTACTTATAATTTTAATAGAAATGAACGGTGGACTGGTGTGTGGATTGAGTTAGCAGAAAATGAAGAAAGTAAAGAAACTATCATTTTATGTGGATGTTTTTTTGATATTTTATTTTTGTTTAGTTATTATAAACTTTTAAAGATATCGGGTATCAAACATATACTGGGTAACATGTACAAAAACATGTACTATGTACCGTAACCAAACATACACCATATAGCAAGCCTAAAAATAATGTTGTGGAGGTAACGAGTACCAAAGAGGTACCGGGGTACCGAAATACCGGTGCCGTACCTGTACGGTACCTGCACCCATATACCAAATTCGTATCGGTACCAGTAATTGTTTTTTATAAAATTCGGGACCGGGTATTTTGATAACGGTATCGGTTCGGTACACATACGATACCAAGTTCATCCCTAGTTTTTGATTATAATATTTGAGATACCAATTAAGGGGGTGAGTACTCAATGGGTGTGGTTTTTGGTGTGTGTTTCTTTGGCGGGGGGGAAACCTACATTTGGACCCCACGATAACGACCTTTCATTTCTTCTTGTTTCTTTTACCCATAACCAAAAACCATTCACAATTCACAAATAAAGAAACTTGACAAAGTCCTATTTGTCCAACCAATTTGTTTTTATTCTTTTGTGTAACAAAAAACAAGTTCTAAAGAGAAGGCTAAGGCAAGATTAAATAATCGACAACATGGGTGCAAGCCAGTGTTTTTGTGTACGAGTCAGGTTCCTTTCGATCGACATTTTGGCGCGTTGGATGGGCGAGTACAAATCTATATGCGTCACCAAACTATTTGGAAATTTTGATTTCTTATCCAAAGAAAAAAGAAAAAAAAACTCTTTTTCACTTTTCTACTCATATCTTTTTAGTGGATCATAGATTGATTGTTCAAAGTCATATATTAGTATATTACATCACAAAACTATTGTGTATAGAAGATTTTAACATTCTTAGAATAATTATGAGAAAAAGTGAAAAATCATATTTTTATTTTGCCGTATTATTTGACAGAAATCTGAAGATTGTATAATGTATATAAGATAACTTATTTGAACATCATGTGACAATGTTAATTATATATAAAAAAATTGGTAAGAAGATATCAGGTGGGTCAAGTGCTATATTATAAAAGACTAACATAATCATGTGATTAAGAATTAATCTTTATATTGTTGGAGCTCTCTATAATATACTAATTCGCAAATTTAATATTTAAATCTGATATTAAGTACTGTAAAACGAGTTAATGATATTAATGAGATCTAAATCATAGATGTGATTTCCATTTAATAATTAAAAACCACACGGTTGTTAGTTGTGTATCCCAACAATTTCAAGGCGGGAACTACTTTGAGCTAAACTATTGTGATTATTCATATTTGATGCATACAAAAAACGTTTTTCTTTAATATAGTAAACTAAACACATATTTTTTAAACTTAGGTAAATATTTCTATTTCTGAAAACTAAAAAAAACCGCTAGTTTGAGTTAAATATGAAATTTGGAGTATATAATGTTTTGAAAAGTGAACATTTACTGTTGGATTGGTTTTAAATACAGGATAATATATAATAAGCTAGAAAAGTTCAAAGTATAGAAAATAAGTTCAAACAAGTTGAAGGTTTAAACATTAACCATCCTAAAATAAAACAAATTCAAAAATCAATTGTCCAAACATGAAATAATTTACATCAATACATCACAAGCGGAGCTCGAATGATTTATCTTAATGAAAGATTCACTCCTTTTTACTTCAAACTTTGCTAATCCAATAACCCAAATAAAGAAATATTAATTACAAAATCTATTATATACTAATAAAGAAGGTTTTTATGCCACTTGTCACAATTTTAGAGCCACTAAATTTTATTTTTCCCGCTTCTCTCTCCTAATAAATATCAAATTAACTACAAATGATAGTTTTTAAATCTTTTCATATTAAAATATTTTTATTAAAATAAAAAAAATCTTCTACAAATGCAATTTGTAAAGAAATGATTTTTTTATAAAATAAGCAAGTTTTTCAAAAAACATCAAACTTTGAAAAACACATTATATATTTAAAACTTGTGGTTTTTAAAAAATAATATTCTTATGAAACATAATTAATTAAATTTCAAAGTTATAATAAAAAAATATTAATAATGAAACTTTTTAAAAACGGTTTGTTTGAATTTTTTTAAATCAACTTTTTATTAAAAAATAATAATAAATAAAATTTAAGAAATAATATCGTTCTTTTATCACTCGTACGTAATGTCAATCGTATCTTATATCAAAAGATTGTTTAATAATTTATTAATTTTTATTAATAATTATTTTATATTTTATTTATTCAACCCGTGTAATACACGGGGTACTAACCTAGTGAATAATATAAACTTCTGTCATCAAGTAAAATAAAAAACATAAATCATATTTTTTAAATTAAAAAAGTATTATCTACTTATATCAACCACATATACATGCATACATGCATCATGTAAACTTTAAATCATCTACCTTTTGGATGAAGGTGAGACACATTACCTCTAGAATGTCACATTAAAGACATAAATCATTATCTGAATTAGTAATAACTAGTTTATACCCATCACGTTACAATGAGAACACGTGTTGTGGTGAGAAAGAATGATGGGGTGTTGGGTTTTAAAAGCGATCATTTTAAATATCAAAACCTTATGTAAAAACGAACTTTATAAACACCAATTAACAAAGATATTAAACCGAGATTTTTTATGTGATAACTTTATTAAATTTATTGATATAAATATAGATTGGTTAAAAAAAGAAAAAAATAAGTTGGTTAAATTACAAGGGGTGAACTATATTAGTTAAAAAAAGATTAAAAAAGTAAGTTTATTAAAAGTAGAGGGTGTATCAAGTTTATTAAAAGTAGAGGGGTGTATCAACTAAGGGGCTGTTTGATTTCGCTGACTAAGTAAGATCTGACTGAGTCAGAAGCTGACCCAGTAAGAAGTTCTGACTGAGTCTGCATCTGACTGAAACTTGGTTGTTTGATTATGTATCTGACTGACTCTGCTGAATGAAAAAAATAATCGCTATATACACTTCTGTTAAATTTTTCTGTTAAATTTCTCTGCTAATTGAGTGTGAAATGATAAATATAATAATAATAATAATAATAATATATAATAATAATAATAATAATAATATATAATAATATAATAATAATAACTATAATAATAATAACCACAACCACACAATCACAACACACAACCACACTCTTCTTCCTCTCTTCTTCCCCACCCACGCACACACCAACCACACACTCACACACACTCACACAAAATGATCGGCCGCCACCACCTTCACCATCGACGGGCACATCGAGGGGTTGCGCAGGTGGGTGAAGAGGGTCGGGTGGGTGATCGCACGGTCGGGCACATCGACGGGCACACCGACGGCCACACCGCAGGTGGATGATCGGCCGAGGAGATGGGTAAGCAGGTGGGTGATCGATCGGAGGAAGGGCGGCGGTGAAGAGGGTCGGGTGGAGGGGAGGACCGGTCGCGCAAGGGTGGTCGCCGTGGTCAGCCGGGTCAGCATTTTTGATTTTCAGGTCTGGGTCAGCGATCTTGGACCCGGTCAGCTAAAACGAACCGCGTATCAAACGGGCTGACCGGCTGACCGAGTCAGCCAGTCAGTGGTCAGCCTGGTCAGCCCCTTTTCAAACAGCCCCTAAAAAGCTTCCTATTTTTATGTATAAAAATAACTTTATATACACGTATAAAAATAACATAATATACCACACTAATATGCAAAAAGATATTGATAATTAATAGTATTTAAGTAAGTAGAGCATAACTGTAACATCTCGTATTTTTTTTCGATATTAAATTTTTTTTTACAATAATAATAATAATAATAATGGATAATAATGGTAATAATAATAATAGCGTAATTATAAAAATAATAATAATAACAACTAATAATAATAATAATAATAGTTTAATTATAATAATATTAACTAATAATAATAATAATAATAAAGTCCAGGGGGTATTCTTGTCAAATTCGAAACTTTAAAAGAAGTTTTCACATAAAATAACAACAAATGAAACGCAGGGACCAATTGTGTAATTTTTAAATTTACAAAACAACACCTGCCCCCCCCCCCTCGATTTTCCGGCTGAAGTCCGGCCACCGCCGGCCGAGCTCCGGCGAGCTCTAAACGCTCAAAATCGAGCGGTTTTCATTCAAATTAAAGGTCCCGACAGCCTCACGACCGAGATTCGAACACAAGGACTCACTTAATTCGAAAAATCACCTCGTTTACGCGTGCAAGAATCAAACCCGCGACCCCCTTTCAAAATCAAAATCGAATGGAGCTCGCCCGCTCAAATTTCACCTATATAATAGAGGGTAAACCTCCATAATCACTCACCCAAACTCTCTGTAATATCAATTTGATCATAAACACACTCACACATCGAAATCAATCATCGTCTTCATCGTGAACCTGCAACTCATCGAACACCTCTTTCTGATCTGTCTAAACCCAAATTGATAAAGGGCTTTCGTTTGTAATCATCGTTAGAAGCTTTCTGTGGAATTAATTGGAATATCATCAACAAAATCATCTCGAATCCATATCTCCTCTGCGCAGCTGTTCTTAATCTTATTCTCTATCGAATTAACATCGAATCAGTAATTGAACACACCATTGTACTCGATTTTACATGGGGATCAAAAGCCCCATGAATTTAGACATTAACAGATTCGAATTGATCCTCAATTTGGATCAAATCAAATCTAGGGTTTATGTGAATTGGGGATGAACTTCAATTAGTGTTTAAAAAGAATTAAAACAGAACATTTACGCGGCTTAGGCCCTTGTTCCACTGGTTCCCGCGTCCCATGTTAAGCATGAGGTCGCGGGTTCGAAACCCGCCACCCCATTATTTTTTTAAATAGCCTTTTAAGCCTTAATTAATTATAATAAATTCTAAAAATTATAAAAGTTCGTTTTGTAAACTTTGTTTATTTTTAAAATTATTTATGTATCTTTTTATAAATTATAACCTTAAATACATTAATATATTTTTATAAATATTAAGTTACAAATATAATACTTAGTTTATTTTTATAAAAAATAGACTTTAAATAATAGTTTAAAAGATTAAATTATTATTGGTCACGATGTAAACGTAATTATGTATTTCTCGTAGAAATTATATGTATTTCATAATTTTCACAAATTAATATAAAGGATTAAATTCCTTGAAAATTTTATAAATGATACATCCGTTATCAAACAAAGTATAAATAATCGTTATTAACTTCACTTATAAAAATAACCCCAAATTCCATCTAAAACCCTAATTCATGTTTAAATTGATAAACTTATTATTAATCTTGTAATAAATACGTTTTAGGTGTCTTGTAAAGGATTCGTTGGAACGACGCTTGTTATTATTTCTTATTAATCATCCATCATATACTTAATCGCCAAGTGAGTATTTCTATACCCATTTTATCATTTTAACACTTTTGGGTGAAACATGTTACCGTATAAACGTTGCACTTGTAAACACATTTGATTCTTGTAAACTTGTGGCAATTTACTTGTATGTTGTGATTAGTCGAATCATGTAGCTACCATGTAATGTCGAATACATGTACAATCATTAACTATTGCTAGCCTGGCGACGTCATAGATCTATGGGCCTGACAAGCCTGCTTGGTTGATCCAAGTATACTTAGCTAATCGTATATACTTGTAAACGTTTGAGACTTGTAAAACTTTGTCAAGGTTTGATTGTGCATTCTGTCTTACATCCATAGTTACCTTGTTCTCTAATTTACAACATGATTGCCATCTTTTATATACTTATGTATGCAAAACTATAGAATGCTCACCAACAATATGTTGACCTTTTATTTTTAACATGTTTCAGGCAATAGCGTTATGTGGCTGTGAACAATCGTAACTCTCACGCCTCGACGATTCCGCCGTCAAGGTTGGGGTGTGACAGATTGGTATCAGAGCCCATAACTATAGGGATTTAGGTTAATAATGATGACCTAGACTATAGCTTATGCATGCACCTTATAGTATTTTTATCTTGTAAATATATGGTTTGCATATTACATAATGCTATGCCTTCTTGTGTGCAATTTGATGCCTTAGCATAGGATTGCCTAAACTTAATTACTTGTCTCCCTAAACTTATCTTTGACTTTCCCCGAACATAAAACCTCTCTATCTTATTCTCGACGACACGTGGAATCGTATACTTATGCTTATGACTTGGATCTTTAGACGTTATGTCTAATCTATATAAATCTCATCAAGGTTTTGATTTCATGAACCTAAGAAATATTGTGTGACACATAGACACCTGTATTCTGGATTTTCTGGCAAAAAGCCTTCGGGCTAAGGCAAGCGTTTCGCATATATCCTACGGGACCAGTTACGCTTACCTGGGGATTTCTGGGATGAGTGATAAACTATGGTCAAAATACACAAATCTCTAAGGCAAATGAGTCAACTTACCTTGACGTGTCCACGGTTCCAAATGATAATGCGTTATCAAATGGAATCATTCCGTGTACCTTACAACCTTTAGCCTACCTTTGTCTAAACTAATGTTCTTTGTTATCCTCACTCCCGTAACTAGCTCCTTTTGTATGTCCAGCATGTCTCGACAACTTGCAAAGCGTGAAAACTCCAACCGCAAGCTGGCAGCAATGATCACCAAACAAATGGCTGCTGTGCTCCCAACCATGGTTGCTGAACTTACTAGCACCATGATGGCTAATAGCAACAACAACACCAATGGAAACAACAACGGTGCTCAAGGAGAAAATAGCAACAGCCGAAACGGGAATGATCGTACTTGCACCTTCAAACACTTCAACTCGTGCAAACCCACCAACTTTAGTGGCAAGGAAGGAGCCACTGGTCTTCTTGAGTGGTTCGAAGGCATGGAGAACACTTTCGCCAATTGTGAGTGTCCCGAGGCACTCAAAGTCCGTTATGCCACTAGTATGCTCCAACAAAGGGCACTTACCTGATGGAATAGCAAGAAGAGAAACCGAGGAGCTGATGCTATTTCGGCACTCTCTTGGGATGAATTCAAGAACATCGCCATCGCGAAGTTTTGCCTGAGAAGTGAATTACAAAAGTTGGAAGAAGAATTCTGGAACTTGAAGCAAGATGGTGGTGATCATTTGGCCTACTCAACTAGGCATCTTGAGTTGAGTCTACTATTGCCCCATATGGTTGACACTGTCCCCCGTAACATCGAGAAGTTCATAAAGGGTGTACCACCCCAAATTCAAGATGCTGTGGTGGGTAGCCGACCCACAACTTTGGAGGAGGCAATTACTATCACAGCGCAGCTTACTGAGAATCATATTAGAGCTGGCACTATGTCGGCAAGGGGTTCAAAGTCTACTGCGAAGGCGACAACCAAGGCAACAAAGGAGGTAAGGGCTGAGTCGTCTTCCCAAAGCAAGAAGCGTAAGTTCACACCAACACGCAACTACGCTGTGACCACTCCAAATGCTCCTCAAAAACAAATGATGGTGGCAAATCAAGCTCCCATGGCTAAAGTTTATACGGGTTCTCTGCCAATGTGTAACACGTGCAAGTACCATCATGCGGGTAACGTTCCATGCCGAATCTGCTCGTTGTGTGGAAAGTATGGCCATTTGGTGACTACTTGTCTACGTGCACCAAACAACGCTGCAATGCTTGCCAACCGAACCTGTTACAACTGTGGCGAGCCTGGTCATATTCGTCCGCAATGCCCTCGCAATGCGGGCAACGTGCCACCAGCTCGTGGAAGGGCTTTCAATATCAACGCCAACCAAGCACAAGTCAGCAATGACGTTGTGAATGGTACGACGAAGAACCCCGTTTGAATCATTTCTTGTATTATTGATGTTTTCCATCTTTGTAATCATCGTATCAATAATAAATTTTTTTTTACCGAACAGGTATGTATCTTGTAAATAATCATTATGCATCTGTATTATTTGATTCGGGTGCGGATAAAGTTTCGTGTCGTTAGAATTCGAGCCCGTACTTTCTAAATCACGTATTAATCTGGAAAGACCCTACACGGTCGAAGTCGCCGATGGAAAACCTATTGTCGTTGATGTCATAATACGTGATTGCATCATAAGCTTTAACGAGCACGAATTCTCTATTGATCTTATTCCTATGAAACTCGGAAGCTTTGACGTCATCATTGGAATGGATTGGCTAGCCAAACATCATGCCGAGATCGTTTGTTTTGAGAAGTGTATTCGAATACCATTACCATCCGGGGATACTTTGAAAGTGTTCGGCGAGAAATCATCACAAGGACTCAAACTCATGTCTTGCACTCAAGCCCGAAAGTACTTAAGCAAGAAGTATATAGCCTTCTTGGCTTATGTGGTCAACACAAAAGCCAAAGGGAAAGAACTTAAGGATGTCCCTATTGTGCGAGACTTTCCTGAAGTATTTCCCGATGACCTTAGTGGTTTACCTCCCGTGCGTGAAGTTGAATTTAAAATTGATTTGATACCGGAGCACAACCCGTGGCTAAGTCACCGTATCGGCTTGCACCATCGGAACTGCAAGAACTCTCAAGCCAACTCCAGGAATTATCCGAAAAAGGGTTTATCCGCCCTAGTTCTTCTCCTTGGGGTGCACCTGTCTTATTTGTGAAGAAGAAAGATGGGTCATTCCGTATGTGTATCGATTACCGAGAGCTCAACAAGTTGACCATCAAAAACCGTATCCTCTCCCTCGTATCGACGATCTGTTTGATCAACTTCAAGGAGCTACTATATTCTCGAAGATTGATCTACGTTCTGGATATCACCAATTACGTGTCCATGATGATGACATCCCAAAGACCGCGTTTCGTACTCGTTATGGGCACTATGAGTTTACGGTGATGCCTTTTGGCTTGACTAATGCTCCTGCTGTCTTCATGGATCTCATGAATCGAGTATGCAAGCCTTATCTAGATAAGTTTATGATCGTTTTCATTGATGACATTCTTATCTACTCCAAAACCAACGCCGAGCATGAACTGCATTTGCGACAAGTTCTTGAATTGTTGAAGAAAGAGCAATTGTACGCGAAGTTCTCGAAGTGTGACTTCTGGCTCAAGGAAGTTCAATTTCTAGGACACGTGGTGAATAGCCAAGGAATTCACGTTGACCCCGCAAAGGTGGAAGCTGTGAAGAATTGGTGTGTTCCCACGACACCGACCGAGATTCGTTCTTTCCTTGGTCTTGCTGGTTATTATCGGCGATTCATCGCCAACTTTTCGAGGATCGCAAAACCGCTCACTTCCTTAACACAAAAGAATAAACCATTCGAGTGGGGGCCCGAGCAAGAGGAAGCTTTTGAAACATTAAAACACAAACTAAGTAATGCTCCTATCTTGACCCTACCAGATGGAAACGATGATTTCACCGTATATTGTGATGCTTCGAAACAAGGTCTTGGTTGTGTTCTTATGCAACGAGGAAGGTGATAGCTTATGCATCAAGACAATTGAAGGTTCACGAGGTGAATTACACGACTCATGATCTTGAACTCGGTGCTGTGGTTTTCGCTTTGAAGATCTGGCGACATTATCTTTATGGGACGAAATGCATAGTCTACACCGACCATAAAAGTCTCCAACATGTGTTCAACCAAAAAGATCTCAACATGAGACAACGACGTTGGATCGAGTTAATCAGTGACTACGACTGTGACATTCGCTATCATCCTGGAAAGGCGAATGTTGTAGCCGACGCGCTGAGTCGCAAGGTCCATAACAAAACTGTCTCACTACAAGGAATCCGAGATCAAAGACAGTGGTTTCACACGTTAAGAGAATTTGATACCGAGGTTCGTGTGGATGTTAACGAGGCTACTATCATGCTCCAAAACATAAGAATTGATGGTGATCTCGAGTTATGCATTCGCAAGGCTCAACAAGCGGCAATAAACCGACGAAGGAAGTAATGAGGATTTGGTGTCTAACGTTCGATCACAACTGGAGGAAAAACCAAACGGCCTATGGTACTTTATGAATTGACTTTGGATTCCAAATTGTAATAACCTTCGACACATCATCTTGGACGAAGCTCATCACACCCGATATTCTATACATCCTGGTTCCGATAAAATGTACATGGATTTGCTTGGTCAATATTGGTGGCCTGGAATGAAGAAAGATATCGCGGTTCATGTCTCCAAATGTCTCACGTGTGCAAAAGTCAAAGCCGAGCATCAACGACCAAGTGGTTTACTTGAACAACCTGAAATCCCTTTATGGAAATGGGAACATGTATCCATGGATTTCATAACCAAGTTGCCATGTACTCCTCGTGGTCATGATAGTATATGGGTGATTGTGGACCGTTTGACTAAGACGGCACATTTCATACCTATACGAGACACCTACAAGGTTTCAAGACTAGCTCGTATATACATTGATGAAATTGTGAGTCGTCATGGCGTACCCTTACACATCATTTCCGATCGAGATGCTCGTTTCACTTCGCACTTTTGGTCATCTATGCAAGAACTCTTGGGTACTCAATTGGATTTAAGTACGGCTTACCATCCTAAAACTGATGGTCAAACCGAACGAACAATCCAAACCCTTGAGGATTTGCTACGATTGTGTGTCCTTGACTTTGGTGGTAATTGGGATACGCATTTACTTCTCGCGGAATTTTCGTATAACAATAGTTATCACTCGAGTATCAAAATGGCACCATTTGAAGCACTTTATGGTCGTAAATGCCGATCACCGATCTGTTGGACTGATATTGGTGAAAACTTTATCACTGGCCCTGAACTTATACAAGAAACGACCGATAAAGTCGCTACAATCCGCAAGAACCTTGAAGTGGCAAGGAGTCGGCAAAAGAGTTATGCCGATAAGCACCGTAAACCGTTGGAGTTTCAAGTTGGTGATATGGTTCTTCTTAAGGTTTCACCATGGAAAGGTGTTATTCGCTTTGGAAAGAAGGGCAAATTAGCTCCAAGATTTGTAGGACCTTTCAAAATCCTGAAAAGGATTGGGAAAGTGACTTATAAACTGGAACTACCTTCCGACCTTAGTGGAGTTCATCCTGTGTTTCATGTCTCAAATCTGAGAAAGTGTTTTGACCGACGAGAGTCTACATGTTCCACTGGAAGACATTCAGATCGACGAGTCATTGCACTTCATCGAGAAACCTGTCGAGATTATGGATCGCATCATGAAGAAGACTAGGACCACAACTACTCCAATTGTCAAGGTTCGTTGGGAGAACAAGTGTGGAGCTGAGTTCACGTGGGAGCGGGAGGATCATATGAAGCAGAGATACCCGTATTTGTTCGTTTAGTTCATTTTAATTTCTAAACGAAATTCTTTAAAGTAGGGGAGACGGTAACATCTTGTATTAACATTTATTTTTAATCAATAAGAAAGCGTATAATGCTAATTATAAGCCACACACTCTAGACTCTCTTTTTACCTCTAATGGCTCTGCCATTGCACATAAAGTAAACACTAAAGAGGTCAGCTTAATCGATGATGAATTTTCTTCTTTTGATACCTTATCAAAACCTGAAAGTTCTTCCAAGTGTTCTCATTTTTTTGTCGTCTAAGCCATCTCGTGAACAAATTTCGGGACGAAATTTCCTAAAGTAGGGGAGACTGTAACATCTCGTATTTTTTTTCGATATTTAAATTTTTTTTTACAATAATAATAATAATAATGGATAATAATGGTAATAATAATAATAGCGTAATTATAAAAATAATAATAATAACAACTAATAATAATAATAATAATAGTTTAATTATAATAATATTAACTAATAATAATAATAATAATAATAAAGTCCAGGGGGTATCTTGTCAAATTCGAAACTTTAAAAGAAGTTTTCACATAAAATAACAACAAATGAAAACGCAGGGACCAATTGTGTAATTTTAAATTTACAAAAACAACCCCTGCCCCCCTCGATTTTCCGGCTGAAGTCCGGCCACCGCCGGCCGAGCTCCGGCGAGCTCTAAACGCTCAAAATCGAGCGGTTTTTCATTCAATTAAAGGTCCCGACAGCCTCACGACCGAGATTCGAACACAAGGACCCACTTAATTCGAAAAATCACCTCGTTTACGCGTGCAAGAATCAAACCCGCGACCCCCTTTCAAAATCAAAATCGAATGGAGCTCGCCCGCTCAAATTTCACCTATATAATAGAGGGTAAACCTCCATAATCACTCACCCAAACTCTCTGTAATATCAATTTGATCATAAACACACTCACACATCGAAATCAATCATCGTCTTCATCGTGACCTGCAACTCAATCGAACACCTCTTTCTGATCTGTCTAAACCCAAATTGATAAAGGGCTTTCGTTTGTAATCATCGTTAGAAGCTTTCTGTGGAATTAATTGGAATATCATCAACAAAATCATCTAGAATCCATATCTCCTCTGCGCGGCTGTTCTTAATCTTATTCTCTATCGAATTAACATCGAATCAGGTAATTGAACACACCATTGTACTCGATTTTACATGGGGATCAAAAGCCCCATGAATTTAGACATTAACAGATTCGAATTGATCCTCAATTTGGATCAAATCAAATCTAGGGTTTATGTGAATTGGGGATGAACTTCAATTAGTGTTTAAAAAGAATTAAAACAGAACATTTACGCGGCTTAGGCCCTTGTTCCACTGGTTCCCGCGTCCCATGTTAAGCATGAGGTCGCGGGTTCGAAACCCGGCCACCCCATTATTTTTTTAATAGCCTTTTAAGCCTTAAATTAATTATAATAAATTCTAAAAATTATAAAAGTTCGTTTTGTAAACTTTGTTTATTTTTAAAATTATTTATGTATCTTTTTATAAATTATAACCTTAAATACTTTAATATATTTTTATAAATATTAAGTTACAAATATAATACTTAGTTTATTTTTATAAAAAAATAGACTTTAAATAATAGTTTAAAAGATTAAATTATTATTGGTCACGATGTAAACGTAATTATGTATTTCTCGTAGAAATTATATGTATTTCATAATTTTCACAAATTAATATAAAGGATTAAATTCCTTGAAAATTTTATAAATGATACATCCGTTATCAAACAAAGTATAAATAATCGTTTATTAACTTCACTTATAAAATAACCCCAAATTCCATCTAAAACCCTAATTCACGTTTAAATTTATAAACTTATTATTAATCTTGTAATAGATACGTTTTAGGTGCCTTGTAAAGGATTCGTTGGAACGACGCTTGTTATTATTTCTTATTAATCATCCATCATATACTTAATCGCCAAGTGAGTATTTCTATACCCATTTTATCATTTAACACTTTTGGGTGAAACATGTTACCGTATAAACGTTGCACTTGTAAACACATTTGATTCTTGTAAACTTGTGGCAATTTACTTGTATGTTGTGATTAGTCGAATCATGTAGCTACCATGTAATGTCGAATACATGTACAATCATTAACTATTGCTAGCCTGGCGACGTCATAGATCTATGGGCCTGACAAGCCTGCTTGGTTGATCCAAGTATACTTAGCTAATCGTATATACTTGTAAACGTTTGAGACTTGTAAAACTTTGTCAAGGTTTGATTGTGCATTCTGTCTTACATCCCTAGTTACCTTGTTCTCTAATTTACAACATGAATTGCCATCTTTTATATACTTATGTATGCAAAACTATAGAATGCTCACCAACAATATGTTGACCTTTTATTTTTAACATGTTTCAGGCAATAGCGTTATGTGGCTGTGAACAATCGTAACTCTCACGCCTCGACGATTCCGCCGTCAAGGTTGGGGTGTGACAATAACCACCTTGATTGCTGGTGGTAGGTGATTTGAAGTTATAAATCACATTAATTCTTATTTTTGGTTTAATAACAATTGTTATTTACAAATCTAAAAGAATTATAAGCAAAGTCATATATCCTGTTACCAACGTACCCTCTATTTTATAATCTATAAAGTATTGATACATCGTTGTATGTTATTTATAAATTAAAAAAAAAAATGCAAGTAAAGAGGAGGTGATAATATAAAGTGGCTAACAACTTTCTATTCCACATGAGACGGGAAACAATAGGCCTTGATGTGTGCAATGTGAAACGTGTACAACTATAAATGCCTAATTAAATATAACTTTACTAATAATGAAGTCATCAGGAATCTTTTGCCTTACGTAATAACTCTACATATATACGTCGTACGTGTGTGAGTTGTGTTATTTCTTGCTCACAACATTTCAATTTTATTTTTTAAAGAAGTATGAAATAGCAGGCCGAATACGTGCTTTCTAGGTTACATTTATGTTTTCCTAATAAATGTGTTTAAATTAAACCTGAAAAGCTCGAAATTCAAGCCGAAGTGAATTCGAATTCTAAATTTAAAACCAAGTCTTATATGAGTTCATATTTTTTTTTTCAGAATACATATACATACAGGGGCGTCTCAATGTTTTTGGAGGCCTAAAGCGAAACTGAATTTGAGGCCTTTTTAAACATTATTATAAAAACCCTTCTCCTTTATCCGGGCTTGGGACCGGCAATAATAAACTAAAAAGTTTATAATTGGCGGAGTTAAAATTTTTTTTGATGTTTTGATAATGCTATGAACTTACTTAAATGAACAAGTTTTAATTTATTTGAGTAAATATTTTTAAATTAAATTTATTTTTCTAGCTTTACGTGTTGCAAATTCTTTAATAAACTCGTCATAATCAATTTTTTTTAAAATTCTTTTTCAATCGCTAAAATAGCTAAATCATTTAATCTTTCTTGTGACATTGTAGATCTTAGATAATTTTAATCAATTTTAACTTAGAAAAACTTCGTTCTGCAGAAGCAATAGTTACGGGAATAGTTAAATTAATTCTATATGCAATAAATGCATTTGGAAAAGAATTAAATTTTTAATATAATTTACTATCTTTAAAAGTGTATCACATTTTATATCTATAAATTCTCTTAAAAATTTAGTTCTTGAAATAAATCTAAGTCATTAATATCTATTTTATCATCATGCTTTAGAACATTTTCAAGATGAATACAATTTCTTTTTATTTCTATAAATAATACGTTTCTTACAAAATTTGGGTTTAACATTTATATCTACAGCTATTTCTTTAGCGACAACCAAAGCCTTTTAAAATCCATTTTCTCTATATTTTTTAAAGAAAGAAATAAGTTTATTAAGTTGATCTATAGCATCATCAAGACACATATCTTTAGATTGTAAATTCTTACTAACCAAATTAATAGCATATAAAACATCATACCAAATAACCATACCTAATAAGAATTCAAAATTTCCCAATTCATGTGTCGCTAAGGATTAGCCTCACTTTTAAGTTTAAAGTCTTTACAATCATCACGTAAGGCTAACAATGCATTTCTCAATTGTGGAGCTTGAAATCTAATTGCTTTAACACTTTCAACTCGACTTTCCCAACGTGTTTGTGATAATGATTTAAGAGTAAATGTGGGTATATGGTCTTTTAAAATTTTCCATCATTTTCATTATGTATTTGTTCATCATTAGTGTTGTTAGGTTGTTCATTATGTATTTGTTCATCATTAGTATTGTTAGGTTGTTCATTATGTATTTGTTCATCATTAGTGTTGTTAGGTTGTTCATTTACATGTGCATTTGTGTTTCTTTATCATTAACTAGTTGATTTGTTCTTGATTTGAGCATCATTTGATTGTTTATTAGGATTGTTTTGAACATCATTATTTTTAACCGTTATGTATTTTAACAATGACCTTTTTTGAGATTCGATTAAAGCTTCTTGTTCTCTTTTTTTTCTCTTTGGTCCAACCTGATTCATGTTTTCTAATTCGTTTTGACATGTTCAATCAAATCTAGATGACTAGATGAACCAAAATACCAAAGCTACTCCTAAATCAAACTCAAGCTACTTCTAAACTCAAAATACCAAAGCTACTCCTAAATCAAAGTCCGAAGCAATTAGTTACCAATTCTAAATTTCTATATTCTAAATTTCTAATAAACAATAATAGTTACCAAATTGCAAATCAAATAAATAGTCAAATAAAAGAGCAGAAGAACCCCAAAGCCCCCAAAGCCCCCAAATAAAGAGTCAATTAGGGCAGCACCAGAGCACCTTAGTTACCAAATTACCTTATGATGAAGATTGAAGAAGAACAAGCAGAGAACAAGTAGGCGCATGAGAACAAGCGAGTCCAGCGAGAACAAGCGAGTCCAGCGAGAACAAGCGAGTCCAGCGAGAACAAGCAGAGAACAAGCAGCGAGTCCAGCAGAGAACAAGCAGCGAGTCCAGCGAGAACAAGCAGAGAACAAGCAGAGAACAAGCAGGCGTATGAGCAACACAAAACAAGCAGGTCCGTTCGACTGAAAAAAAGAAGCTTCCAAGTTCCCCCTTTCGTTTTTAATCGAAGAGAACAAGCAGAGAACAAGCAGGCGTATGAGCGATTAATCGAAGAGAACAAGCAGGTCCGTTCGACTGAAAAAAAGAAGCTTTAATCGAAGAGAACAAGCAGCCAAGCAGGTCCGTTCGATTTCCCATTTCTGATTGAGTGATTTCCCAATGAAGCTCTACCGCCTCAGAGCACTTCGACTCTGCGGTTTCCCCTTTCGTTTTTAATCGAAGAGAAATTTTTTTGGGCTGGGACTATCAAGGACATAATTGACTCCACAAATCACTCTCCTCCTTAAAGACACATTCCATACTTACTTAGTCAAAGATGTAAATAATTACCGTAGCTTATTTGTTTCCTTTGATTACTCCTGTATGTAGCTATATAAGATCCATCTCATTGTGAATAAAATATTACATTTACAATTCATATCACAAAGCTTAATATGGTAATCAGAGCCATTAATCTCCTTTGAGAAAACTCCGATCCAAATTTTTTTTTTCTCTCTTCCTTTTGCCGTAACACAGCCATCTTCCTTACTGCCACCATGTCTGAAACTCCAAACAAATCTTCCATCGTCCATCTCACCGCCGCAACCCATCTTAGCATCAAACTAACACCTTCCAATTTTCCGGTCTGGCGCAAACACGTTCTGTCCACCCTAATCGGACTTGACCTCCATCACTTCATCGATGGCTCCTCAAAACCACCTACCAAAACCAGCACCGAATACTCCAACTGGTTCAGACAAGATCAAATCTTGTTCAATGCAATACTTGGCAGTTGTACTGATGCTATCCAGCCCCTTTTAGCCTCTGCCGAAACATCCCATGAAGCATGGAATCGACTCAACACAACCTACGCTAATGCATCTCGCTCAAGAATCATCTCTCTTAAATCCAAACTTACTACTAACCCCAGAGGCACCCGTTCCGTTGCTGAATTCCTACGGGAAATGCGCTCAATTGCCGATGAGTTGGCCTTAGCTCAGAGCCCGTATAGTGATGAAGATCTGATGATTAACATCATTAATCAACTCGGCGATGATTTCAAGCCCCTTGTAGCAGGTCTAAAAGCCCGAGACACTCCCATCTCATTCTCGGAACTCCACGATAAACTAGTGGATTATGAACGCCACTTGAAAGAAACCGAAGCTAACCCCACTCTTGTCCTCACAGCCAACTACACACATACTTCTCGACACGGGTCTGCCCAAACCAATCGTCCCATAGACTCACCGGGTTCTAATCAGCGGACACCCAACTGGTCACGATCGGCCGCCCGTAACAACCGCTGGCAAGGCACAAAACAATCGTCCTTCACCAATGGCCCTCGGAATAATCGCTTCACATCCTTTGTCAATTTTGTTCAATCAACGGCCATGACACCAAAGAGTGTCGCAAACTTCAACGGTTCCTTCGTGACAACAATATTGAAATTCATGGCGTGCCTGTAGTAAATACTACCACCACTCCAACAAATATGTCTCAACCTGCTTGGCTCTTTGATAGTGGAGCCTCGGACCATGTTACATCGAACCGGTCCAACTTACACACACAAATGGAATATGGTGGGCCAGATGAAATCATCCTAGGTGACGGTACGAATCTAAATATATCACATACTGGTAACTCCACCATATCAACCTCATCTCGCTCTCTTTCTCTAAACCATGTTCTTTGTGTTCCTAAATTAAAACGCAATTTAGTTTCGGTTGCTAAATTATGCAAAACTAACAAAGTCTCTGTGGAATTCTTTCCCTCTTGTTTTTTTGTGAAGGATCTACTCACGGGGGCGCCTCTACTTCGGGGAATGAACGTCCATGACGTATACTATGCACCGGCCCATCCCGATCTCAAGTCAACACAGTCACAACATCTACCGCTCATGATTGGCATCATCGTCTTGGTCACCCTTCTATCAAGACCTTCAAGTCTATGGCAACTTATTTTGGCTTTTCCAATAAAATAAACTCGAAGTTTCATTGTGAATCATGTTCAATTATAAAAGCCATAAACTTCGTTTCATGACACTTCATTTGTGACTACAAAACCATTGCAACTTATATATACGGATGTTTGGGACCAACCCAAAAATCCATTGATGGCTACCAATATTATGTTAGCTTCGTTGACTTTCACACGAAATATATGTGGCTCTATCCCATGCGTCATAAATCGGATGTTTCTACTATTTTTCCTCAATTTAAAAAATTGGTAGAACGCTATTTTCAAACACCGCTTATATCGGTGTTCTCGGACAATGGGGTGAATACCAAGCTCTCATTCCGGTTTTTCAATCGCTTGGTATCTCCCATTTTACAACACCACCACACACACCTGAACAAAATGGCACCGCCGAACGGAGACATCGCCATATAGTAGAAACCGGCTTAACCTTATTACACTACGCCGGTTTACCACTCCGTTTTTGGTCCCATGCATTTCAAACGGCCGTCTACTTAATCAATCGATTGCCAACACCCATTTTAGACCACAAAACTCCGTATGAAAAGTTACAACACCAACCACCACCTATACCAAATTAAAGCCATTTGGTTGTCTTTGCTACCCATGGTTAAAGCCATACTCGCCATCCAAGCTCCACCCAAAATCATCTCGGTGCATTTTCCTTGGCTACTCCACCTCCAAATCCGCCTATAAATGTCTTGACCTCCACACACAACGCCTTTATCACTCCCGTCATGTTCAATTTGTACCATACATCTTTCCTGTTCGTGATCCCCATGCTACTTCACCCACATCAATACCTACTGATGATTCTTTAACAAAATCACCTACTACCCCACGTTCAACCACTATTACCACTCCATGCTTTTCTAATCCCAATCCTCCCTTATTCACGCCATCTAGAGACACTCAATCTCATCTTCCTATTGACCCACACCATTAATTATACCCCATGTTACCCATGCAAACCCCACACCACATTCCACTCTAACAACATCCCCACCGCCAACTACACCAGTACCCTCTCCACAACCACCTATAACGTCTACTACCCAACCCCAGTCCGATCCAATACCCTCTCCAGCTCACACTCCAGAACCGATTTCTCCTACTCCCCAAAATCCCACACCACCCCTACCCCCTCGCAACCGGAAACAGAACTCAAATATTATGGCCCAAACTATGTCAATCAAACCACGGTTCATCCATTCCCTCCGCTATTGAACCTACATGTATCTCACAAGCAATCAAAGACCCATTATGGAGAAAAGCCATGGACGATGAATATAATGCTCTCCTTCACAATCACACATGGGAACTTGTTCCCGCCTCCTCTCACAAACCCATCGGCTGCAAATGGGTATTTCGGGTAAAACGGAAACCGGACGGCTCAATTGATAAATATAAAGCACGTCTAGTCGCAAAAGGATTTCATCAACAACCGGGTCGAGACTTCTTTGAAACTTTCAGCCCGGTCACGAAACCGGTTACCATACGTGTCATTCTATCCCTTGCCCTAGCCAACAATTGGTCTCTACGTCAACTAGACGTCAATAATGCATTCTTGCAAGGCACGTTACATGAAGATGTTTACATGATCCAACCCCCCGGTTATCACAATCAACAATTTCCCACTCACGTATGCAAACTTCGTAAGTCACTCTATGGGCTTAAACAAGCCCCGCGGGCGTGGTACATGGAGCTTAAAAATTTTCTATTGAACTATGGGTTCACAAAATCTCAATCGGATGCCTCACTTTTTATATACAATTGTCATGGAAAAATCATGTACTTCCTTGTGTATGTAGATGATATTGTTTTAACAGGAAACTGTACAAGCCTCGTGAATTCATTTGTGGATCTACTGTCACAACGCTTTTCCCTTAAAGATCTAGGTGACCTCCACCATTTTTTGGGCATAGAAGTTATCTCTACTACACAAGGGATGTTTCTTTCCCAGCATCGACACATCAATGACCTTCTCAACAATTTTCGCATGGAAGGTGCAAAGGATGTTGTCACCCCACTAAGCTCGTCGGAAGCTCTGTCACCCGAGGACGGTTCCTTGCGCATTGATCCCACCACCTATCGAAAAATCATCGGGTCCTTACAATATCTTGCCTTTACAAGACCAGACATTTGCTTTGCTGTCAACAAACTATCTCAGTATATGCATACTCCAACAGTGAAACATATGCAGGCCTTAAAACGAGTAATGCGATATTTAAAAGGGACCATTTACTACGGCTTGTTTTTAAAACGCGGAGCTCCGATCAATATCACAGCCTTCGCCGACTCTGATTGGGGTGGCATTCATGACAGGGGAAGATCAACGTCTGCCTATCTCATCTACCTTGGACCCAACATTGTCTCATGGAAATCTACTCGTCAAAAAACGGTGTCTCGCTCTTCAACGGAAGCGGAATACAAGGCCTTAGCTAATGCCGCGGCCGAAATTGCTTGGGTTGAACACTTGCTACAAGAACTTCATATTAAAGTTTCTCGCCCACCGGACCTATATTGTGACAACACTGGTGCTACCTACTTATGTGCCAATCGGTCTATCACTCAAGGATGAAACACGTAGCACTTGACTACCATTTCGTTCGAGAAAAGTCGCGGCAGGATTACTTAAAGTCTATCACATCAACTCACAAGATCAACCAGCCGATGCCCTCACCAAACCGCTAGCTAAACGCCCCTTTATAAAATTTCGCTCCAAGATTGGAGTCTCCAACGGATCCTCCATCTTGCGGGGACGTATCAAGGACATAATTGACTCCACAAATCACTCTCCTCCTTAAAGACACATTCCATACTTACTTAGTCAAAGATGTAAATAATTATCGTAGCTTTTTGTTTCCTTTGATTACTCCTGTATGTAGCTATATAAGATCCATCTCATTGTGAATAAAATATTACATTTACAATTCATATCACAAAGCTTAATAGGGACTTGGTATATGGAGATGGAGGCCTGTTACTTTGGTGGGCCTAAAGCCCTAGCTTGTTTTTACAAGCTAACGGGCCGCCCCTGTATACATATAATATCATATATAGATGTAACATAAAATTAGTTAGATTACAAAACTCTATGATGTAGCTAAAAAACATACACGATTTTTTATAGATGCATATGACTTTTATTCTAATATATTTTTTATAGTTCGAGTTATTTGAATCAAGTCGAATTCTTCAAATTATTTTCCGAATTCTAATACTTATTGAATTTAATTATCCAAAACTAAAATTTAAATAACATGATGCGAATTACCTGAAAACTGATTAAAAAACACCCTAGTATTTAACACAAAATAAATTTTAACTAGAATACAACAAGAATCATATAAGCACTTGAAGATAGTGCTCATCAAATCTAACACACTGTTATTAAATGATCAGATTTTTATAATCAAAATTTTATATAAAACATGTAACATTAAGATTAATCACTTCATAACACAACTATTTTTCTGTAGATAGAGTTCAATCAAACGGCGTAAAAACAATTGAACTACTACATTGCCTTTCATCGTAAGTAATTTTTAATGTGTTACGTGGTCGGTGTTACCAACTAATCTGAGAAGAAACTAGTATGTTTTGTGAGTTAGCTATATTTAAAAGTCAATCTCTTCAGATTTTTTTTTCTTTTCTAAAATAATTTATTTTTATATTAAACACTAACAGCATAACAATATAAATCTTTCGAGTTTGGTCTAACTAGTTCAGACTTCAAGTAGTGAGTTGGTAGTATGGGTGGTCGGATTTTCAAATAGTCACACATTACTTTAAAAAGCAATATGAAATTCACTTATGCATCAAAGTAGAAGCACTTAATGCATTTTCTAATGGCAAAAAGGTAATTTACGCAATATTAAGGCTTTTTATTCCTATTTATAAGTCTAAAGTTTTATTTTTGGCCCTAAAATATACTTTTTACCCCTCAAACTTAGCTATAACTACATCTTGAGCCCAACTTATCTATTTGTTTCTACCCGCTTATCATTTTTTTGTTTTTCTCTTATAATCTAAAAACTGAATGTCTTATAAAAATTTAAAGAGTTAAGTTCCCTTTTACTCTTTGAGGTTTGTTAAAAATAACCACTTTCCTCCAAAAGATTAAAAACATCAATTTACCTTCAAAAGTTTTATAAGTTGTTTTAATTTCAGTCCAAAGTTCCTTTAGTTGTTTCAACTTTATCCAAAATAATGAAACTTTTGGAGTGAAATGGAACAACATATGAAACTTTTGGAGGTAAATTGATATTTTTAATCTTTTGGAGGAAAATAGTTATTTTAGTCAAACCTTAGGGAGCAAAAATGAAATTAACTCAAATTTAAATATATCATTACGACGTATTCATTTTATTAACGTTTCAGTGCAATGTTGATTCATTACGAAATTGTGCATTATAATGTATAAGTTATCAAATTATAAATGGACAATCTGACAAAACTTATTCAAGATTTTGATTTTTAGCGAATATTTTTCTTTTCTTCCTACAATTGTTAAAATATGAAATTTTATATAACTGGAATATGTAATACTTAATTATATCAAAGTTCTTTTCTCAGTTGCGTCATGCATGCCTATTTTTATGAACGATTCGCCGCAACATTTTGATGTTAGTTTTTTCACGTTTTACACTCATGCCGCAGCACGGGTTTCTAACACTAGTTCTCTTTTAAAGAGTAAAAGATAATGATTTTGATATTATTATATTTTATCAAAAATGTTTACAGGTCAAAAATATAGGTGCTAAATGTATAACCTTTTAAACTATCTTTAATAAAGTAGTTTTAACCATCCAGACTAGACACAAGGCGTCAAGACTCTAGAGTGAGGTAAAAGAGACAGGCGGACCACCTACAAACATGGCTAGGAGAGTGGGTAGTGGCCGCATGCATAAGGGCGCACCCATGGGAGAGGAAGTCCGGTTTGTGACAAAGTGACGGGCTTCAAAGAGAAGAGAGAAGTCCGGTTCGTGACTGGTCCACACAGGTAGTGCCAAGTTTGAGGCACCTTCCCATCTCCGGCTACGGATGTCTTGTAGCTATACGAGCAAACAAACGTGTTAAAAATTAAACAACCGATGAAAGTACAAACAAATGTTAATCTCCAACAGAAATATTCCAAACGTTATTCAACTGTAAATCATACAAACATATCAAAGATTTCAGGTCAGTTTATGTTCTTAACATACAATAAGATACATACCACTTATGCTATGATGTCTCAAAACGAACAAATAAAGGGTAAACCATTAAATTAAGGTCTAAAATTCATCTTATGTACAAGTATTAAAGCCACAAGTACAACATTGTAGGAATCGCTTATTCTTGGTCACTTTCAAAGTCTTCATCATCTCCAAAAGTGAATACAGATGCATCAGCAGCCATTGCCTTAAAATCACTTACCTCCCCAACTGGGCTCGAGCCAGCAAGGCCCGAGCCCAATGTTACAGCACTGGTTGTAGAACCCTGTTTCGGCTCACTGGTGCTATCGATCTGCTTGGACCCTGAACTTCCCAGAGAGAGATTTTTGGTTTCATTTGATAAATTTTCAACTGCGCCAGAATCTTTTGGAATGGTTGAGGTTTCAGAGGGAGGATTTGGTGTTGTACTCTCAGCTGGTTTAGTTGTACTTTCCATCTGCGTTGTTGCTTGAAAGGCGGCGGGGTTGTAGTCGACAACCACTACCTCCACTTGAAATCCTGGGGATGGAAGTTTCCTCTGCAGATAACACAAATAAAAGATCTGAATGTCAGAAAGGGAAAGGATCAAACGAGTTTGAACGTCTCTAAAAGTGTGTTAATACACACAATCCCTGGAATCTCTTAATTAACATAACATTTTTTGGTAACTGTGAGAATTAAGAACCAATAACCGATAAACTCAAGGACCCTGATAATAAACTGCCAACCAATGAGATTAGATAAAGAGTGAAGGTAACCTTCAAAGAGGTTAAAGAGAAAAAACGAAGATGGTTCAAAGCTGAGACATCTGCTGGAGGGACTCAAGTGTTTACCAATGTACCATCCTCTTAAAAGATTTAACTAATTAACAAAATTGTATTATTATTGTAGTGATATAATTTTTGTAACCAAATTTAACCTGCCAGCCCTGCCCATTTTGTTCTCTCTGGTTATTAGGACCCTTCTAATTCAATATTCGCTATGGGCAAAATTTATTTATACAAGGAAGAAAATTATTTAAATATTATTGGGTACCTTGTCAAAGCCATCAAGATCACTGGTGGTCAGGATCGTCCTGTTCTCGATCATTGTTGTGTTTAACCAGCTACAGAAACGGCAATTAAAAGATAACGAGGATGGCAATAAATACGAAATATATAAGATAATTTTCGGACAGTCATATTATGATTATTCACATTCCCGTGTGAGCAAATACCCCATTGTTGCAGAAACATGAATTTTTTGGGATTTTTTGCTTTAAATAGTAACATACTATGAGTTTTCTCACGTTCTAGTCATTGTACTTTGTTTTCTACATTTGAGTCGTCGAAGATGTTTTTTAGTACCGGTTTGGGTTGTCAATATATGGTATTCAAATGATGATCCAAACAGGTCAAAAACTTTTACATCAAATCCACATATTAACTAACGAACCAAATGGACAAAAGCCAGGACTCAAATGTAGAAAAAGAAAGTACAGGGACTAAACAAGAGAATGGTAAAAGCACGCAGGTATGTTTAATGCAAATATCGAATTTTGCGGAAGGTTAGATTTGACTTTGACATACCAGTAGAAGTCTCCTTGACGATCATGAAAGTGAATCTTAAAATCACCCGATAATTCTGTCAAACCAGGCTCCCCAGGTAGTGCAAAGACCATTATACCCTTTCTAGGTGCAGCAAACCAATAGTCTTCAGGCTGCACAGATGAACAAAATCATAAAAACAGTAGAAATCAGCGTTCTTGATCATCGTCATTGTACTCATATAGTCAATCATTTAGTTCATAACATTCAAACTTTAACATCTGATTGACAAAATCAAGAATTATCATAAGGAACTTACATTTACATTTATTGAAACACTAAAGGAACAAGAGGACAAAAACACACACACAGCGCTTTTATGGCAGACTATCATACAGACATATGGCCTGATGTAGATGCAGTTTTAAGATCGTTTTGTGATTAGTGCAACAGCTGTTGCTTTAATAAGTAAAATCCCAAACTATTGGAATCCCTTAATTATCATTCTCAATTAACCAAACATATATAATTACAATGTTTCACTTTACCCCCTTAATCTATACATGAATGATAATACTAGTCTAATATACCCCCTCAGTCTAAGGAGGAGGAAGACGAATGCTTAGACTGGAACGAAAGTCATTGAATAGCACGCGAGGTAGTCCTTTGGTGAAAATATCCGAGAAATTGTGTCTGGATGGAACATGAAGAACTCGGACTTGACCTTTCTGAACCTTTTCTCGGACAAAGTGTATATCAATTTCAATATGTTTGGTTCTTTGGTGTTGAACCGGGTTCCCCGTCAAATATATGGCACTGACATTATCGCAATAGACCAATGAAGCACGTAACGGGGGAAATCCCAAGTCGAGTAGTAAGTTACGTAACCAACATATTTCTGCAACTGTGTTTGCCACCACCCTGTATTCTGCTTCAGCACTGGATCGAGACACCGTAGTTTGACGTTTAGACGACCATGAAATAAGGTTATCACCCAAATAGATGCAGTATCCGGAAGTGGAGCGACGCGTATCGGGCAACCTGCCCAATCCGCGTCGGTGTAGGATACCAAGGTGGAGATAGGTGAGCGACGCATATACATCCCCATGGTGATGGTCCCTTTGATGTACCTGAGAATGCGCTTAAGGGCATGCATGTGACCGGTTCGAGGAGCATGCATGTGCATGCATATTTGCTGAACCGCATATGAGATGTCCGGCCGGGTAAAAGTTAAATATTGTAATGCACCTGCTAGACGGCGATAGGAGGTGGGGTCATCCAATAAGTCCCCGTCATCAGCGCTCAATTTTCCGGTTGTGTCTACGGGGGTTTGAACCGGGTTGCAAGAGCCCATTTTGGCCCTATCAATGATGTCCCGAGCATAAGATTGTTGAGACAAAAATAGACCGTCAGGTTTACGGGTCACCGAAATGCCAAGAAAATCACTCAACGGACCAAGATCCTTCATTGCAAACTCTTCCGATAACTTGTGCATGAGAAACTTTTTCAGTGTGGCAGACGAAGTGACGAGAAGAATATCATCAACATATAACAAGATGTAGGCTGTTTCGGTGCCATGCCGGTAGATGAACAAGGAGTGGTCACACGAACTGTGATGAAAGCCCAAAGAAGTAACATAGTCTGTGAACCGTTGGTACCAGGCCCGGGGGCTTGTTTTAGCCCATACAAGGACTTTTTCAAGCGACAAACATGATTTGGGTAGCAAGGATCCCGAAAACCCGGGGGTTGATGCATGAACACAGTTTCATTTAGTTGTCCGTGGAGAAAGGCATTTTTGATGTCTAGCTGATTAATATCCCAATTATTGTGCAAAGCAATGCTGAGAACTGAACGAATGGTGGCCGGTTTTACCACGGGACTGAAAGTTTCATCACAGTCTACCCGACTTGTTGTGTTCTGCCATCACAGACCAATCGCGCTTTGTAGCGCTCAAAAGAGCCATCGGACTTGGTTTTATGTTTGAATAACCACATGCACCTAATAATTTGCATATTAGGTGTTCGGGGGATAAGCTCCCAAGTTTTATTATCTATAAGAGCAGTAAACTCATCAGTCATGGCACGGTTCCAAAATGGTTGGCTAAGGCTTCGACTGGGTTTTTTGGGTAAAGGTGCAAGTGTAGTGACGGTAGCATTGAAATTCATCGGTTGTTTTGGTTAGGAATGACCTGTCATGCTGAGTTTGGATGGTTCTGTGTGGTGGTGGTGGTGGCGGGTTAGGTGCCGGGGGAGATGTGGTTGGTGGGGATGGGGGATCGACGGGTATGGGTTGTTGTTGGGAGGTGGTTTGGGGAGAGGGTTAGGCTGTTGTGTGGCGTCGGGTGTATTTTTGAGAGAAGGCCGAGGGTGGCCGTGAGGGTGGTGATGGCGAGGGAGAAGGGTGTAGGGTAGGGTTGGGTGTGTGTGGAGCAACAGTTGAAGTCGAGGTTTGGTGTTCGTGAGAAGGATTTTGCCAAACCGAGGGATGAAGATCAGTGGAGGTGGGAGAAGAGAGAAAGTCATAGGAAGAAGACGAAGGTATGTTGGCAAATGGAAACACATTTTCATCAAAAAGGACATGTCGTGACGTAATTATTTTCTTTGTAGACAAGTCATAACATTTGTAGCCACGATGGTTGGAAGGATAGCCTAAAAAGACACATGGTGAAGAACGTGGTTGAAGTTTGTTAATGGAAGTGGATGGGATGAGGGGATAACACAAGCAACCAAAAACGCGAAGGTGAGAATAAGTAGGATGTTTGAGGTATAAGAGAGACGTGGGAAAGTGATTGTTTTTGGTTTTAGATGGAAGAATGTTGTGAATGTAGGTGGCCATTTGTAAGGCATGATGCCAGAAGTGAGGAGGAAGAGAGGCATGAGGTAAGAGAGTGCGAACGATGTTATTGATGGTTCGAATTTTTCTTTCAGCTTTTCCATTTTGTGAAGAAGTATGTGGGCAAGAGAAACGAAATTGCATACCCGTTTGATCACAGAATTGGTGAAATTGTTTGTTATTATATTCTGTACCGTTATCACATTGAAAACATTTTATTGATCTATTAAATTGAGTATGAATTAGTTTGTGAAAAGTGGTAAATATGGTGAAGACACTAGATTTATGTGCAAGTGGAAATGTCCAAAGAAAATTGGTGTAATCATCAAGCAACAACATATAATAACGGTGACCTCCCGAGCTTAAAACTGGAGAGGTCCATAAATCACTATGAAGAATGTCAAAAGGATATGAAGCAAAAGAAACCGAGTCATAAAAGGGCAACCTAACATGTTTGCCAAAAACACACGACTGACATAAGTGTTTGTCAGACAATTTATTAACTGAAATAAAATGATGTTTATTCAAAGCATGTAAAGAAGAAGATCCCGGGTGCCCCAGACGACGATGCCAAAGATCTTGAGATAGAGCAGCAAAGGTAGAAGGTGAGGTAACTTGAGTGGAGGGAGTGGTGAAAGGATAGAGATCTCCGGTGCTGTCACATCGGAGGATAGGAATCCGAGTCTGGTAATCCTTCACAAGAAAACCAAATGGGTCAAATTCAACAGTTGCATTGTTATCAATAGTAAAACGTCGTACAGATATTAAATTTTTAAGTAGTTGAGGGGCTACCAAAATGTTTTTAAGAGCAATTGGGGGATAGGTTGGTGGTAAGGTAGATTGGCCGATGGCCATGGTGGGAATTTGGATACCGTTGCCAACGACGATGTTGTTCAACCTGTTATTATAGACATAAGATGAGAGATTACCTGTTGTGTTTGACATGTGGTTCGTTGCTCCCGTGTCCATGATCCAACTTTGCTCCGGGTTGAGAGACATGGTGTGCATCGCTTGTTCTATGTTGGTGGGAGTATAAGAATACTCGGAGGATGCATATGCCTGTGAAGGGGCTGGTCCAAGGATACCCAGTGCCGGATGGGGGGAACGGTGCTGTGATGGTGTGGTGAATGGAGTAGAAGGGTACGGGCAAGGTGGTGTTGGCCAGCCTTGTTGCGGGTATGACCACGGTGATTGTTGTTGTCCCCACGAATGTGGATGGTGCCAAGTTGGAGAGTATTGGTATCCACGGCCACGTGAGCGTCCCCTGCCGCGTCCCCGACCACCCCGGCCCCTGCCGCGAGTGTAGTCCCAACTGCCGCGTTCGCGGCCTGGTGACTAGTAATGGTATGGTGGCTGGTTTGGGTTGGAGGAGGGTGGATGGTGTTGAGCAGCTTGGTTATTCAAGGAGGGAGGAGGGTTTGTGGGTGGTGTTTTGGAGGATTGGGATGTTGTGGTGTTGTTGAGAGCAGTGGCGGTGGGGGCGATGGAGTGTGCTCGGCGAGTTTCTTCAAGGATGAGACGGGAACATGCCACATGAAAGTTGGGTAACGGTTCAGATTGTTGAAGCATGGCAGCAATGTTGTCATATTGATTGTTGAGGCCGGCGATGAGTTGGAGAACAAGACTTTGATCTGTAACAGGAGCATCAACATTTGCTAGTTGATCTGCTAGGGTTTTGAGCTCTTGGCAGTAGGCGGATGCGTTAGAAAAAGCATCATTTTGGTGTTGGTGAATTTTTGTTGCAGGTAGAGGGCGCGGGTAGGTTTGCTATCAATGAAGATTCGTTCAAAGGCTGTCCAAGCGGAATGGGCAGTAGGTTTCTTGGACATGATGGTTTGCATGAGATCATGGGTGATGGTGCCATAGATCCATTGTAGAACAATGGCATCTAAGCGTTTCCAAAGGGGATCGGGTGGGGACGAGGATGAGGATTCCGCAGGAGGTTGGAGATGATCCTCGACATTGTTGGCGGTGCAATGGATCTGCATGAGTTCGACCCACGTAAGGTAATGGCCGGTATCAAGGCCGAGAGTATAGTTGACATGATTGCGGATGTTAGTAACCATAGTAGCAGGGTGGTTTGTAGCAGAAGAGGCGGCTGTCTTGTTTGATTCATCGCCGGCCATGAGGAGATAAGGAGAGGTGGATCGGTGGAAGGTGGTGGAGATGAGGAGAGGAGGGGTGACGGCAATTAGAGTTTTTAGGTTATCAGAGAGGGTGCTCTGATACCATATTGGAATCCCTTAATTATCATTCTCAATTAACCAAACATATATAATTACAAATGTTTCACGTTACCCCCTTAATCTATACATGAATGATAATACTAGTCTAATACAACAAACCATCATCTTTTTATTTACATACTGAAATGTGATTCAAGAAATACAAATGAGACTTAAATTTGGGAGTTAAACATAGTTGCTGCAATAAATATTTGTAGAAGATACATACTGACAAATCCTTGGTTCTAGGATGCTTTTTGGTTGAAAAAAGAACACCTGTATGAAAAGAAAGATCACTAGTATAAATATCATGTGTCTTGTTGAAGAATAACACACGTAATTATAAGGAAAATGTAAAAAACGAACAGTATGGACTTCTGCTGAAATTGCACATAAATCCATAGACTTTATTTTCACACTATTAAATCCGTAAGGTCCTCAGCCTTTATTTCTAAAAATTATGTTCTTTTTTGCATGATCAAGTCCATAAACCTATAAAAACTCAAGAGAAAGTCCATTTATGCAAAAAAAGACCTATTGTTGAGTTATTACACTTCACGGACTTAATCATGCAAGGGACTTTATTTCTAACAAACATGTTCTCTTTTGCAGGAACAAGTCCATAAACCTGCAGAAAGTCACGAGAAAGTCCATTCATGCAAAAGGACCTATTCGTTGAGTATTACAACTTTAGGGACTTAATCATGCAAGAATAAAGTTCAGGGACTTATGTGTGAAATTAGAAAAAGTCCATAAACCATTTTTAAATTTAGCCCATTATTATGACTAAACAATTGCATTAACATTAGGGCATTTGGAGTGGAGCTCAGGGAGGGCTTGGAGCCAATGGGGCCAAACAGGAATACCACCCCGGTTGGTTTGGGGCCGAGAAAAAACTCATTGAATTGGTGGTAAGCCCCTGAAGCATCTCCTGAATAGGTATTAATTTTTCTATTGATTTATCATAGATAAATTGAGCCAAATCAAAATAGAGAAAATAGTTTGGTAAGCTTGCGGAAAATGGTGACCATTTTGGGGAAATGGAGAGTTGAGAAGATCGTTGATGTGATACTAATGTGGCATGTGGGAAATTGGGGAAAACCAAAACACGCCTTATGCCCTTATAGCATTACCATTATGATCTGAGACAGTAATAGATGGTCTGATCCAATAAGGGCACCTATGAAGACGGATTCCTCTAAGCATACACCTACAAGCAGTGAGATGATATTAAACTCATAAACAATCAAGCACAACCTAACCTAACTTTCATCTTAAGTTTAATTCTATGATTTATGACTTCTAAGGTCAACAGATTTATGTAGTGTTAAAGTTTCATAGATGAACCAAAAGCCATACCTGCGCCCAGGCTGATCTTCTCCATTGAAGTGTGTTAAAACACGTTCAAAATATTTGACGTACCTCTATATCAAAAACAGTGGCCTTTTAGATAAACTTAGAAGAAAGTCTCAGATCATTATACAAACCCCAAAAAAACTTACAATTTGACTTGGGAGAACGAGTCCCTTGCCATCAATGCATCTTTTTGGTTGTAATAATCTATAGATTCCTCAGCTGTGGGAAAAAACTGAAATAAAATGTAATATATTATTTATTTTACATTTGTACCTCAAAAGGTAAATAAACAATGAGATACTTAACAATACCTTCAGATATAAAAGCAGACTTGTGATCATTAAGCCTGTTCTTGCCATTCCAGCCTTACAATGAACGACCACAACATTATCTATATCCTCTTTTAACCATGAGTAGGCACTATGACAAAATGATATAATAAGTTGAATTGGAGGACAGTTGTGGTCATCAAATGGGAAGCTAGCAAGCTGAGATTTAAAACCAAAGAAAAAAAGAACATTATTTGATACAGTAAATGATAATATTATTACTAGTTACACACAAAAACTAATTCCACTTCTCATCGACACTGTAGGCCCTGTCCTTGCTTATCCTCAAATCAGATAAATGAGAATCACAAAAAGTTAAAGGTGTTTTAGTTGTACAGTTCTAAAAAACTAAGGATGTTTTCTCAAAGTGGAGATAGAGAGGCGGAGATATATTTCCACCACTACAAGCTAGTCATTATATATAATTCAAAGATAGAGGTGGCAATTTTGACTCATTCAACTAAAAGTGAGCCGATTGGGGTCTCCAATGTGTACGTTTAAAATTTTGACTAAAAGTGAAACAGGTCACATAAGACTTCCACAATGTGTTTTGCTTGAACAAGATTCTAATATTAATTATCTTAGTTGTCTGTTAAACTAAAGATACGGATATAAGGGGCATGATTTAACGAGTTAGGCTTTTTTAGTAGTAGAATGGTAAAATTTGAACACAAGTGAGAAAACAAACACCTCTATAAACCTCTGACATCTTTTTCTTCTAAACAATACTTAAATTCTTAATCTTGAGTGTACAATGAGTTACACAAGTTATACTTTCTACCTATAGAGGCTGTGAGATTTAAGACTAGTATTAGTGAGTTGACCAACTACAGTTAGCAACAGATAAAATTTTATCTTTTCTTTAAAGTATATTATAAGCTGGTAAAATTACATGAATTCATCAACAAAAACATGTACATGTGAATATTGTAGGTACATACCTTCCCTTCAAACAGTGATGCATCATATAGCCTTTCAGAGCATAGATTGTACACCTTGTACTTGTCCTGAAATATTAGTTTAAGTTCAGGGAGATTTTCGTCAAGTTGGTAACCTTATTGGTATGAAAGTGGACTTTTGTTTCAAACTGGGGAATTCCTTACCTATGAATGACTTTTATAGCACATGGAATTATGGGAGGAGGAAAAGTTATCTCGCCTATGATTGATATTAAAAATCACAAGTCTTATAACATTATCCCTTTCTTTTCTTATAAAAAACCTTATAACATTATTTCTTTCTTTTCTTATAAAGAACCTTGTTTCAGTACATTGACTTCACCAAAATTTATGTGATGCGTATTTAATTAATTTTTAGATACAACTTCGACACACGTAATAAGGTTTTGGGATTAGCAGCTTCTATATCCCCAAGGATGGAGGAAATGTTTGCCCTCATTCCACCCTTCCTAGACCCTACCAATAGCTCTACTATGAGTGGAATATTGCTGAGTGTGTATGTTGTTTTCTAAATATAATTTCAGAAAAAAGTATTTTTTCACTTATATAAAAACATTTGTTTTATTTATTTGCACATAAGAAGTTTTTTCATATGTGGAATCTAATACGGAGGCAGGGATCAAGTCAACCAACGCCGCATCTACAGGAGAAAATCGGTTAACTATGCTGATTGAAAAATTGTGTAACAAATTGCAAGTTTATTTCGATTATTCGCATGATTTAAAGTTGGTTGCTATTATCAGGTTTGTTTCTATTCCGTGCAGGTTGCCCAAATATTATTGAATTTACATGTTGAAAACTAGATAAATGGGTTGCTTACTAAAACCGGTAACAAATTACATGTTGGATGTCTAAAGTTGGTTGTTAAAATTTGAGGGAAAAAGCGTAATTGTTTGTTTATATTTTTGTGCAGTTCACCCAAATATCATTGGATTTACAAAAACTTGAGTTTACCAATACCTGTGCCGTTATGAAACCATAATATGATTAGAGATTACAAGACAAAACACATAAGAAAATGTTGCTACCTTGTGCTTGGTTTCAAAGAACTTGATAACTTCCTCCATGTGATACGGTAAAATCCCTACAAAAAGAATATTAAAAGTTTCAACGAATTATTATAAAAAATGAGTTTTAAATCTCAAATATACTAATGACTTGTTTCACAAAAGTAATATGCAGTTCACCTCAACGTATCCAAAGAAACCTGAACTCATATCACCTGCAGGGAATCCCATTGCAATTATATTCTCAGTGATATACGTCATATCCAAATCAAATCCTCCTTCCTGAAACCAAAAGTAAAAACAATCAAATAAATAATCTAGTATCAAATACTTCTTTGATGAGATGATACGTATATAATCTATGAAAATGATTAAAAAAACATAACAATAATTTCTAAAGCAATTTGAAGGTATCATATATGGATCTGCTTTTATATCAGTTTGCCACGAAGATGAAATGAATAGTACTTTTATCATCTTAATAAATATGTCTAAATGTTACACGTTCTTTTTTTTTTTTCTCTAATAGCCTAAATCGATATAATTATCTAAGGAGATGATTTGTACACCACTTCTTTTACCCATAAACCACTAGTCTAACAGTCGGACCATGTTACCCTTGACCAATGTGAATTTGTAAAAAGAAAGAGTGTGGTGATGGGTAAAATAGTGAATAACATTTAATTTAGTGGTTTATTGCAAAAAGAGCAAGTGTACAAGTCACCTCCCAACCAACTAAGGTGAACCAACCAGAGTTCTTTTATATATGTAATAATGCTAGGTGACATGTCTACTGTTTTTCTTCACTTACCACCTAAGGGACTGTTTGGTAGTCTCTTAATGGTTCATTAAGAGTCTACCTCTTAATGGTTTATAGCATCTGAATGGTTAAGAGGTAACCCTAATGCTGAATGGTTAAAAGGTAACCTATTAATGTTACCTCTTAACCATTCAGCATTAGGGTTACCTCTTAACCAAAAGAGTTGACTAATAAGATTTTCTTTCTAAGCATTCACCATATACAATAAGCCTTGATTTGATTATTTAAGCTACAAGATTTAAAAAGAAAATGATTATCTTATATTCAGGAATTCAGTAACATAAACAGAGTACCTGATATCTTCTTTTGTTTTGTGATACAACATGACGAGCCTTTATTTGCACAGCCTTCGCTGCACTTTTAGATGTGTCAACAACCCTTTAGTGAGGGTCCCAATGAAGCCAACTTGTGAGGTTTCTGAAGCTTCAACAGGATCATCAATTTGTTGTGAAGCCTTTGGAGATGATCGCAACCCAAAACCACCAGTCAAACGAGCAAATGATGATTTTCCCGTATTTTCAGTCGAAGATTCAGCTTGTGTGCCCCCCAAAGGTTGAGGAAGTTTAAAACTTTTGGCCCATGTGCTTAGGCTAGAAGCAGAGAACATTGATGATGCATTTTGTGAAACATTATCATGTCCACTATCTACAGCAATAGAAGCTTCTAGATCCACATTTGGCTTTGCAGATTCAATATCCATTTTTTCCTTTTACCCCTTTAACATAAGCACACAAGTAAGCATGTAAGTGCAGCTTTCTTCAACCACAACTATAATGGTCTTCTTGTTTTTTTAAATGCGGACGGAATAAATCCTCAATGACTTTTTGCATCATAACTTCTAGTTATAATATAACGTATACATAGCCACCCAAGGATTCAAAAGTTTTCATTAAGGGCACTCAAGTATTCAAAATTTTTAACTAACGCTACCCAAGTATTAAACAACTTTAGAGGCCACCTAGTTATCACCTTGGTTTCATGACAAGTTCTTTAATGGAAAGTTTGTAAAGCGATAATGCCAGTAAATCTACTCAAATGAATTTTGACAAAAGATCTATGGTTGATACTTTCGTATAGATTCATGATAATTTTGTCATGTTACAACATTAGATGTGACAAAAGATTCAAACTTGGGGGTTTATTATACAATCGTAGGAAGTTGTTTGTCAAAAACAACATAAACGAAACCAAACTGATACTTGGGTGGCCTTAGCGGAAAACTTTGAATATTTGGATGGCCTAGGTATGCATTAGCCTACGCATATAAGATTATATAAGGAAATGTATCCGCATAACATCCAAGTACTCAACTTGTTTTTATAAAGGCCGCCTGTGTAATGGATTACTTAATAGGTCAGGTTTCATTTCTAGCAATTCCAACCAAAAACATGCTTGGATGGCAATAATATATTAATTTTTTAGAAGACAACCATTTCAACATATAGCATGCTCGCACTTCACAAAAGGTATTCGTCTATTTAAAATTTTTTAGGTTGTGTTCATAATTTAGCATGTCATTGGCTATAGTTGGTATAAATGAAACCATACATTTCCCAAATATCCAACAACAATATAATGATCATTTGTTAGATAACAGTTTTAGTTTGATTTGTTATCTAACTCAAACAAGAGCATACGAACAACGTTGTTAAGGTTTAAAATAAATTTCCTAGTACAGATGGCCATCTAAAGGGCTATTTGGCAACCTTTAAGAGGCTACCTCTGAATTGGTAAGATGTTAATGTGTTTGGTTCACGAAAAAAGCTACCTTTTAATGATCAATTCAACTTTTAACGGTATTGTGATAAAAAGATGTGCAATCATATATGTGACTAGTTTACCCCTCACCCAAATAAAAACCCAATGCATCGTTCCATCCATCCCCTTTTCATCTCTCCATGCAGACAACCTGCATCACCAACCCTCGCCACCGCCGTTGCACCCCTCAGCTGCCACCACCTTTCACTGTTGCAAACTCACAACTCCACGTCTTCTATGTTGCTTCCGATTTAGTGTTGTTGGTGAGTTTGAGGGCACACTGTGTACTCAATGATTTTTGGTTTACAATAAGCCTTTTTGGTACATAAAAGGTTTTGTTTTTTGTTTTAAAGTTGCTAATTTTGAGTCTTGATTTACTATTGAAGTTTGGGACTTGATTTTGGCTTAAAAGTGACTAGATTAATAATTTTTTTCTTGTATATCACAATGTTTAATATCATATCATTCATGCATGAAAATGTTACAGGACAATAGGGTTAATTATTTGTGGTTATTAACGGTTGGATATTTCTGGTTTATGACACTTCAGAAGGGTAAAATAGTCATTCTGCATAATGAGAGATCCTACCAAACAACTCTTACTGACTCAACACTTACTGATATATAGTCTCTTACCCAGTTAGACCTCTTAATAGTTCAGCACTTATTGGTTCAGAGATTGCTACATGCAAGATGTTATGAGAACTAAACTAATGCTTGATGGTGGTTCATGCATGTATCCCTACCTAAACATCTTACAATTTATGTAAATTCATGTTTGCAAATATGAAATAATATAATTGTGTCACTACCAGGTGGTAGTGGAGAGAAAACTATAGTTGAGTTCAATCATCTTCATTAGGCTAGAATATTCTAATGTACCAAGCTCCAATAGTAATAATTGATTAGAAATATGTGTTTATATAGAAGAATAAATTTCATTTCATTTAAGGGTTATATTGTAGTCTGAAAAAATCATGGAAATTGAAGGGTTATGGGAATCACTGATGTCAATAGCGACCGTAGCGGGCGCAATCGCGCGCTACGTCGCGAAGCGGCTGACGGTCGCGAAGCAGTCAATAGCGATGTATAGCGGTATTTTTTTTTAAAAATACACTAAAAAGATTCAAGAGGTTTATTAGTCGATATCCCGTTCGATTTCTAACCTCGCCTGCCCGCCATTCGGTTCCAACCTCCGCCGCTTGACCTCCGCCGTCCGACCTCCGCCGTCGCTAGCCCTCCACCGTCCGACCTCCGCCGCCGCTTGACCTCCGCCGTCCGACCTCCGCCGCCGTCCGACCTTCGACATCGATTCTTGCTGCCGCAAGTCGCAACTAAGGTAACAATTAGACTTCGACTCGATTCCTGCTGTTCACTTCGATTCCTCACTTCGATTGTGGAGTTCCACTTGATTCCTGCTGCTTAACAATTTGTGGATATTTGACTCAAATTTTCAATTGGGCAGTAGTTCCTATTTCTTGCTAATTCTGATTGACTTTGATGTTATATTTAAGTAGAAATGACCACTAGAACTAGAAAGGAACCTGATATTGGTTGGACCTACGGGACTTTGGTGGAAGGAACCAAAGGCTCGGTGCGATGCAATTTTGTTTTTTTGTTTCAACTGGTGGGATTACAAGACACAAGCATCATCTTGCTTGGGATTCACCTGATGTTTTGAAATGTCCCAAAGTTCCAGCTGAAGTAAAAGAGTTGATGAAAGAACAATTTGAAAAGAAGAAACGTGCTCGAGAATTGATTGATAGCATACCTCATTTTGATGAGGTGGTTGATATAGATGATTATGATGAAGATGAAATCCCAAGTAATCGTAGTGAAGTTCAATCAAAAGGAAAAAAGACCATTTCATCTACCGGATCAACGGCTAACACTAAGAAAACAAAAGGCCCATTAGAGTTCAAGCCATCAAGCTCATCGGGGAAAAAAGGAGGAAACTTAGTTGGGAGTGTAGAACATAATGAAGTTCAAAAGAAACTAAGACTTGATGCGGTGCAAAAGTTTGCTCGTTGGATGTATGATGCAGGTCTTTCGTTTAATGCGGTGAAGTATGATAGCTTAGTGTCACGGAGTGATTCCCAAACACTCGTGCGGCACTTAGTCACCGTACTAAGTCAGCCTTGATCTTGACTAGATCACTAGGTTAGCAGCGATTCAACGACTTGTAGAGATTGTAAAGAAGATCACAAGGAAGCTTGAAAGAAAGAACACTTGTATTACTTGAGAACTTGATTACAAGGAAGCTTGTTAGAACACTTTGTGAGGTGCTTTTCAAATGATCCATCACCTCCTATTTATACTTGTGGCCTTAAGTCTAGAAATCTCTTAATCTAGATTATTCTATTCTAAATATCTAAGATATTTACTAATCTAAATATCTTAGATATTTAACTAATCCAAAATATCTAAGATACTAACTAATCTAATATCTAGATATTTCTTTGCATAATATCTAGATATTTTACATTATCTAAGTATTCTAGAATTTTCCCAAGTCTATGGGTCTTGCAAAATGTGGCTAAAAATCTAGTGTTTCCGAAGAGTTGATCTCGAATTTAAGCGGTTCGTGACAGTCTCCCCCACCTAAACTCGCGACGTCCTCGTCGTGCTTCCTTCGTGGTATTTCTTGATCTCGTCTCTGAACTGCCATAGTGTATCCTCTGGTTCCCAGCTGGTCTCACTGTCGGGCATGTCTTTCCACTTGATCAAATACTCCTTGTAGCTTGGCACACCCCTTTTTCGGATAGTACGGTCGGATAGAATTTCAGCTATTTCTCGATCAAAGGACGTTACTACAGCAGTTGGAGCTCGTTTGGATACTCCTCTTTCTAAGTCTTCCATGTCTTCATGGTATGGCTTTAGAAGACTCACATGGAAGACCGGGTGTATTTTAACTTGGGTGGTAGTTGGAGACGGTAAGAAACTTTGCCTACTCGTGCGATTACGGGAAAGGGGCCTTCGTACTTTCTTACCAGTCCCTTATGCACACTTCGTAAGGACTTGAATTGTTGTGGCAATAGTTTTATCATGACTTGGTCCCCAACTTGGAACTCGACGTGCCTTCTCTTATTGTCTGCCCATTTCTTCATCTTCTTAGCCGCCTTATCGAGTGAGGCCCGTGCTAAATCCGCCTGCTCATGCCACTCTCTAATTGCCTTGTAAGCAGCAGGGCTACTTCCATTATAAGAGGCAGCCAAAGCATTTGGAGTTAGTGGTTGCCGTCCTGTAACTATCTCGAAAGGACTCTTACCGGTTGCCTCACTTCGTTGCATATTATAAGAGAATTGTGCTACGTCGAGAAGTTTTGCCCAGTCATGTTGATTGGCACTCACATAATGTCGAAGGTACATCTCTAGTAGCGCGTTGACCGCTCAGTTTGTCCATCGGTTTGAGGATGAAAGCTGGTTGAGTAATTCAAACCTGTCCCTGCAATTTTAAATAACTCCGACCAGAATTTTCCTGTGAAGCGCGGGTCGCGATCACTCACAATGACTTGTGGAATGCCCCAATACTTCACCACATGCTTGAAGAATAGCCTTGCTGTCTCAGCTGCAGTCACATCAGCTGGTGCGGGAATGAACGTTCCATATTTGGAAAATCGGTCAACGACCACGATTATGCTCCCATTTCCCTCGGACTTCGGTAGACAAGTAATGAAGTCCATAGAGACACTTTCCCATGGCCATTGGGTGTCGGCAATGGTTCTAGCAATCCCCCGGGCTGACGTTGCTCACTCTTGTCTTGTTGACAGACCAAGCAGGTTCTTACGTATGCTTCAACGTCATCCTTCATTTGGGGCCAGTAAAACGTACCTTCGATAAGTGATAATGTTCGTTTTATTCCGGGATGACCGGCCCATCTTGAGTCATGACATTCTTTCATAATCATTCGCCTTAGTTGGCCACATCTTGGTACAAAGAGCCGGTCTCCGGTGGTAAATAACAAGTCTCCTTTTAACCAAAACTTCCTAGTCTTCCCGTCACGAGCTAAGGAGACTAGGTGTTTGGCAAACGAATCCTGTTCTAAGCCTTCTTTGATCTTGTCTTGGATGTCGAATGAAGGCCTTGTGATTGCAGCAAACTCGGCCTTACAACTTAAGGCGTCAGCCACGACGTTAGCTTTCCCCGGCTTGTATTCCAAGACATAATCAAATTCGGCGAGGAAATCTTGCCACCTAGCTTGCTTTGGGCTTAACTTCTTTTGCGTTTGAAAATAGCTAGTGGCAACATTGTCGGTTTTAATAACAAACCTGGACCCGAGAAGATAATGTCGCCATGTCCGAAGGCAATGAATAATGGTTGTCATCTCTTTTTCTTGTACGGTGTACTTCTTCTCGGTGTCGTTTAGTTTGCGGCTTTCGAATGCAATCGGATATCCCTCTTGCATAAGTACTCCCCCAATTGCAAAGTCCGAGGCATCGGTATGCAACTCGAAAGGTTTGGTAATGTCTGGTAATTGTAAAATGGGTTTTGTCATGACAGCCTCTTTTAACTGCTTAAAGGATTGTTGGCACCGTGTATCCCAATCCCAAGTTTTGTTTTTCTTTAGTAGATCGGTTAGTGGGGCGGCTTTTGCAGAATAGCCCTTGATGAAGCGCCGATAATAATTGACCAACCCGAGGAATGACCGTAGCTCGGGTATTTTGGTTGGTGCCTCCCATTCTTGGATGGCCTGAACTTTTGCGTCATCCATCATAAGTTGCCCCTCCTTGATTTTATGGCCTAGAAACTCAACCTCCTCTTGGGCAAATGAACATTTTTCCTGCTTAACATATAACTCGTTTTCTCGTAATACTTGGAGTACTTGCCGAAGATGGGCGATATGTTCGTCCATTGTACGGCTGTATATAACAATATCGTCCAAGTATACGACTACGAATTTATCAAGGAAGGGGTGGAAGAGTTTGTTCATCAGAGTACAAAAAGTGGCTGGAGCGTTAGTTAGACCGAATGGCATTACCAAGAATTCGTATGAGCCATACCTTGTGACGCAGGTTGTCTTGGCTTCGTCTCCTTCGGCAATCCTCACTTGGTAGTACCCTGATCGCAGGTCCAGCTTTGAAAAGTATTTTGCCCCTCCGAGTTGATCAAACAAGTCGGCGATTAGTGGAATCGGGTACTTGTTTTTCACCGTGATCTTGTTTAGTGCCCGGTAATCGATGCACATGCGAAGTGTCCCATCCTTCTTTTTCTGAAATAGTACTGGTGCACCATATGGGGCTTTAGAAAGACGGATATATCCGGCATCCAACAACTCCTTTAGTTGTTTGCGTAACTCCTCTAATTCTGGTGGAGACATGCGGTACGGGGCCCTTGCTGGGGGCTTGGATCCAGGTTCCAAGACTATCTCGTGGTCCACTTCTCTTCGTGGAGGAAGTTTCTTGGGTAACTCGACTGGCATGACGTCCTTGTATTCTTCAAGTACGTCCTGGATTACTTTTGGTATGGCTTCCCTAGCAATTATCCTGTCGTCCACCTTTGCTACTGCTAAGTAACATGGCTCTTTCTTGGTGTATCCCTTCTTGAATTGTATGGCCGAAAGGGTCTTAGGTCCACTCCTTGACCCCCGCTCCGTGCTTACCATACAGGTCCTTCCTTCGTCAAGGATACACAAAGAATTAGCAAAGGGCATAGGGAAAGCTCGTACCTTATCGAAGAACTCCATGCCGAAGACCACTTTGAGGTCATCCATCTCTACTATTGTAAAGTTAATCGTCCCCGACCATTCTCCAATCTTTACTTGAACATCCTTTGCCTCACCATGTATTCGTGTGGCCTTGGTGTTAACAGTCTTCATTGTACCACCGCCTTTAACAAAAGTAACACCGAGTCTTTGAGCTTCCCCGACGGTCATGAAGTTATGAGAAGCTCCTGTATCTACAAGGGCCCGTACTTGATTTCCCTTGATGTTGGCCTGCACGTATTGTAGGCCTTTACTCGGCGTTGTACGAGCCTCTACTCTTGCTTTGATTGCACTTAGCACTTGCATTGACCCCATGCAAATGTCTCCTCCTTCGTCATGGCAACCTTCCTCCCTTGCAATCATAGCATGTAGGCTCGATTTCTTTGGGCAGTCCCGAGCTTTGTGTGGCCCATCGCATATGAAACACTTATAATCTGTTATAAGTTTGTTTTCTCGGGACTTCCAATTGGGTTGTGGCTTACGTGCAACATTGCCTTTTGTTTGGGCTGATTTATCTCCACCACCTTTCTCGTGGTTACTCCTACGATCCTTGGGTTTAGAGTCCCTTCGGTTGTAGTCGATCAGCCCTTCGGCTATAGCGATGGCCGACGAGAGATCCTGAACACTACGTCGTTCCAACTCCGTCTTGGCCCATGGTTGTAAACCATCGAGAAAGTAAAATAGGGAGTCTTTATCAGACATATCCGGAATCTCAAGGACAAGAGTAGTAAACTCTTTGATGTAGTCCTTGAGTGTGCCGGTTTGTTTTAATTTACGTAACCGGCTCCTTGCTTCATTTTCAGCGTTTTCCGGATAGAATTGTTTCTTTAATTCTCTAATGAAGTCAGCCCAAGTATTGAGGGTGCACGTACCTCTTTCGATCTCTCCATGCTTACGACGCCACCACAATCCAGCGGTTTCCTTCAAGTAGAGCGTGGCTGTCTTGATCTTGGTGGTATCGTCAAAGATGTTCACACCATCGAAGTAACGTTCCATCTCCCATAGAAAGTTGTCTACAACCCTTGCCTCGCGCTTACCAACGAAGGGTGTTGGTTTAGGAACTTCGATCCTTGGTGTGAAGTTGACGATGTTGCCTCCTGCTGTGGCCACAACTTTGCCGTACTCATTCACCTTTGCTTCCAAGCCGATAAGGCTGCGATGCGTGTCAGCTGAAAGCTCATCCATGTCCTTTTGGACCTATTTGAGTGCATCCTTGACAACCTCTCTGACATCATCATATATCATGACCTTTACTTCTCCGCGAAGTATTTCGATAGCAGCTTTAAGGTCTTCCCTAAGTTCGGGAAAGTCAGTCTCTAAGCTTTCTATTCGTTGTAGCTGGTCATCAACTTGTGTTCAAAGGCTTGTCACTGCTGATTCCAGTTCAGAAACTCGTTTCTCCAAAGTCTTATCCTTGGACACCCCACGACTCTTCTTGCTTCCATGGGAAGCTCCTTCCCGACCACGATTCTCTTCTCCTCCAGAAGCGCTTGTGATCACAATCCTCTCCGAATCAGTCGCCATCCCAACGAATCGACGTGCTCTGATACCACTTGTCACGGAGTGATTCCCAAACACTCGTGCGGCACTTAGTCACCGTACTAAGTCAGCCTTGATCTTGACTAGATCACTAGGTTAGCAGCGATTCAACGACTTGTAGAGATTGTAAAGAAGATCACAAGGAAGCTTGAAAGAAAGAACACTTGTATTACTTGAGAACTTGATTACAAGGAAGCTTGTTAGAACACTTTGTGAGGTGCTTTTCAAATGATCCATCACCTCCTATTTATACTTGTGGCCTTAAGTCTAGAAATCTCTTAATCTAGATTATTCTATTCTAAATATCTAAGATATTTACTAATCTAAATATCTTAGATATTTAACTAATCCAAAATATCTAAGAAGATATTTAACTAATCCAAAATATCTAAGATACTAACTAATCTAATATCTAGATATTTCTTTGCATAATATCTAGATATTTTACATTATCTAAGTATTCTAGAATTTTCCCAAGTCTATGGGTCTTGCGAAATGTGGCTGAAAATCTAGTGTTTCCGAAGAGTTGATCTCGAATTTAAGCGGTTCGTGACATTAGGGCCCGCACTCGAAGCGGTTGGTCGATACGGTTGTGGTATGAAACCCCTAGTTATCATGAGGTTCGAGTTCCTATGTTGAAGCTAGAAATGGAACATACCAAAAAAAATTTGCAAGAAAATGAGGTAGAAAAGTCAACCTATGGATGTTCTTTGATGGCCGATGGATGGAGGGACCGAAAAGGAAGGGCATTAATCAATTTTCTTGTAAACACGCCTCGAGGAAGCATGTTCATTGAGTCGGTCGACGCTTCTAGCTATTCTCACACGGGTAACCAACTAACTTGTTTAGATTTTTCAACCATGCTAAATGTATATAATTTTACTAACTTTTGATAATTCTCGTAGGTGAGAACATGTTTAAATTGTTTGATAGATTCATCAAGAAGGTTGGGCCGGATCACATTATTCAAATTGTGACAGATAGTGCTAGTAATAATGTTTTGGCCGGTAAGTTTATAACAAACTACTAATTTGTTGATTAAGATTTTTAAATCCCTATAACACTTAAGAAAATTTTGATAGGTCAACTTGTGGAAGAAGAATACCCACATATTTATTGGACTCCTTACGCGGCTCATTGTATTGATTTGATGTTTGAAGACATCTTCAAGTTAGCTCATCTGAAAAGAGCTCTTGAAAGAGCAATTGCAGTTAATACATACATATACAACCGCACATTGCTTCTAAACATGATGAGAGACTTCACCGGTCAGAAAGACATGGTTAGGCCCGCAAAAACCCGGTTTGCCACCGCTTTCATCACCTTAAGTTGTTTTAAAGCAAATAAGAGAAACCTAAGAAAATTGTTCACTTCTGAAGAGTGGAACAAAAGCAAGTTCTCAAAGGAGGTGGGAGGTAAACAAACAGCAAATACAATATTGTTGCCTAGCTTTTGGAACAATGTAAATATTGCTGTGAAGGTTGGTGGTCCGTTGTTAGGAGTCCTCCGTTTAGTTGATGGGGAAAGAAAGCCTCCAATGGGTTATATATATAAGGCTATGGATAGAGCAAAGGAGATGATTGCTGCATCTTTTAAAAACAAAAAAGAAAAGTATCAAGAAATTTTCAACATAATTGATGCAAGATGGAATTGTCAGTTGCATCGGCCTTTGCATGCAGCGGGTCACTACTTGAATCCGAGTTTGATGTACTACAACAATATAGAAGCGAATGATGATGATGAGGTGGTAAGCGGGATAATGTCATGCATTAGTAAGTTGACATTGAATGAAGATGAGCAGATAAAGATTCACTCTGAGCTACCATTGTATCGACGTGCTAAAGGGATCTTGGAAATCCGATGGCGAAGAAAATGAGAGCAAAACTTGCCCCTGGTATAATTTTTTATATATTATCTATAATGTTTTAGAAAGTTGAACTTACTTTTAGTTTATTTTGTTATTAAATTAGCGGTGTGGTGGATGCAATACGGAGCATGAGCACCAAGACTAAAAAAATTTGCGATCAAGGTGCTTAGTTTGACGTGTAGCTTGTCGGGGTGCGAACGCAATTGGAGCGTTTTTGAACATGTAAGGAACATTCAATTTAATATTACATGTAACCAATATTTAAACTTATTATATATTATTTATGTAGCTTCATTCCAAAAAAAGAAACCGACTCGAACAACAAAAGCTCAATGATCTTGTGTACATTAAGTATAATCGAGCTCTAAGAAGAAGGTATGACATGCGTGATACGATTGACCCGATTATCTTAGATGATGCAAATGTAGAAGATCCAAATGAGTGGTTGATGGGTGCCTTAGAGGAGGTCCAGGATGAGGATGAAGAAGATGCTCCGGTGTTTGAGGGTGAAGATTTGACATGGAGTCATGTTGCAGAGGCTACAGGTGCGGGTGAGGCGCCTTATTCGACAAGATCAAGTGGTAGTAAAAAGGGTGGCAATGCCTCTGCATCAAGCTCAAGGCCTAGAAAAAGACGTTTAGTAGATGAAGATGAAGATTTTGATGTGGATGCTGAAGAAAATGATGTTGGGGCCTATAAAGATTTTGATCCAACATCGAATCACGATGATGATGATGATGAGCCGGAATATGAAGATTTAGATGATTAGTAATGACCGCGTACATCTTCCCTTAAATGGGACGGACCCTCCCTGGACCCTGCGAAAACACGGGAGCTCTTTGCAGCACCAGGTACGCCCTTTTAGATGATTAGTAATGAACTATTTTATCTATTTTGATGGTGTTTGATGGTGTTTGATGGTGTTTGTTGAACTTTTGTATTAATTTGTCGTTAAAACATGTTTAATTTAGTGAACATACAATATTTTATATATTTCGACTACTTCATCGCTAAACACAAAATAGCGGTCGCTATTTACCGCTATTCGCGACATAGCATATAGGTAATGTGTCGCTATTTACCACTATTCGCTATTGACAACTATGATGGGAATCGAAATAAGTCAAATGTTTACACGTCAAAGAGACGGTGAAAGTGGGGTTTTGATGTTAATAACCATCAAGTCTTCCACAATTAAGACCATCTTAACTAACATATATGATGGACCTATCTTAAATATCATGCAATAACTCAATTAGGCAACTGGAAACTGATCAAGGGTTCCCTCTAATCCATGACACCATGAGATATTATCACAAACAAAATCAACATTCGTATGTGAGAATTGAGATCAGACTTAGGTAAGTAATTCCTACTTTTGTAGTGTGCAAACTCAACAGAGAGAACCCTACAATGAACTCTTAGAATAAACTGGATTAAAAAAACAGTTATTTAAATCACCCAAGTAGAGAGTTGATTTAAGGTGCAGGAACATTGTTTCCACCAAGTGAGCATATAATCTAAACCACGTAACAGCGGATAGTAGTTTATTTGGTTTAGAGCTTTCATATGTTCAAAAAAATAAGTTATTGATTTCTGAATGTATCGAGATAATGGTTACTTCAGATAAATAAGATGCTCTTGTTTAACTTAAACTGCAAAACTGCGTATGCATATGCACATACAACCAAAATCTAAAATAGTACTCAGATAAAACACTCAAATTCCAAGTTACTGAGTTGTATTGACATTAATTCCTCAAACGATAACAGTTGCAGTATTTCAATTTATTGACAGAATCACTGGTATATCTTCCCCAATATTCAGATCTAAAATTCTCCTAGCAAATTCTGCTTACAACTTTCTTCCGATCTGCAACCTCAACAACTTATAATAGACGAATAGAATCAAACAAGCATATTTCACTCACTCGAAATTGGCATCTAACTTCTTCAGATATGTGAAATCGACAGAGATATACAACGAAAACAACAGCAAAAACACAGGGTTAGCTTAACGCTTACTGAATAAACTAGCATCAGATTTTAAGATCTGAAGGCTTCTAGCGGAGAAGAGCTGCTAACGGTGAGGATTGACGGTTTCCGGTGACGATTGACGGTTTCCGGTGACGGCAGCAATTCGATTTCGATGTGCGGCGACGTGGAGTGACGATGAGTTTAAACCATACGTGGACTCCACAAGGACTTTATTATTTGCTTATGAGTCCTCTGTATTTTTTTTTTTTTTTTGAAAAAAAAAATATTGGCAAGTGACGGTTATTTATGCTACAAGCCATGCTCACTTGCTAACATAAATAAAATTATTCTGAGTTTAACTCGATAAAAGTTTAATTTTATTTAAAATTTAACTTTTCTGAGCCAACTTTAAAAATACTGAGCTTTATAAAGTTAATAAATTTAATGAGCTTATATAATTGCATTGCTTAATTTTATGTTATAAAATTTTATTAGACTAGCTTATAGGTTATCTGAAAGTGAAAGGTATTATTAGATTTTAATCTTAAGGTCGAATCAGACCGGTACATCAGACCAAGAACCATGTACATCATCAGTTTGTTTGAGTACTTATAGAATTACATGTCATTTTGGTATTGCTTTGGTTAGAGGGCTTACGATAAATATGACGAATTGTGAATCACAATTCATCTGAAGTTATTTTGTTTTTCTTAGTTACAGTGTGACTTACTCAGAGTATACCCTATAGGCCTTCTATATGGTTTGGGGCAAGGTTAAATAATGATTGATGAAATTACTTTTCGAAATAGAGAGGCGTGCTAGAGTTATGATTCATATAACTAAACACACACATACGTGATTAGCTTGGGCATGCCTTATTTTTTAAGCAATATGAGGTGTATAAGAAAATATAATAGCAATTGACAGATTAAATTTTCTACAATTATGCCCTTTTCAGGAGGAGTATATTAGTCATTAAGGAGGGGAGAGAAGGAAAGGGGGGGTATAAATATCAAGTCATTAAAATATGTCTTTGTCATATTTTGGATACAAAAAAAGGGTTAAACATGATAATCTGTAAGGTTATTAGTAAGGCTGATGCAACCCAAACACCCAAAGTCTCTCCTGCATGCATGCACAAGTGTACTGAAGTGGAATGCTTCGGAAGTTTCACACTGCCTTAGAAAGTATTTTAAGTGTGAAGTCTTCCGAAGCCAAGACCAATATCTTCCGAAGCCAAAAGATGAAGTCTTCCGAAGCTTCAAGGATAAAGTCTTCAGAAGCCAACTATTGAAGACAAATTTCTTTCGAAGACTTTATATTACATGCTTTATCTGATGTACTTTTTACCTAAAGCTGAACCACTTCCGCTGCCACTCTGATAAGTCACCAACCTTTCATGAGTTGGTGAAAAGGTCCATGCTTTTGGTAAACTGTACATTGAGGTCTTGAGTTTGTAACTTTCCACTTTATGTACTTTATCCTTTTGTAATATATTAGGATGTGAGCTATGGCATGTCATAGTCCCTAGTCAAAAGGCAATCTGCCTTTGACTCTACATGGATTTTATTGTCTAGATCATGTATCCAGGTGGCCTTTAAAGTATGACCGGCTGTAGGTTGTAGTATAAGTATTTTCTGGTCCTTTATAACTTACAAGTTGAGTAGAACTTTGTAAACCATTTGTAAGGAACTAGAGATTAATATACATCAACCTTGAAAACCAACTGCTTGTGTGTTGTTCTAGTTTATGTCTCATTTACACTTGTGTTTCTTAGTTCTCTAAACTAAGTTTACCAGTTCCCCATTTGAATTGTTAAGTGTTGTTTCACACTCTCCTCTTTGTGTTGTGTTGTAGAGTGCATAAACCCTTCACCTGGTCCTGCAATTGGTATCAGAGCGTTGCATGCTCTTGATATAAGATCTCACCATCTTAAGATCCCTCATACACACAAAAATACTTAACCCTTCAAATGGCAGTTATCTCTAAAGCTGATATGGAAACTGGAAAAATGACTAAGTCCCCACTGATCACTCTTGATGACTTTGACACTTGATGCCAAAGGATGGAAGGTTTCATCAAGTGTCAAGACTCAAGAATGTGGGAATCTGTTGTCTCTGGACCTTACATACCAAGCACTCCTTCAGCTGCTACTGAGATGGTATGATCCCCAAGGATGTAGCTGACTACTCAGAAGAAGATAGAAAGAGAGTAGAAATTGATCAAAAAGCCATGACAGCCCTTCAAACTGCTCTTCCAAGCTCTATATACAGAGGTTTCAAGAAATGCAAAACAGCTAAGCAGCTATGGGATGCATTGAAACTAATGTATGAGGGTTCTACTGAAGCCAAGGAGAACAAGAATGATCTCCTGAAGCAGCAGTTTGAAATTTTCACCTTCAAAACAGGTGAGACCATGACTCAACAATACTTCAGGTATGTTGAGATTATGGATACACTAGTGGATGTTGGAGTAACTCTTGAGAACAGGAACATTGTAAGGAAGTTTATGTCCTCTCTTCCTAGGCAATGGACATATTACTGTGTTATAATCAAGAGAATTGAGAACCTTAAGACTCTCACTCTGATAGAGTTGTATGGCATTCTCAGTGGATACCAGATGGAGATGAACATGTAAGGTTCATCTGGTAACTCCAGCAATCAAATGGGTTCAGCCCTTCATGTGACTGAAAGGGATAGCATGGAACCCCAACATCATCTCATATGCTACCCTCACATCTCACATAAGGGTCCTTTCATCACCTTCCCAGAGACACCAAGGGAAAACTATACTCAAGGAAGCTCATTCCAAAAGACAAGTTCCTCTCAAGCCTTTGTGTCTTCTGATGAAAGTTATGGCATCTTCCTATTCACCCTTGAAGACCTGGACTGTATCCATCCAGATGACCTGGAATACATGGAGATAGTCCAGCAAATGGCTCTTCTCACTCACAGAGCCAAGAGGTTCTACAAGAGGACAGGAAGGAAGTTTCCCAACAATACAGCCAGTGGAAAGTTTGGACTGGATAAAAGCAAAGTTAAGTGTTACAACTGTAACTTGATGGGTCACCTTGCTAGGGAGTGCAAGGCATTAAGAACAAATGGTGGACAAGCACAATCCAGACCAAACTATACTGATAAAGCTACCCAGAATGAGAAGCCAAAGCAGTAAGCTGCAGTTGCTGTTAAAGAAGGAGGCTTTGACTGGAGCTTTCAGGTGGAAGATGCATCTCCAAACCAAGCATTGATGGCTGATCATGATGAAACCAAGGTATTGGAACATCTTGAAATCTGATTTTAGAAAGACTGAAAATGATTATAAGTTAAAGATAGAGGATTTAAAGAAAACCATTTTAGTTTTAAAACATGAGCATACAAATTACAAAACTCAGATCAAGGATCTTATAACTAAGTTAACTGAATGCCAGGCTGAGCTTGTGATCAGCAAAGCCAGGGCAGAAAAGTATGTTCTTGAAGAAGAGACCTTCAAGAACATCATATCCTCATCCTTGCATGCAAAAGTTTGTTATCAAAATAAGCAAGGACTGGGATCTAGTAAGATAGCTCCTCCACACACAATCTTGTCTGTAAGATAACCTAGGTGTGGAACTTGTGAAGATGAGCTTCCTCACATAGATCACTTGAGTGAAGAGGATGAAGAAGTGGTAGTGAAGAATTCCTCTGAGAAGAGTGAAGAGGAGGATTCTAAGAAGGGTCACTATCCTTCTAAGGAGAGCAGGAAGCCTGAGATAACTAAATCTATAAGGAAGAACTTGATTAGAAAGAGCAAAAGAAAGGCTAGGAGGACTCAAGAGATCAAGGCCACTTTTAACTCTAAGCAGAAACAAGTCTTTATTTATGCAGGGTTTGACATGGTTAAGACTGAAGACATCAACCTCAACTCTTCTACAAAGAGTTCTGGTTCATGTTCAAATCATCAGCATCAAGAAGAAGGCTGATCCGTTATGTACCACTGCTATACAGCCTGAATCATCCAACTCTAAGAACAGTCCTCAACCCAAAGGGACTGTCTCAGCATCTGCAAAGATGAAGGTGGAGAAGGGAAGTGATCAAAGTCAGCCTTTTTCTTAGAAGAAAACTCTTGGGAAGAAAAAGATGAAATGTGTCATGTGTGAAAGTACCTCTCATCTTGCTAAGAATTGTCCATACAATCCAAGAAGTACTATTCATGTGACCAAGAATGAGACTCTCAAGAGATCTAAGAAGATTCAGCTTCGGAAGGAAAATCTGTTTCCTTGGGGAGCTCCAAAGGAAAGAAGAAGGCAAGTGGAAAATTGCCTTCGGAAAAAAATTTGGTCTCGGAAGAAAGGAATACTTCTGAAGCACTGAAGTCTGCTGCAGTGTTAGCAGGATCTTCCGAAGGTTCATTCATCAAAACTTCTGAAGTCTCAAAAGCTTCTGAAGTGTTGAAGGTCAGGTCCAAACTTCCAAAGGTGGAGTGGAAGTCAAGGAAAGACCAAGTGACTGAAAGTTCTCCATCAACAACAGCAAGAGATCCTCAGAGCATAACTATAGGATTTATTACTGTTTTATTACCTTCTGCTTCCTTTGATGAGCCCAAGACCAATAAGGCTTGGGTTTCCAAATGTAACTAATCATTTTCTTTGTGTAGGAAGAACTCAAGACAAACAAAAATGTCTGGATCATTGATAATGGTTGTCCCAGACACATGACAGGCAATAGGTCACTACTCCAGAACTTTGAAAGGATTGATGGAGGACCAGTTTCTTTTGGAGGAGATTAAGGAGGTTATATTTCTGGAAGGGGCAAAGTCACAAATGGTAAGCTCAGCATTAAAAAGGTAAACTTTATCAAGGAGCTTGGGTACAATCTTCTGAGTGTATCCCAATTTTGTGATCAGAGTCATAACATGCTCTTTACTGAGCATGAGTGTATTGTTCTCAAGCCCGGGGTGATTATTCCTCATGAGCATATCCTGCTCAGAGCCCCCAGGAGAGGGAACATGTATAAGATGGACTTGCAAGAAACATCTCCCTTAGAAAAAGTTTCATGCTTTCTATCTAAAGCCAATAGTGATGAGTCTTTTCTTTGGCATAAAAGAATGTGCCATGTAAACTTTAAAAACATGAATAAGCTAATTAAGAATGATTCGGTAACTGGAATGCCAAAGAAAGAGTTTACAAGTGATGACCATTGTGTTGCATGCCTGAAAGGGAAGCAACATAAGGTATCTCACAAGCCTAAAGAAAGAAACTCCATCACTACACCCCTACACTTGTTACATATGGATCTCTTTGGCCCCACCAGTGTAATGAGTCTAGGAAGGACCTCTTACTGTCTGGTGATCATAGATGACTTTACAAGATTCACTTGGGTCTTTTCCTTAGAACTAAGGATAAGACCCCTGAGATTCTGAAGAATTTCATCTTAAGAATTGAGAATCAATATGATCACAAGATCAAAACCATAAGATGTGATCAAGGAACTAAATTTAAGAACCAAATCCTTGACACATTTTATGACAAAAAGGGTATTACAAACAATACAGTGCTCCCAGGACTCCTCATCAAAATGGTGTTGCTGAGAGGAGAAACATGATACTAATTGAGGCTGCAAGAACTATGTTGTCTGACTCTAAACTGCCCATCACTTTCTGGGCAGAGGCAGTCAACACTGCCTGCTATGTAAAGAACAGAGTTTTAGTGGTTAAGACTTATGGTAAGACTCCTTATGAACTTTGGCATAAGAGAAAACCTTTCATTGGTTTTCTCAGGTCATTTGGATGTCCATGCAGCATCTTGAATACCAAAGATCAAATTGCCAAGTTTGCTGAGAAATCAGATGATAGACACTTTATTGGATACTCTTCTCAAGCTAAAGCTTATAGAGTATACAATCTCAAAACTAGAGTAGTTGAGGAGTCAGCCAATGTGACTTTCAATGAGCACACTCCCAGTGTGAAAGGTTCTGGTCCGGATTAGCTATTTGATCTTGATTTAGTTACCAACTGTTTTAATAGATCTTGTGAGAATGTTTCAAGGTCTACAGACATTTTACCTCCAGGTGATCCTGATCCAAGATTTGAGCTAAGAAGACCTTCAAGTTACACATCTTCAGCTCCAGTTGTAACTACTTCAGCAAATAAAGTTTCAATCAGCAAAACAATGACAAATTCAGTTGATACATCTGAGATTCCTTCAAGTTCCAGCTCAGAGGCTCAACAGACAAACAAAGAAACTTCAAATGCAGAAGAAGATGGTGGTGGTGACAATGATCAAGAATTTCTTGATGCTGATAACTACTCCATAGATGAACATATCAATGATGTCACACACTCATTGGATCAAGTTTCTCTTGATAAGTGTGTTGAAGTAGTGGAAGAAGAATCCATGCCAGATCTAAATTTCTCTAATTTAGATCTCTCTTAGTAACTTGTTGTGATCCCTCAGCTAAGGATCCACAAGTCTCATCCTACCACAAACATCATTGGAAATGTTGATACTGGGGTAAGAACAAGAGGACAAACCCATGAAGCAAATGTTTGTCTTCACTCTTGTTTCTTGTCCCAGATAGAGCCCAAGAAAGTTGATGAGGCTCTGAAGGATGGAAGTTGGATTGAAGCCATGCAAGAGAAGTTACTTCAATTCAAAAGGCAGAAGGTTTGGAACCTATGTCCTCTTCCTTATGGAAAGACTACTATAGGAACCAAATGGGTATTTAGGAATAAGAAAGATGATAGAGGTATTGTCATAAAAAACAAAGCTAGACTAGTTATTCAAGGATATACACAAGAAGAAGGAATTGACTACACTGATGTCTTTGCTCCTGTAGCAAGTCTAGAAGCTGTTAGGATATTCTTGGTATTTACTGCATCCAAGAACTTCAAGGTCTATCAACTTGATGTTAAGTGTGCTTTTCTGTATGGGGTGATTGAGGAAGAGGTGTATGTCAAACAACCACCTGGTTTTGCAGATCCTGATCATCCTGATTATGTCTGCAAGCTTGATAAGGCTCTTTATGGGCTACACCAAGCACCAAGAAAGTGGTATGAGACTCTATCTCAGTATCTTTGCAAGCATGGATACAGAAGGGGTACTATAGATGGAACTCTCTTCATCAAAGGACAGGGAAATGACTTACTGCTAGTTTAAGTGTATGTAGATAACATCATCTTTGGTTCAACAAATCCAAGGCACCGTAAAGACTTTGAGAAGATGATGAAGGACAGGTTTGAAATGAGTGCCATGGGGGAACTCAATTTCCTTCTAGGAATTCAAGTGAAGTAAGTTGAAGATGGAATCTTCATAAATCAGTCAAAGTATGTTCAGGACATACTCAAAAAGATTTAACATGACTGATTGTAAGATTGCTAAGACACCCATAGTAAGAAACCACTCCCTTGGGCCTGATCTTGATAGGGAGTGTGTGGATGAACACCTTTATAGGGCTATGATTAGGTCTCTTATGTATCTTACAGCTAGCGCCTAGCAGGCCTGATATCATGTTTGCTACATGTATTTGTGCAAGATATCAAGCCAACCCAAGATGTCTCACCTCATAACTATAAAGAGAATTCTAAGATACCTCAAAGGTGCCTCAACACTTGGTCTTTGGTATCCCAAGAATTCTGACTTCAATCGGTATGCATACGCAGATAGTGATTATGGTGGTTGCAATATGACTGCAAAGTCTATATCTGGGGATGTCAGTTCCTTGGTGGAAGGGTTGTCTCATGGCAATGCAAGAAACAATCCTGTGTCTCTACATCAACTGCTGAAGCTGAATACATTACTGCTGCAAGCTGCTGTGCTCAAGTGCTTTGGATTCAGAATCAGATGCTTGACTATGGTTTTAACTTCAAAGAGACTCCCATTCACATAGACAACAACAGTAATATCTCTATCACAGAGAATCCTGTGCAGCACTCAAGGACAAAACACATAAATATCAGGTATCATTTAATTAGAGATAATTTTGAAAAGGGATTAATTAAACTAGTTAAAGTTAACACAAATGAACAATATGTTGATATGTTTATAAAAGTCTTTGATGAACAGAGATTTAAGTATCTTATATCAGCTATTGGGATGATTAACTTTGAGTAGATTTTTGTTAAATCTAATTCATTTTTTTCTTAAAAAATCTGTGTGTCCTAAGTTGTCTAGTCTATCACCTTCATAAGCTCATGTTTTCTATGGATAAAAACTTTTTGAAGAGTTTTTCTTAGATTTTTGACAAATCTTGATCCTTCGGAAGATATGATTTTATTTTCGAAAAAAAATATACCTTGAAGACAAATAACTGTCTAAGTAAAATTTGCATTCGAAAGAAATTACTAAAATATCTTCCGAAGCTTAAAACTCTCTTAAAAACTTATATGTTTTCAAAGACCATTTTTCTTCCGAGGGAAATTAACTCTCGGAAGCTTTGTTTTGTTGAAAAAAGCATCCAAGTTTAAAATTCTCTTCCGAAGCAAAATTATCAAAACTCTTTGAGAAATTCTTCCAAAGTCATTTTGGCTTCAGAAGCTTTTTCATTAAAACTTCCGAAAACAATTTACCTTCAGAAGATTTTGGATTTCCAAGAAAACCACTTTTTGAGCAAAAAGCAAACTACTTTTTCAGAGGTGGGACCGCCTTCCGGATTTCAAAGTTTATCCTCTTTCATTAACTTTGTCTCAAATCCTTTTCACATATAAACTCTGTCGGTTCCCCCCTCTTTTATCATCTTCATATTCTCTCAAAACCTAAATTCTAGATTTTTCTCTGAAACCGCCTTCGTTCATCATTCCTTCACCTTTAAGCTTACTCAAAATGGCCAACCTTGACAGACGAAATAACCTGATTTTTTTATGCAGTTATACAGGCAACACAATCAGGTTGCACTGTTAAACTATGAGAAAGATCCACATTTCTCAGAGGTATGCCAATTCTTGGCTTTGTCTAAGTACTTCACCTCCCTTACCATTGATCCTCCTCTTTATGAGGATCATTTGCTTGAGTTCTGGAAGACCTGCCAAGAGGTCATTATGTATGGGGAGAAGGCACTATCTGTCACAGTGTAGGGGAGAACAGTCTTCATCACTCCGGCCATCATCAACACTCATCTTTAGCTGGATGATGAAGAAGGTGAGGTGTTCTTCCCAAAACAAGCTGTAAATCATTCCTTAAGCAGATGGGCTATGAATAAGATTTCTCTGTAAAGACCTTCAGGAAATGGAAGGTCTCATCTAAGTGGAAGTATCTATTTCATATGGTCATCCACAGCTTGTCCAACAAGCATGGAGGGTGGGACCAGATTCCTGAAGATCTCTCCTTCATAGTGCATGGAATGGTTCAGGGGGTCAAGTTCAGGTTCTCTCAATTTGTTTATACAAATTTGATAGCAAACTTAGACTCTTTAGAGTATTACATGTTTCCTAGATATGTTCAATACATTCTCAACTGTAAACTGGGCTCACAGTTGAGGGAAACAGGTAATATTCTTAAATTGGAACAGATGAAGCCCAGCATTTTTAAAATCTTAAAGAAGCCAACTGTTGGCTTCTCAGGGGTAGAAACAACCCTTGTCCCAAAAATGTTAGAGCTCATTGCTCAAGGTGACAACCTAGCAACACAAGCTAGTGTTGAACCCACACCTTCACCCGGTCCTGCATAATATTATATAAAAATTTTTAATCTTATTTATAAAAATGTTAGATTCATAAATAATGTCAAAATCTGAATTTGATATAAAATATGTTGAATTTATAGACTACAAATCACATATTACACAAAATCATCGTTTAATGACTCTGATGTTCTAAAAATGTACAAGGATTAAAACATGACAAGTGACAAAATACATTGTTATGTTATCCAAAAAAACCCTAATCACAGTTTTTTTACTTCCTTTTGAGAAATGGGAGGAAGGTTTTCCTTCTTTCCTTTCCTTCCCTTCACTTTGTCTACATACTTACAGTTGGTAGCAGAGCCAGGGTCGGGCCCGTGTGCCAGCGAGGACGCTGGTCTCCCAAGTGAGTGAGGATGTAACATCCCACATCGGTTGTGAAGGGGAACGAAAGTCTTTTTATAAGGGATTAGATACCTTCCCCTATCGGACGCGTTTTAAACCCATGATGGGAGTATTCTCCCCAAATAGGAATAAGATCCGGTACAATCTCCTGCTTGTTACGTATTGCTCCTCTATTGAAAAGAAAATTAGCCGATTTATCCATATTCTCCCATAGACTCCGTATATGGATACTTTTTGACGTCAACTTGCTCCTCATGTGTCAAATTATAATAGCATGTTAATGTCTATGTTATTTCTATGCATAAGTGTTTAATTGCTTATATTCTTCACACTAAATAGATGTTGCCACATGGTAGGGTGTACTAATACCCCCTGGACGCAATGCACATGATCTTTCCATGACTGGCATTAGAGGTGGAGGCATGGTATCTCTTTTATATTGATATGAGTCGTTCTTTCGAGTGATGTTGCAATCCTACAACCAATTCCTATTGGTGCTTTAGCTTCCACCCTTGCAAATGCTTCTCCCAGCAAGCAGAGGGTGGTATGCATTTCTATATTCATTAATTAGCTATAGTAAACCCGTGTATTACACGGGTTGAATAAACAAAAATTTAATATAATAAATTTTATTAATTATAAAATAATATTTTAAGATATGATATGACTGAAATTATGTATTAGAAATGACTATAAATAATAAAACAGTGATATCAACTTTTTAAAAATTTGTTTTTAAATTTTTTCTAAAAGAAATAAATATTTTATCCTAAAACAAACTGTATAAAAGGTTATTTTTAAATATTTTCTATTATAACTTCCGTATTTAATTATTTTTAGTTTTAAAAAATTAACTTTTTAAAAATACTAATTTTAAAATATTTCATATTTTTAAAAAAGTCTTTAATAAATTTATTATTTTATAAAAATATTTATTTAGAAATAACATTAATAAATAGATCTCTTTATTAATTTATTAAATCTTGAAAAAATGTTAAATAATATTATTACTAATTAAGGTAATTATTTAATAAGAGAGAGAGGCGGGAAAGTTTTGTGAGAATGATTGTGGTGTTGTCACATGTCATCCCAAGATACCTTTTTATTAGAGTAGGAAGATATACACATTAAGGTAGCGTTTGTAGTCAGGAGTCACTTATGAGTATTTTAGTAAATTTTAGAAAAAATAACAAAATGAAACCACTTTAGGGTACTTGTAAAAAGGTAGTAATAGTGTTGTATTTTTTTTACATCAACTTATTTCAAAATCAAGACCCACATTAGGGTACCCTTATAATTTGTTGATGATTGATATTGTTTTCTACACAGATGTTAGGAGAAAATCTATACCCACTGGTGGAACAGTTAGAACCAGACACTACAGCAATGATAACATGGATGCTTCAAGAAATGGATCAGACTGAAGTTCTTCACTTGTTGGTATCCCCGATGCTTTGAAATAAAAGGTTGCAGAGGCTAAGGAGGTCTTGAGGAATGTTTCTCAACAGTAGTAGCAGGCGGGGGCTGGCGGTGTTGTTAACGAATTGGCGAGTCTCTCGTTAGAATGATAGCATTGTTTCCTAGTCTTGCTTGAGTAGGGTCGAATAGTTTGTGGTGTGACTTGTTATGTAGTTTGGGTAGCATTAAAAATATGATTTGATTTGGTTTGATTTGATTTGATTTGGTTTGATTTGATTTGATTTGGGTGTTTGAATGGTTGAATTATTATGTTTTGAAGATTGTTGGTTTTTACTAACATTGGGATTTATTTTGCAGGCTTCTTTGTTTGCTATTTTTAGTTCATTATGTGAGTGAGTGTCTTATATTATAAGGGACGGTTGTGAATGGTTGTGAGTAAAAGAGGTAGAAGATTTATGGGGATTGTATTGTATTTTCTCATATTTGAGGAAATACGATACAACCCCGTAAATTTTTTAATATTTTTTAAAGTTGTTGTGAATGGATGGGAGAGAAAAATTAATGATAAAGCTATGAAAAAATATTATTTAATTAAAAAGAAGAGAAAAAATAATGATGTTTAGTGTAATTATAAGGATTGAAATGATGAATGAATTATGAATACTCTAAGCACGTACATAGTTTCTTAATCAAACAATCATTAGTTTATGAAATATTAATGGCGCCATGATAACATTGCACAACCTATCCATCGGACAAGTATAAAACAAATTATTATAATATGATGAACTTTTATTTGATTATCATTTGATGAAACTAGCTTTGTTGTATCTATCCCATTTGTACCAGCAATTCATGGTATAATATTAGTGTAGACTCTAATTATTTTTTTAAAAAATATTTTAAATAAATATACTCTGTTGGTGGCGCTCTGGGCGGGCATGAATGTTAGAATAACATCGTTAACTTGTCTTTATGACTCTACTCCCTACAAAAACCATCGAGTCGCTGATATTAGTAAAAAACGATTGGCGCTGACTATGTTCGGACATGTGTCACAATGATAATGCATCGGAACATTGGTGGTCGGCCTCATTATATGGTCGACACACCTGTTTTTGTGGGGATGTTTTGTGGGATGAACATATTTTCTAGGATTTGAAAATTAAAGACATTTGAGGAAAAAGCTTGATAAAAGGGAGATTGGGAATTTCTCTTTTGTTTTTGTTATATTATTTTTATTTTATCTTGGATAAATTACACAAATAGTCTCAAAGTATCCAACATTATTTTATAAGTTACATAACTACCCTTCCGAACATGATGTTACTAAAAAAACCTTTGAATTTAATATAAAAAATTAATAAAATTAATGCAAAAGATCAAAACCGTAATAAATACAACCTCATGACATGATATATCAGATGACAAATATTGGAACTTTAGTGTTCGTATATTTTATGGATCTTCTACATTCACGTATGTTTTTGGATCTTGTGCATTCACATATTCTTTTTATACGAGTTTGAATGAAATTTGAAAAGAATTATCTCATATTCGTATAGCGGCTTCTTTCATTTCGAGTAGTGCATCTTGAAAACATTTAGCTAGATTTTCAGGGTCATGAATGATGTCTTTGGCGACTAGAATCTGCATATCAGCCTTTCCTGAATAACTCACCATATGCATTGTGATTGCCTGCATTCAATTTCAACGCAACATTATTTACGAATGAACTAGATGATGTTGCCATCATATGTTTGAATTTAAAAGAGTTAATGAGTCATTTAGGCATTTGTACATGGGATAAACTTGATGATGTTGTCCTCATGAAAGTAACCGGAATGCCTGCAATCGTGATCTCTTCTCGTGGGCCTACTATATTTGAAATCGTGAAAGTAGTGTTGCAAATTACCTTGTAATTGAGCAAACTCGCAACCTACAAATATAAGATTGATGACCATCAGTCAAAAGTCAAAACTCTCAACTTGTAAGTGAAGACCACAATTTCAACCATTTGCTTGTAAATGATTTTACATGGATTATAGTCCATCTTTATCAGGTTTAAAAGAACTTGTAAAGAAATTAAAACCAGTGAAAAGGGTCGAACACTTGAACCGTTCAAAAGTTTTTCATAGTGTAAACTTAATACAAAAATAAAATATTGTAACTAAAATAACATAATCTTTTTAATCATATTTGACACGTGACCGGCTAAAAAGAATATTGGACAAGAAGTATTATAGGTCAACCGAACCAAATGAAAATTTTGAATACTGAATTGAATTCCTTGAGTGTGGTCATGTTGATCTTTCAATAATGGTCATAATAACTAGGGCTACTAAATGGGCCTTATTCACGGGTTGGCACAATTTACCTGCAATTTCTTTTAAAAAAATTTCTTAACTTGCGAACCTAGCATGTAACATGTTGATTGAATAGGACTCGTTTAGCTTAAATTGCTTCGTGGGTTCGAATTGAAATCGGCCTGAACCCATTTAGCCTAACCCAAAACCATTTAGCCTAAACCCAAACCCATAAATTTCATACTAAATTCGTGGCATGTTAGAAATTCACATAGGCGAATAAGCTACAAATAGCAGGATAATTGAACTTAAAAAAGGTTATTGATAGAATATCATCACCTTTGGTCCAAAAAACTTCATAACAAAGTATCCAATCTGATGTGATAGAAAAGCCTCCATAGATAATTTCTTCCTATCAATCATCTTTTTGGCTCTATTTAAATAGTCAAGTGGATCAGACCCGTTTCTATGATAATAAACGGGTAGTAACATGATACCTACTTTATTTCCCCACCCTGATCCCTCATTTTTCTTCATCAATTCTTTTATATCCTGCCAAAATTACAAATTAATTTAGAGTTTAATCATAAAAATATTTAAAATTATTCACCAAAGTTTAATAATTCAATATTACAAACTTTGATTCCGTTACCATTTAAGGGGTAACTTTGTAAAATAGTAACAAACTTTCAAAAATGTTCCAATTAAATAATGTGGTAACAGTTACACATGATTGCATCAAATTATATTGAAATAAAAGTGTTACATCAAATAAGGGTGTGCAAATCTTTGTCCAAACCGTTAAACGAACAAAAATAGATCGGACCGAACCGGACCAAATCAGACTCTGACTACTAAATATTCAGTTATTAATCTAGAATGTTTGGATTATGCCTAGTTCGAACCTTGATTCTTTTTTTTTCATCTAATGAAAGAACATCATTTAGGTAATGACTTGAGTTTGAATCACTAATTCAGTTTCATTAAGACTCGGTTCTAAACAGACACTGGACCAATACCACTATACGATAGAGTCAGGTTCTCGATTTCAAAATATCAAATTTTGGTTAGGTTTGGTCTGGTATAGAATAGATTAATACATCAATGAGAAGAAAATATATAGTTGTTTATATTTTGATGTAACATAAATTCATGAACCTCATAAAAACCCAAGGACAATAAAATTAAAATGGGCCCTTAGATTAGGAATATGAGTGGACACATTGAAGTAATCACATGTGAATAGTCCCATACATATGTTTCCCATACATATGTTAAGCCTTCATTCACATGTGAATGTGATCAATCCTTCCACATCTGATTACTGAATCTGTTAAAGAGTTGCTTTCATATGTCCTTTTTTGGGTCCTAACCAAACATTCTCGTTGTGTAATAAAACACAGTTACTATTATTATATTTCAAGATATGCAGTTGATGGTTAAAGAAATGTAACCTGGAGTCCGGGCGATGGTCGTAGATTAACCAATGCGACACCGGTGATTTGAAGGCCCTCTTGAAGAGCTACAAAAGACAAGTAACTAACATGGTAAACACCAACAATGAACTAGAAGTTATACATTGATTTATTACAATTTACGAAAGATGTTAAAAAGACATACAGTTAGACGATCGGCTGCTCAAATATTTTGATAGTCCCAAGGATATTACGCCGAAAAGTACATCATTTATCGTCTGCATTCAATAATATGTTCTCGAGTTTATACGTATGAGGCTATAACAATGGAAATTATAGTCTTTCAAGGATCAAGACTAATTAATCCTATAAGGATAATTATATAAACATTCATGATGTTTTATACGTTTTCATCATCTACTGTTGCAACAATTCCTTTATCTAGTTGTGGTGTGACAGCAAATAAAGATCTAGTTATGACTTTCATCCTAGTTCCTTCTATATGATCTAACAAGATTTGAGTCTTGATGAGAACTAGGATGCACAAAAATGATGAATAAAGGTCAGGGTATTTATGGACAGAGGATCGGTGTGTGGTAAACTAAATTTAGGAAAATACAAACCAAACCAGATAAAATAATTTGATTTGATTTAACGATTTGTCTCTCTAACTTAGACCATAGATTCCGCGATGTTTAAATTTGTATTATACGTATAATTAAGTATTTCTTTGTTAAATTCTTGTTCATAAAATGACTAGATAGGACTTGTAACCATAGGATATGATTATACAGTCGTCCTGTAACCAAATCAATCAAAACTCTCGCTTTATTAAAAAAAATGATGTGATATAACAAAAGAAAGGGTAAAAATGATTTATAAAATAAGAATGATTAAACTATTTTGGCAACCTAACCTCGGAGTCTAGTTTCAACCTTGATTCCCTAGGGGAGCGTTTGGTTGGAAGGAATGAAATTGAATGAAATGGAATTGAGAAACTAATATGATTTTCAAGTAAAATTATGTTTGAGTGAGTAGTGAAATGTAAACCTCAATGAAATGTTTCACCTCAAATTCCTTTGGTTGTGGGATTTCAAATTCCCTCTCTAGGTGGAAGGATTTTAAAATCCCACAACCAAGGGAATTTGAGGTGAAACATTCCCTTGGTTTTACATTTCATCACCCACTCAAACATAATTTTACTTGAAATTATACTATTTTTTCAATTTCATTCCATTCCATTCCAATCTTTCGGACCAAAAGCAAATATCAAATAAAGCATATGGATGGTGGACCATGTAAACGGTGGTTTGTCATCCTACTATTTTTCACCTACTTATTGATGTATGCCTTTAAAAAGAAATATCAATCAATGTCCATTCTCTAAGCGTATAAAAGTTAAAGAAAATAAACAAATAAAAAAGTAAGATAAATTTTATTTCTAAGTGTTAAGATTATTTGAAACAGGGCCGACTCAACGTTTATTGGGGCCCCAATCGAACTAAACTATCAAATGTTATTTCCGCTTCAAAATTTCATTGAGCCATATAATATCAAAACCCACTATAATACTTTTTCATAAACGGGGGCCTTTAATTTTTAGAGACCCCAAGCTCAATGCGTCACAACTTACACTATGAAACCGGCCCTGATTTGAAAACTTTACGCAGAATTACTATCGACATAGTTTTTTTTACGTTTTATACAGAAATAATGATTAAAATATAATGTATATTCGTATCTCTTGAAACCCAGAAATAAAATAGTGAACGGAATTTTAATATACACATATGTAAGTCATATGTATGTTACAATATCCGCACATGTGTAGATAAACAAACTAAATAAATAAAAATCATATGAAAGCATTACATTGATGGTTTTTATGTTATTTCGATGGTTTTTTATGTTAGTTTGATGTTTTTAATGTTTATAAGCATACATGATAACAAACTAAATAAATAAAAATCATATGAAAGCATTACATTGATGGTTTTTATGTTATTTCGATGGTTTTTTATGTTAGTTTGATGTTTTTAATGTTTATAAGCATACATGAACGTGTGTTAAATGTGTACATTTATTAAATGTGAACTACTAATATTAGTTCTTATAGTTCTTAAGATGTTAAAGTACATGCATTTATATTAATTTCGCTTATCTATTTTTCGAGTTTCTATCCTTGACTATATATCTACCTTTCACGTATATTTTATCTTTGTGTATAACTTTATTTTCTGCATGTGTAGATATATAGAGCTATATACCTTTGTTTAATTAAAAAAACTATTTTCGTGACTATATCATAATGTAACTAATATATTACATCATTGATAAGAATATGGTTAAAGCTGGCAACAATAGGAAATTAAAAAGTTTGGTCAATTTTAGAAACTTATGATAAATATACAAGAATACAAATATACGATATAGTTGTATAAAATCCTTAACTATTTTTACGATTTGTTAGCGAGTCAGTTATTGTACGTTCGGGATCTGCAAGTACAGTGATTCATATATTATTAAAAAATATAAAATGAGTCAAGTATTGTATCTAGTAGAAAATTATGACAAATCATGAAATATTTTCTGCATTTTATAGGTATAATGCTATAATATGTTTCTTAAATTAATTATTATCATTTCTTGTTTGAACGACAAATCTGCGACAGTGGTTCGTATAATTGATGTTTTCTTAATTGGGCATTTGGGCATTTCTATTCGTTTTCCGGTCGGAACCACACCTCTAACCCCCTTAGGAGAAAAGCTATTGCTGATAAAACTCACTGATCCAACTTTAAGCATTTTTACTAATAGTGATACTTGAACCATAACTTTCTAATATTTACATTATATGAATAATTTATCTTTAATCAACGGGGCTAAAGATTATTGGTAAATTTATTAGAATCATGGTTTGCTTTGTTAATAATCATTATAAGGATTTTTATTTCACTAATTTGTTGAATTTAAATAGAATGTATACAAATTACAATTGCTATTAAATAATTATTTCTTTTTTCTAATTTAACTTGTATTAAATAGTTACAAAACTTGGTTGTTGTTTAATAAAAAAATTTTCAATACATGTCATGCTTCAATTAAACACAAAGAAATAACAATGATTCTTATATATTTTATTCAGATATTTAATATTATAATATATAGAAAAACTTAAAATAACTTCTTTAAATAAGTAAGAACTTAATCACAGTAAGTCAATTTTCCCGCAAATAATTTCACATAGTTATGTATATAAAAGGAAATTGTCACAAACGGACAATTATACATCAAGGTACAGTGGCTTATTTATACTACTATATAATAAAGAAACTATAATTATATTTGTAATTTTACATCAATTTTAAGATGATATAAGAAAAGTTACAAGTTTTAATATATAATGTCATAAAATTTATTCCTATTATACATTTTAAGCTTTAAATACTTGTACTTTATAATTTCCTAATTAAATTTAAAGTATGACTATAATATTTAAGGTTATCTTAATCTATTTATATCTATACTACTATATAATATAATTTTTGGATAACATTATAATTTTAATCCATTTTTAAGATACTTAAAAAATATGTTTGTTATATATTTGATACAAATGATTATGTATAAACAACTTATTATTTATAAATCTACTCATCCCTATAGTAATATAGATATGTTTGATATCCCACAATAATTAAATAAAAAAATAAAATGAGATTTTTGATAATAATAGAGAATTAGCTAAAGAAACAGTTCCAAAAATATTTATACCCCCGTCGCACCGCGCGAGTTTCACCCACTAGTCTTGTGTTATATATGTAAACTTTTCATATCATGCTAGTAACATATAATAAAATAGATTATAAATCGTTTTAATAAAAAGTTATGTATAAAAATAATATTATTTATGTTAAAATTTTGAGAGCGAAACCAAACGTAACTAGAATAAATTTTTTTGCTAAATTATTATATTATTATTCAGAAACCACTCGAAAAAAATTGGCAAGGTGCCGCGTAAAAATGAATTTGATCATTTGATGCAATGTTCTCAGAACCGGATCGGACGTCGAACCGGACGCCTTACTGGTTTGGTGGTCGGACCGGTCGGACCGGATGGACCGGATTTAACTATATTTTAATTATATTTATATATGTAATTAAATATAAGTAATTTATATATGATTTATACATATATTTTATAGTTATATATAAAACTTAACTATATTTGTATATCTTACGTACTAATTTATGGTTTAACACCCCGTTTTTACCCACTAAAAGCAAAAAAAAAAAAATAAAAAAAAATAAAAAACCGGTCAAAACCGGTCCGGTTCGCCGGTTCGGTTCGGACCGGCCGGTTCAAATGGCCAAAAACGATCCACCCTCGACCGAACCGGACCAGCCACCGATTCGCGGTCGGACCGGCCAGTCCGATCAGATCCTAACAACATTGATTTGATGTGTTTTAGTGGTGTTTAGTTGGCCAACCCATAAGGCCGATTTCCCCCTTTTCTTTTAACACCCCCAACGGAAAACGTAACAACTAAAAACAGACACATATTCAAAACTTATACATACCGCGTTCGCGACGGCGTTCTTCACCGTCTTCATCTCCTCCACCCTCATCTTCACCGTCGCCACTTTTCTCCGCCACATCTCCACCCCTTCTCCGCCTCCCACCACCGTCCTCCCGTCGCTCACCCACACTCCCCTCATCACAAACTCAAACACATACACCAAACTGTACCAAATCATCTTCAACACCTTCACACACTTTTCTAGGGCTCCTAACTCACGTTTCACCGTCGACGAAACCAGCGGTTCGATCGTCGGCGTTCGCTCCGGATCATCGAGTTTTCTCGTCAAAGTTAACATCAACGACATGAGAGAGATTCCGTCACCGAGAGCGTGGTGAATACGCAACACCACGCACTTATGCGCCTGCAGAAGGTGGATCTCCCACAGCGGTTTATCGGTGTTCAACGGCGACGATACGGCGAGGTCCGCAAGGTAATCGTTGATCGCTGATTCGTCGTCGTCGGGTGGATCACCGACGGGATCAGAGCGGAGGATGATGTGACGGTTGACGTGGAGTTGGGTTCTCCGCCAGTACTGACGGCCGTGATGGTCGGTGACTAAGAGGCTTGAAAACCTGGGGTGTTTGATCATGAGGGAATTGGAGACGACGGTTGTGGCGGCATCGAGTGTGAGAGGGTGTTGAAGGCCGAGGGCGCAGTTGATGATCTGGTCAGTCGCCGGTTGTACGAACAACCGCCCGCCCGGAGATAGTGGTTCGTCGGACTCCATATCCATTTACGACAGCTAGATGGTGATCGGTTGGAGTGCTGTTCACGCTTTAATTTATATTTCTTTGGAAAATACTGAAATTATAGAGTTTGATTTTTGATCACGAAAGTACTTTAATAAAATAGTTTTAGTTTTGTTGTAATATTTAAATTTTTTCTCTTATTTTTTTCTAATTCCAATTTTCCCGCACGCTGTGTTCCCAAGTTTACTTAACGATAAAAAAGAAATGAAACACTTTATTTTTCTTTCTCTTCCTTTCTCTTCATTTCTTTTCTATTCTTCTTTTCTTTTCACTTTATTTTTTTTATTTTGAAAGAGTTGATTTTAGTTTTTATTTTCCTTTCATTTTCTTTTATTTCTTTTATTTCTCTTTTTAAATAAACTCGGGAACATAAATTTCTAACAATCCTTTCATTTTCTTCCAATAGAAAAACTCTGGAACATAACTATTTTTTCTTGACTTCCACTTTCTTTCTTTTCTCTTCTTAAACGAGACTCGGGAACACAACGTCAATGTGTGTGTAAGTAGCATTAAGTGGAGGTGAGACGGGGAGTAGTTAGAACTTTTTTGTTAACTCGCCTTAAACATGTATAACATGCGTTGCCTCCTACGTATTGAATTGAAATGGTCTAACACCGATAGGTTGATGACTTTAGTAACTCTTATTTTTTTTCATTTTTCTTTTTTTTTCTTCTTATTTTTGTTTTTAGTGACAACAATATTAGAAACGTTCATTAATAGACCATACCAGTTTTATTGTTGTGTGATTGTAACATTTAATAAAGTTGTAACATTTAATAAAGTTCCTTAATTCACATGTTACAAATGATTAAAGTATGAAAACCGGAACGTAGATAAAACTATAAATGGTTATTTTGTTACAAGCTAATGGTAGATTTTAATAAATAGACTAAATACCATTACAAATCAAACAGAAAAACTCAAACTAAAAGGCTTGTCTAATAGGTGAAAAAAACTTCTTTGTCTAAACACCACATTAATTACCCATACAATGGACAAGTCTTATACATTGTAATGGTTTAGGTCCATAACATTCACCACTCCTCAATGGCCAACGACATGACTCTCTCCGGGCCATCACTTCGTGGACCACGGCTCCTAGTTTGGCTCCGGTACTAATGTTACAGATCAAATGAAAGAACTCAACTCAAGAACTAGTCTAATGGGTGAGGGAACATATTTGATCTATAAACCATACATCAATTGCCTATACAATTAATACGAGACACGTCACATATATACCTTATAATGATTTTGTCCATTAGTTTTTAAGACCACGGTTTCACGCTCGTTTTTGCTTTTGGCTTAAATCTCGTTTTGCTTTTGGCTTAAATCGTCAATTAGAGGAGCCATACACCGTTTAAGATGAGTTTTAAGGATTTGCCATGCCCCGTCGTTACTAAAGAGTACGTTCTTTACCTTTTATATTGCATTTGTGTCATGCAATACAAGTTCACATGTGATTTTCCACTACTGGGATTCATTAATAAATTTGCATACATGTCATTGAACATGTTGCACTTTGCATTCGATGGACAGATCGATTGGTGCCTCCCAATTGATCCGAAAAATTACCAAGAATTCACTTCTATAACAATTGGCTTTTTTGTACACACCTGCTTATCGAGTGATAGAATAGGGTTCGATGATCTCTCCCCTTCTCATTGATATTCTCATTGATATTCATATATATAATTACAAATGTTACAGTTTAGCACCTCTAATAATAACAATTAATACAAATGTCTAATACTCTAATATACCCCCTCAGTCTAAGAATGAGGATGACGGATGCTTAGACTGGATCTAAAATCATTGAACAAAACCCGTGGCAAACCCTTGGTGAAGATATCTTCAAAGTTGTAGCGGGATGGAATGTGAAGTGCTCGGATTTGGCCACGGTGAACCTTCTCGCGGACGAAGTGGATGTCAATCTCAATGTGCTTTGTACGGTGATGATGAACAGGATTCCCGGCTATGCAAACTGCACTGATGTTATCACAATAGACAATGGATGTTCGCTTTGGCGGTAATCCCAATTCAAGAAGAAGGTTTCTGATCCAACAAATTTCAGCCACCACGTTTGCAACCCCCCTATATTCCGCCTCGGCACTAGAGCGAGAGATGGTACTCTGTCGCTTTGAGGACCAGGATAGAAGGTTGTTGCCAATGATAGATACAATAACCAGAGGTGGAGCGACGAGTATCCGGACACCCAGCCCAGTCCGCATCAGTGTAGGAAATTAGGGATGATAGCGAACAAGAGTGTAATTGTAGGCCCATATCCATTATACCTTTGATGTAACGAATGATTCGTTTGAGAGCGTTTAAGTGGCCAGTACGAGGGGCATGCATGTACATACAAACTTGCTGAACGGCATAAGAAATATCAGGCCGTGTAAAAGTCAAGTACTGTAAAGCCCCTGCTAAATGTCTGTAGGCCGTAGGATCCGAGATGAGGTCCCCCGCATCTTTGGAAAGTTTACCTGCAGTGTCAACGGGAGTCTGAACAGGATTGCAAGTCGCCATATTTGCACGCTGGATTATTTTTTAAGCATATTTCTTTTGAGAGAGAAATAACCTGGTTCCTTCGTTTAACTACAATACCCAGAAAATAACTAAGAGGTCCCAGATCTTTCATGGCAAACTCAGTGGACAACTTTTGCATGAGATGATGTTTGAGGGCAGGGGAAGAGGTTGTGAGAATAATGTCATCCACGTATAAAAGCAGGTAAGCGGTATTGGTGCCGCGATGATAAATAAATAGTGAGTTGTCGCATGTACTTTGTTTAAAACCAATGGTGGTAACATAATCTGAATCATTGATACCACGCTTGCGGCGCTTGTTTGAGACCATAAAGTGACTTGCACAACCGACAGATATGATGGGTGGGTGGTCTGGCAGGTTTGGGGCGTCGGGTGTATGTTTAGGTAAAAGTAGGAGGGAGGCGAGGTAGTGGTGTGGTATTAGTGGTGGTAGGGGAAGGGATGTTGGACGTGTTATGAAGGTGATCCCAGATACTCGGATGTAAGGAAGAGTTGGATTGGGAATGTAAGAAATCATAAGAAGGTGGAGGAGTGGATTTGTTTGCAAAAGGAAGCACATGCTCATCAAAGACCACATGTTTAGCAGTGATAATTTTCTATGTGGAAAGATCAAGACATTTGTACCCCCTATGATTGGAGGGGTACCCGAGAAAAAAACATGGGAAAGAACGATCTTGAAGTTTTTTGATAGATGTGGAGGGGAGAAAAGGGTAGCAGAGGCATCCAAAGGTGCGAAGGTGTTTATAAGTGGGGTTTTTGTGATAGAGGAGAAGGGTTGGTGTATGATTATTTTGGTTTTGGAAGGCAAAATATTAAGGAGATAGGTAGCCATTTGGAGAGCATGATGCCAAAAGGTTGGTGGAAGGGAAGCATGTGTGAGAAGGGTACGAATAATGTTATTGATTGAACGAATTTTTCGCTTGGCTTTGCCATTTTGGGACGAAGTATAAGGACATGAGAACCTAAAAAGCATATCGTGTTTGGTGACAATCGTGAAATTGAGTGTTATTGTATTCTTTTTCGTTATCGTATTGAAATGTTTTAATTTGTTTTTGAAATTGTGTTTTTATCATAGCATGAAAATTATTTAAAATAGTGAAAACCAAGGACTTGTTGGCCAGGGGATATGTCCAAAGATAGTTAGTATAATTATCTAAAAACAAGACATAATATTGATGACCACCCGAACTTAGAGTCGGGGAGGTCCACAAATCGATATGCATGATATCAAATAGAGAATAAGTAACAGATAAAGAATCAGCAAAAGGAAGTTTATTTGCTTGCCAAACACACATGACTGACATAAATGTTTATTGTTCAAAGGACCAACTAGAACGAGTTTTATTTAAAATACGTAGTAAAGATAAACCAGGATGTCCAAGGCGTTTGTGCCAAAGATCCTGTGATAAAGCACCAAAGGTGGTAGGCGGCATGAGCTTTGAAGATGGTGAAGTAAGAGGATAAAGTTCGCCGGTGTTGTCACATCGGAGGATAGGAATCCGAGTCTAGTAGTCCTTCACAAGAAATCCAAACCGGGTCAAATTCAATACGTAAATTTTTGTTAGTGGTAAATTGGCGTATGGATAATAGGTTTTTGATTAGGTTTGATGCATGAAAGACATTATTAAGCTTAATAGGTGGAAAGGGTGGTTTAAGGGTTGTTGATCCAGTCCCTAAGATAGGGATGTGGTAGTCATTGCCAATAACGATTTTGTTTAAAGTACTATTATTAACATAATGTGAGAGTGTACCTGTCGCATTCGTCATATGATTTGTAGCCCATGTGTCAAGATACCACTTCTGATCCGGTTCAAGGTCATAGTGTGCAGTGCCTGTTCGATGTTGGTTGGAGTGGAAGCATGATCTGAGGCTGCATAAGAAGCGGATGGAGTTGGTCCAAGAATAATCGGGGCTCTATTCACGGGACGTGCTTGCTGTCCAATTGGTGCAGCGGGGTAGGGACAGGGTGGTGCATTCCAATGATTGGGAGAATATTGCCAGTTTGTACCTTGCATCCACGGGTTAGGATAGAAACCAAAGAAAGGAGAGAGGGAACCATAGTTACCTCGACCACGGCCGCGATCCCTGCCTCGGCCACCGCGACCACCACGGCCACCCCGGCCACCACGAAATCCGGTGAAATCAGCCCCATTGGTGAAGTTTCGAGGCTGTTGGTGTTGCTGTGATTGTTCTCGAGAGGTGTTGGGTGGCGGAGTTGGAGCAACCATAGGGTTGTGGTTGTTGTTCGATGAGTGAGAGGTGAGAAGAGTTGTGGATGGTTGTTGGTTAGCCTTCCTGTTTTCTTCCATAATGAGGCGAGATCAGGCAGAGGTGAAGTTTGGAAGGGGGATGGTTTGTTGGAGGACGATGGCAAAGCTTTCATAGTCTATTGTGATAACATCAGTGCATTTTACATGGCCGGGAATAGGGTTCGATGATCTCCCCCTTCTCATTGATATTCATATAGAATAGGGTTCGATGATAGAATAGGGTTTGATGATCTCTCCCCTTCTCATTGATATTCATATATATAATTACAAATGTTACAGTTTAGCACCTCTAACAATAACAATTAATACAAATGTCTAATACTCTAATATCGAGTCCTCGGATGTGTGGACTTAAATCTTTACCAAGGCAAATTCATTCTCAGGGGTCCTTTTTATGGCCTCGTTTGTCATGCCCATTGGGATTGGGATGGATCATCTCCTTCGTCGGACTCCTTTTCGTTGTTCGATTTCTCCTCTTCATCATCGTCATCAAATTTTGGGGATTAACGGTAATGTTGTGTTTCGGCCTTCGGGAGCAAATGGTTGGGTTAGCAGTTGGGTATTACTTTGTTGTATCGGTGAATACAATTGAGCGTATGGGGTTTGGAATTGAGATTGATATTAAAAAAGCAGGAGTTAACAAATTACTTTGATTGAGTGTTGGGTTCTGAGCTTGGAGAACATTACCTTGTTTTACATAGCTTAATATGTGTTTTTGCGTCTTCAAAAGAATGAATAGCCACACTCTTAGTATAAAAATGTTGAAAAATATTAGATAATGTAAGAGATAATTTGAGAATTAGTAAATTCGGAAATTAAGTAAAATATTTAGATATTTAAAGGTGAAAATTTTAAATTAAATTAAAAAATTAAATAATGTCGTTAAACGGTGGCATGGGGATGCGAACAATCACACTTTAATGGCTTACACCTTCCCTCGTTGCGCGACCCAAGTCTTGAAGACCCACTCCCACTATTGTATCGCTACCACAAATAGGTGGGACAGTGTTCTCGGCTCTCCCCTATGTACATTCGGGTCCTGCCATGTCGTACTTGATGCACTCTCTCCTACCTTATCACCTTATCAGTTATCCAACTATCAAAGATTGAAAGAGATCATATATACACAAGAGCTACCACGTATTAGTGGGTTGTGAGCTTCTCGCTTTGTGAGATAGAAAATAGACTAAGACTGTGTTTGATTTCGGCTAACCGGGCGGATCCGGCTGACTTGCTGACTCATTCAGCTCGTTTGATATGCGTTCCGTTTCAACTGATCGGGTCCATGTTAGCCGACCCAAACCCAAAAATTCAATAGTGTGACCCAAGCTGACCGTCTCCCCTTCGCGACCCCACCTTCGCGACCACCCACAACCTCCAGCTGACCGTCTATCCCCCACCTTCGCGACCCCCTCGGCAGATCCCCCCACCTTCGTGACCCCCTCGGCAGATCCCCCCACCTGCGCGGCCCAGGGAAGATCCCCCCACCTTGGGGTCTTTTTCGCGTTTGGGGGCGGTGCGGACATTACGATGGTGGGTTTGCGTGGGCATTTGACATTGGTCGGAAATTGACGGTAGTTATGGTGGCGGAGGGGTCGATTGGGGAGGTGCGAATATGGGTTGATTGGAGGAGAGCTTAAGCTTGCATGGTGGTGGTGGTGGTGGTGGTTATGGTGGATTTGAGAGATGAAGGTGTGTGAAGAAGATGAAAAAGATGAAGGTGTTTTAATGGCGGTGTGGGAGTGTGTAGTCGACACAATAGGGTTATATAAAATAAGAAGCTAAATATATAATTTGTTTGGCTTTTTATTTTTAACAATGTATGAATTTTAGAAATATATAAATTAAATATTTATTTTTATCATTCAGCAAAGTCAGTCAGATACTGAATCAAACAGTCAAGTTTCAGTCAGATGCAAACTTACTCAGAACTTCTAACTGGGTCAGCTTCTGACTCAGTTAGATTTTACCTAATTCAGTTAGATCTTACTGAGTTGAAACAACTCTTAAGACCCAAATGATCACACATCTATGACTCTATGAGGCTTGGTTTATTTGCAAGTTTGATGGTAGTTTTCTCATTTGTCAAAATACATTTCTTTAAGTTATTGTTCAATTTAAAAACTTATCTTTAGAGAAGTTCCTTTCAAAGAATATTTTTTCGAGAATATTTGGTCCAAATCGTTTCATTTTCTTAAATTGATTTTACAAGAATTGTAATCAAGTTTTATATAATAATAAATAAATAATTAAGTTTGTTACGTGTTACTTTTAAGCATCTTAAAATTAATTATTCCGTCTAAAAGGGTATTCTAGTTATTCGATTACTCATATTATTTTATTTATCTTCTTAAAAGCCAATATAATTAATTATTACACTTCTCTCTCTCTTAAAAATAAATAGATTTCTAAAAGTAATTAAAAAAAATCTTCTTATTAAAAATATGCAATTTAAAAAAAAATTAGATTTATATAAAATATGAGATTTTTCGATAACAATAACCTTTCATAAAAATATTAAACATTTTAAAACAGTATTTCTTTTAAAATAATAACTTTAGATAATAAGAAAACTTTAAAATAATAACAAAATTTTTGTAAATATAAAATTTTAAACTTTTTTTATTACTAAATATTTAATATTTTATTCACTTAACTTGTATAATACTAAGCGTAATACTAAGAGGTTATAGCCTAATTATTTATACTAGTGGGAATGCCCGTGCGTTGCTACGGGTTCGACGCCTTCATGTTATGGTAACTTTTGTTCTTGATACCCACCTAACCTTTTTCTTTAAAATCAACTTCTGCATATCAGCATTGAGTTCCGCTTTCTTCGTTTGACATTAAATTTGCAAGAAAAGAACCATCAAGAACATATAGCTTAAAATGCTCTAGTGGTATTAATACTCTTGCACTGTAATTTTTTATTTGGGTCATTGACTATAGGATCTCCTCAAGAAACTTACGTTATAAGTTGCGCTAATGAGTTCACGGGGTTCGTGAAGAGCACTCCTCACTTTTATGCTCATTTATCTTGCATGATCATATGTTGCTTGTAGAGCTTCAAAGCAATTTGAATATTACTTGAACTTTCAAAGTGGGCTAAAATAATATATGTTACTTCTCCAACTCAAATCTCTACCAAATATGCAATAATTACATGTAAAAGGTTAAGAAATATGGCAGAATTATCAAATTTTAGATTTACAACAATGTACAATAGCCTCTTAAACTTAATATAAATGCTACCTACCCTGAATAGTAAAGGGAACTTGACAAATAAGTTCCCGACCATTTTTGCAATCTGTAAAAAACTTGAGGGAGATGTAAAGTATGTTTGCTCGGGTCTAGTTCAATAAAATTACTAAAGAGCTTTTCCATGGTATATGCAAGAAACCTTTGTCCAGCCTCCAATATTACATTAAGCCAAGTAATGCAAAAAAAATATATTAAGCATATAGTTAAAATCTAACAAATTGAACTAATTTGATCCTAGCGTACAATGACATGACCATAATCAAATGAAAAAAGTTAGATGATCTCCAAGTGTGTTGATTTCTACTAAATCATGCATCAAGAACCACCAACTTAAAGTTAACAAAAGACATACCTTCATCAATGTCAAGCGTGATGAATAATTTTTCTGGAAATCAAGCGCACTCTCCAATTTAGTCATGTGATTGTAGGTTCATAACAAATCACATACACATTAAAAAGTACGAAATTGAGAAATATTCATAGAATTCCATTTCTCACCACCATCTTGTGCAACCTAAATAAGCATGAATACTTCTGATGTCAAAACATGCATACTTCAAACATGCATACTTCAATCCAAATTGAATTTCACAAAATAAAACTATATAACTTTACTTCTGATGTCAAACATGCATACTTCAATCCAAACATTTATCTTTTTTTATATTATAACATCTAATAAAGCTTAACACATATGACATACCATAGACAAATATAATGTATATATAATTGCATATATATAGATTGTAACTATGTTAGTAAAGTCTTAGCTTGAAATGATAATTTGTGCAGTTTGTTTCTCTTATTCTTTTTCAATGTGCAGTGTCTTTTAAGTTAAAGCTACAACATATTAAACTGTATATTTAACAAATGGCCCATTTTCAAACCCCATAGTTCCTTTTATTTTGCTTCTTGCATTAATTTTTGTGTATATTAATAGTTGGTTGTTCATGTAACCTTTTCCTTTAACTTTTAAAAAGAAAATGTTAGTAATGTAACGTGATGCAAGATTATGATCCTCCACAAAAGCTACTATAAATTGTAAAATAATTCACAGTTTATCCAAAGAAATAATCAAATATGGCTCTAATGCCAAACTATTATTTACTTTAAAACACATATTTCAGTAGCAAAAATTAAGGAAAAAGGTTAGTCTCATAACCATTTTGTAGCGTAATTTTTGAACCAAATGCATACAGGTTAGATATGTTTTCCACCCATTCCTCACAGATTCAATTCATTATGATCTAAGAGATTTCACAATTAGAGTATCATTTATCAAATATTTGTATAGTACCTAAATTATGTGTATCTTGCTATTTGACCGAAAAATTCTACATACAACCTTCAAGAATCATATTAGAGTTACATTTGAAAATAACAATAGTATATCTTCAAATGAGAAACTTAAAAATCAAACTAACCTCTGCATCCTCATGTTTCCACCAGTCTCTATTGTGAAGTCACTGGATCGGTAGACATCCGAGCACGATCTTGACGGAAGGATAAATAATCAAAAGACAATCAATAATACGAACAATAATCGAATGATTTCATTGATAAAACATAACGATTTTAAGCTCGTTACAACTTAAGAATTACAACTTTTGGCAAGGGGAGATCGAGCATGATCTCCCCTCTCATCCGGCAGCACCTGGGCGCCAGGAACCCTATCAAAACCCTTAGGTTTCTACACATTGAAACTGGTATATATATAGGCCTCGGCCCATATTTGATGCGACTGGGCCCATTCGTGCGATTGGACCCATTCGTGCGATTGGACCATACGTGTGATTCAATCGTACGACTGGACCATTCTTATGGCTCAGTCTTACGAATGCCCCAATCGCCTCTCTCAGTCGCACGACTGGTCCATTAGCATGGCTCAGTCGTACGACTGAGTCTCATTCGCATATGCTCCTGCGAATGACCCGTTTCATGTGTTTACAAGGTGTATAACATTAAGCCTAGACTATTCGTCAAGCGACGGACACACTATATATGACTATATATGCTCCAACATCTATTCGTTAGGAAACGAACTTCATCCTCCTGTAAATTAATTCTAAATCACAAATGTATGTCTCCAAAGTATTAAATATGGTTAAGAGTTCAAATATAAAAACAGGGATACGATAAGTCCGGATTAGTGTGTCTGCATGTATATTCAAAATTTGATATACCTTTTAAATTAGTGTGTCTGCATGAAAATTCAAAATTTGATATCCTTTTTAATTGAGGTGAATAGCATGAATATTCAAAATTTGATATCCTTTTTAATTGTTGTTTAAGGCCACTAAATTAGTGTGTCTGCATTTTGAATATACTATATGTTAACCATCATAAACACCTAAAGTGTGTATTTAGTTATGCCCTTAATAGTATTTACTTTAACTCCAGATTTATCATGTGTACTAAACATTATACGCTTACTTTGTATAATACATGATGCCAATCTTGGGTACAATAAGTCCGGATTTATCATGTGAACTAAACATTATATGCTTACTTTGTATAATACATGATGCCAATCTTTGGTGAATTTTGAGTCTTAATAATGCTAAATGATTGAAACATAAAATTACAACTGTTCATCGTATACATGTGTTACCATTCTCTGTTGTATGCATAAAACAAAACCCAAAGTTATTTCTTCCCAAAGTTACAACTTAAAAGCAAGGTAAGATCTAAACTATAGAAAAAAGATTAATAACAGATCCAAAATAATAATCATTATTCCGATCAAATGCTTAATCTTAATAATCAAAACCCTACTCAAGAAACTAAATAAACTTATATAAAGAAAACCCCAAAAAAGTAAAAATGAAATTGAACCCCAAATTAATCCACCAAGAATTTTGAAGCTGGAAGATTACATGCAGAAACTCACATTACATTTGAATTCATGAAATACGTCCTGTGCTTCAATAACTCCTAGTTTCTTCCACAAGAGCTTAAGAATCTTGAACCAAAACTGACAGGTGGTAATGATAAATAATCAACAAACCATTAGTGCAAAATAACTATGAATTAATAATAATCAACAAAAGTCATCGTTGGATGCATAAAGAAAGATATAAAATCCAGCATTGAAGAAGGTTAGATCATAACTTTAAGAAGAAGATGAAGAAGATTATTGATCTATAGAGCCTGCATGTATGTCTCTCTCTCTAGAAGAAAGATTTGGTTTTTAAAAAGAAAGTGTGTGGGTTCTTTAGACAGAGAAAGATAGATCCCAGATAAGAAACCCTCACACACAACATACGACCTTCTAAGAACAATGACATCAAAGTTGCCAACCTATGGTTGGAAAAGAACCGAATCAAGGAAGATGATGACCTTCGTACCTCTTCCATTGTTAGAGGTGCGTGAACCCTTCATACATGTACAGGGGGGATCCGGAAATAGACATGGCGATTGAATTCGCTTCTTCAATGCGACAATACGCCAGCAATTGAATGATGGTTTCACAACATTCATTCCATCGATTCAACTTCAATAAGATGACCCTTCAATTCTAGTTGTCAAAAAACATGAATTGGACTGAATTAAAAAAATAAAAACAACCCTAATGAAAACAACTTACAGATTCAATAGCGAATATGTGATTAATCATAAGCTAGATCTACACCTATGTAAACAAATTACAAGAAAACAAAGAATTTCTAGAGTCAAAGAAGACCAAACCCTAGAATAACTAACAACTCAAAATACAAGAGTAAAAGAAAGAATAAGAAAAGACGAGAAAGAATATGATAAAACTAGCAATGTGATGAGGTTGAAAACCTTAGAGTTGGAGAAGATGAAGAAGGGCCAAATTAAGATGAAGACCCATCAGATCGAGACCTCCAGATACAAATGATGATTGAGTTTTTCAGAGTATCTCAACACCTTTATAACACATACACAACTTTTTTTTATAGCCCTTGAAGGTTTCCATTAGCTATGCTCATCTTCTTAAGCTTTTTTCTTTGTCTACAACAATCCCTCAACTTTACTTTCTCATTCAAAAACACTACAAAATAAAACAAACTAATCAAGAACAATCAACACATATTAATAATTAAATTGATAAAAAATGCACATATTTTTAACAGCCCCCACAATTCAATTGCTAAATACATCATTTACTACTTACTTGTTCACATTTATAAAACACACTATTCTTTGCGAATAAAAAGAATCAAGTCTAGTAGTGTCAACACCATTGCATAAAGCTTATTCTTATGAAGCACAAGTAATTAAAAACAAAGAGAGGACTTTAATTAACTGTCAAAAAAAAAATACTTCCCTGACCAAGGTCTCCATTTGAGCATTAAGCCTGAAATGAAACATCATGACCTTCACAATTAACATACAAAGCAGCCTCATGTTTTTGAAGTTTAGCAGCAACAATTTAGAAGAGTGTTCCTGCTACATACAACTCAACATATGCAGTATGTCCAAAAAATAATTCATATCAACTTGAAACATTCCATTACAATTTGTGTTGAAACAACATTTAAACCTAAGCAAAAAAATATAAAACACTTAAGAACCCATTTCTCAGCAAAAAATCTTTCGGTGTTAACAATGAACATTAGAATCGTAAACTAAAACCAGAAAATATGCTTAAGGTTCTTCAATAAACTTGGAATAAGCTTGCACAACAAAAAGAGTAAACCCTTGTGAAAGCATAATGATATAAAATGAAACTGTTGGATCACAATAAGGCTGGTGCAACCAAATTCACTTCATAGTCACTTTTTGGTACTACATTAAAGGGCTTCCGAAGCCAAGCAAAAGATCTTCCGAGAGTCTAAGGAACAACAGCTGAAGATATCTACTGAAGGCAAAAGCTGAAGTCAACTGCTGAAGACAACAGCTGAAGACTATCTTCCGAAGACAAAGTCTGATGAAAGAGCTGAAGACAAAGTCTGAAAGCTTCCGAAGACAAAGTCTGATGAAAGAGCTGAAGACAAAGTCTGAAAGCTTCCGAAGACAAAGTCTGATGAAAGAGCTGAAGACAAAGTCTGCTTCCGAAGACAAAGAAGACTCCAAGCCTCGGAAGAAGCAGTCTTCCGAAGTATAAGTGCCTTCGGAAGAAGTTATTCTTCCGAAGCACTTTATCCTTCGGAAAGACATTGCTATGTCCAGCAGATAAAAGTATGGTCCCTGACAGTCCGCTGCAGACCTCTGATACAGCATGGCATCTTCCTAAAGAGCCATGTTGTTGACCATACTTTATTCTACTGTTCACCTTTTTATGATAGTACATGTTACCAACTTTAGTTGGTGACAAAAGGTAAGTTAGGGACATGTCCTGACTACCAACTCTCAGGCACAATGTCTGAAAGACCTCACCTAGAGTCTTGTAGTATAGATGTAAGGTTAGAGGTGTCCAGCTGGTATCAAAGTATATCCGGCTGTAGGTAGTATTATATATATCTTCTCCCTGTAACTCTTTAAGCAAGTGATTTGAGTCCAAGTGTCTTGTAATCCTTTGAGTTGAGAAGCAATATATAAAAGTACCTTGAAAATTTATCTGCTGTTAAGTTTTCTTACTGCTTGATACTTGTTATATTGTGATCAACTCTTCATAGACTGCTTGCCGAGTGTTGATTCACAGTGAGTTGAGAGAAAAACCACCCGAAATCCGATCCTGCAATTGGTATCAGAGCACCAGGCTCTTGATTGTGAGATCTTACCATCCTAATCAACCTGTTTTTCACTCCTCACCACAATCCACTCACTCAAATGGCTGCTCTCTCCAAGGCTGATATGGAAACTGGTACCTTGACCAAGTCCCTTATGATCACCCCTGAAGACTTTGACACATGGTGTATCAGGATGGAAGGCTTCATCAAGTGTCAAGACTCAAGGATGTGGGACTCCATTGTCAATGGTCCTTTCATACCAAGCACTACATCTGCCACTGGTAATCGCATCATTCCAAAAGATGTTGATGATTACTCAGAGGAAGATAGGAAGAGAATAGAGCTAGATCAAAGGGCTATGACTTGTCTCCAAACTGCTCTCCCCAACTCCGTCTACAGACGCTTCAAGAAGTGCAAGACTGCTAAAGATTTATGGGAAGCTTTGAAGCTAATGTATGAGGGATCAAGGAAACTCAAGAGAACAAGAAGGATCTCTTGAAGCAGCAGTTTGAGAACTTTACTTTCAAGGCTGGTGAGACCTTGACTCAACAATACTTCAGGTATGTTGAGCTAGTAGATACTCTGGCGGATATTGGAGTAGCTCTTGAGAACAGAGACATAGTTAGGAAGTTCATGTCCTCTCTTCCTAAGCTATGGACTCACTACTGTGTTGTCATCAAGAGAACTTCGGACCTTAAGACTCTTTCTCTCACAGAGTTGTATGGTATCCTAAGTGCATTTCAGATGGAGATGAACATGCAGAACTCCTCTGACCACTCCAATAACCAACAGAGTTCAGCCCTTCATGTGGTTGAAAGGGAAAGCATGGAACCACAACATCAGTTGCTATGCTACCCTAACAACTCACATACTGGACCCTTCATCACTCTACCTGAGACTCCAAAGTCTCAAAAGGTTCAACACAACTCCTTTCAGGATAGTTGTGCCTTTGTCTCTGGAAGTGGACACTCTGGTGATTTTCAATACTGCTTTGATGATCTTGAGTGCTTCAATCCAGATGATGTGGAGTACATGGACATTGTCCAGCAGATGGCTCTTTTAACTTACAGAGCGAAGAAGTTCTTCAAGAGAACTGGAAGGTAATTCCCTCAAAACCCAGTCAACAGCAAGTTTGGGTTTGATAAGAGCAAAGCAAGGTGCTACAACTGCAACCAACTTGGTCACTTTGCTAGGGAATGCAAGGCTCCCAAGAACAACCCGGGAACCCCACAGGCCTCCACACATCCCACTGCTCCCAAGCATGAAGAAAAGTCAACTGAAACAGCTGTTGTTGCTCAGGAAGTTGACTGGAGCTTCATGGTACAGGATGTGACTCCCGCTCAAGCACTCATGGCCGGAACAGATGATGATCAGGTATATGAACATCTTTGTACTGCTGCCTGTATTGCTAAAGTTAAATTGTATAAGGATTACATTTCGGAAATCAGATCTGAGGTTGAGTCTTTAAATGTGCTAAAATCTGACTTTAAAAGAGCTGAATCTGACTATCAAAGGAAAATTGATGAGTTAGAGAAAACTGTGTCTCTTTTAAAACATGAAAAGACTAACTACAAGACTCAAATCAAAGATCTGATCTCCAAACTTTCTAAGGTTCAAGCCCAGTTAGTCACAGCTGAGGCTCAGGCCAGGAAGCAAGCTATTGCTGAGCAAAGCTTTCAAACTATTCTTGCATCAACCTCTCATTCCAAAATGTTTTATCAAAACAAAGAAGGGTTGGGAACCAGTGAAATAGCTCCACCACACTCTTATGAGTCTATAAGACTACCTAGATGTGGTACTGAAGAGCAAGAGGTTCCAACTGCTGACCCTTCTCCATTGGAACTAGAGGATGAAGCAAAAATAGTGGCCTCCACAGGGGAGAAACAGGAGGATACACCCATCTCCACCTGTGATGACCAAATCCTGACCACCAAGGCAAGAAGAAGCAGAGCTAAAGCTGCTAGAAGGACTGCTAAGAAGGTTGCAGAGTCCAAGCTTAAGTTTGACCCTAAGCAAAAGGGTGTCTTCATTTCTGCCGGATTTCAAGTGGTAGGTACTCCTGATTCAGGAAAGGAGTGTAGTACCAGCACTCCTGTCCTACTGAAGGATCAGAAGTCGAAAGGGAAAGTTGCTGATGAAGAGAAGAAACCCAAGAAACAGCAACCTGCAAGTTCCCAGAAGACTAACATTGCATGCATAATATGTGGTCTGCATAACCACATGGCTAAAGATTGTTACTACAATCCAGCAAGCACACATTATGCAAATAATGTTAGAAAAGAAGTAGTCAAAAAGGTTTCTCAGTTGGACCACTTCAAAAGGTCCAAATGATGAAAAAGGGAAAGTTGGTCTCGGAAGCCAAGTTGCTTTCGGAAGAAACTGCTTCTTCCGAAGGGAAAATGGCTTCGGAAGCCAAACCTTCTAAGGTTCGGAAGAACAAGAAGGCTCCCTTGAAACCATCTCAGAAGAAGATTACTTCGGAAGAAAAGGTGGTGAAGGCTTCTTCCGAAAAGAGAGAAGCTTCGGAAGAAGACCATGCTGCAAAAGCTTCAACAAGCTCATCCTCAAAGATCAACAAAGGATGGATTGGAAGATCAAGGAAGATGCTGCAGCCCAAACCTCTTCTTCAACAATGACCTCTATTGAACCCCATGCATATCTTTTGGTTCAATTATGTCACTATCTTTGGAAGAGCCCGAGACCTGCAAGGCTTGGGCTTCCAAACAAAACTAACCATCTCATCTTATGTGCAGGGACATCCATTTGACAAGAACAACAATATCTGGATTGTAGATAGTGGATGCTCCAGGCACATGACAGGGAACAGATCTCTCCTTCAACAATTCCAGAACTTTGATGGAGGGCCTGTCCAATTTGGAGGTGAGGCCGGAGGATATATTTCTGGCAGAGGAAATATATCCAATGGCAGAATAAACATTGACAAAGTTCACTTTGTCAAACAGCTTGAACACAATCTGTTAAGTGTTTCTCAATTCTGTGATCAGAAGCATCAGATGCTTTTCACAGAACATGAGTGCATTATCCTCAAACCAGGGATGACAATTCCTCCGGAATTGGTGCTTCTCAGATCTCCCAGGAAAGGGGATATGTACAAGCTGGATATGAACAATGCTTCTCCTATGGGTGAAGTATCATGCTTTCTTTCCAAAGCTGATAGTGATGAGTCAACACTATGGCATAAACGCATGTGTCATGTGAATTTTAAAACAATGAATAAATTGTCTAAAAATAACTTGGTACATGGTTTGCCTAAAAAGGAATTTTTCTGCAAAGATAACTGTGTTGCATGCCTGAAAGGGAAACAACACAGATCATCTCATAAATCCAAATGTGTTAACTCTATCACTACTCCATTACACTTATTGCACATGGATCTTTTGGTCCCACAAGTATAATGAGCATGGAAGGAAATCATACTGCCTTGTGATCGTTGATGATTTTACAAGATTTACATGGGTATTCTTTTTAAGAAGTAAAGATGAAACTGCTGAAACTTTAAAATCTTTTATTCTTAAAATAGAAAATCAAATTGATCACAAGGTTAAGATTATTAGAAGTGATCAAGGGACTGAGTTTAAGAACTTCGTTCTTGACTCATTCTGTGACTCAAAAGGGATTGCCAGACAATATAGTGCTCCCAGAACTCCTCAACAAAATGGTGTTGCTGAGAGGAGGAACAGGACACTTATTGAGGCTGCTCGGACCATGTTAGCTGATTCAAAGCTGCCTCTAACATTCTGGGCAGAGGCAGTCAGCACTGCATGCTATGTGCAGAAAGGGTTCTTGTAGTTAAGCCCATGGAAAAACCCCTTATGAGTTATGGAACAAGAGGCCACCGTTCATTGGCTTTCTAAGGTCCTTTGGCTGCAGGTGTACCATACTTAACACAAAGGACAACTTGGCAAAGTTTGCTGAGAAGTCGGATGATGCTATCTTTATTGGATACTCTTCTAGCTCCAAAGCTTATAGAGTATACAATATTAAGAATCAACAATTTGAGGAGTCATCCAACATAGTTGTTAATGAGCACACTCCTTGTGTTAGGGGGAATGGACCTGAGTATATCTTTGATTTAGAATTGTTTCCAAACTATTCTAAACCATCTTGTGAGAATGTTTCAGCTGGAACAGGTGCTCAAAGTGATGCTGATGCTGATGCAGGTCAACTATATGAGCTTCCCAGACCTATTCCAAATTCTCCAAGAGCTGAAGGGCAACAAGCTTCATCTATTCACAGATCTGACAGTGTAACTATCTCCAGAATAGTGAAGCTTCAACAAGTGAATCACTTGATCAACCTCAAAGTTCCTCAGGTGATCCACTACAACACCAGGTTGAGGGAAGTGGTATTCTGAAGGAACAGGCAACTGTAATACTACTTCACAACCAACCATTGATGATGTTTCTCAATCATTCAATCAGTCCTCATTGAATGACTCTGAAACAGCAGTTGGACAGAGTGATCCAGTTCCTGATCAGAATATGTCTAACCTAGACTTATCTCTGCAATTGGAAGTGATTCCTCGTCTTAGGATTCACAACACTCATCCAACTGAGAACATCATAGGGAATGTCTCTGAGGGTGTGAGAACAAGAGGACAAACTCATCATGGGAATGTCTGCTTGTACTCATGCTTTCTGTCTCAGATGGAACCAAAGAAGGTAGAAGATGCCTTAAAGGATAGTAGTTGGGTTGAATCGATGCAGGAGGAGCTGCTTCAATTCAAAAGACAAAAGGTCTGGAATCTATGCCCACTACCATCTGGTCAAGTACCCATAGGCACTAAATGGGTATTCAGGAACAAGAAAGATGATAGAGGCTTGATTATCAAGAACAAGGCAAGGCTAGTAGTTCAAGGATACACCCAGGAGGAAGGAATTGATTATACTGATGTCTTTGCACCTGTTGCAAGACTTGAGGCAGTTAGGATCTTCCTTGCTTATGCTGCATCCAAGAACTTCACAGTCTACCAACTTGATGTCAAGTGTGCTTTTCTATATGGGGATATAGATAGGGAAATCTATGTGTGTCAACCTCCAGGATTTGAAGACCCACAACACCCCAACTATGTGTGCAAGCTGGACAAAGCTCTATATGGGCTGCACCAAGCACCTAGGCTGTAGTATGAGACCTTGTCTCAGTTTCTCCTGAAGAATGGATACACTAGAGGTACCATTGACAAGACTCTTTTCATCAGAAAGAGTGGAGAAGACATTTTGCTTGTACAAGTCTATGTTGATGACATCATATTTGGTTCTTCAAACGACCAAATGTGCAAAGACTTTGAAAGCATTATGAAGCAGAAGTTTGAGATGAGTTCCATGGGAAAAATGGACTTTTTCCTAGGAATCAGGTGAAACAGATGAAGGAAGGGTTCTTCATAAGTCAATCTAAGTATGTCTCAGACATCTTAGAAAGATTTGAAATGAAGACTGTAAACCAGCCAAGACACCCATACCCAGAAACCATAATCTTTGCCCTGACCTTGAGGGGGAGGATACTGATCAACATCAGTATAGAGCAATTATTGGTTCTCTGATGTATCTCACTGCAAGTAGACCAGATATCATGTTTGCCACATGCATTTGTGCAAGATATCAGGCTGCTCCGAAGGTGTCTCACCTAGCTGCTGCAAAGAGAATCCTCAGATACCTCAAAGGAGCACCTAAACTAGGTCTCTGGTATCCAAGAAATAGTGATTTCAATCTCTATGGATACTCTGACAGTGACTATGGTGGCTGCAACATTGACAAGAAATCAACATCAGGAGGATGTCAATTTCTTGGTGGAAGGATTATCTCATGGCAATGCAAGAAACAATCCTGTGTCTCTACATCAACTGCTGAAGCTGAATACATTGCTGCTGCTAGCTGCTGTGCTCAACTGCTATGGATTCAAAATCAGATGTTAGACTATGGGTTCAACTTCATGACTACTCCTATCCATATTGACAACAACAGTGCTATCTCCATTACTGAGAATCCGGTGAAGCACTCCAAGACAAAACACATTGATATCAGGTATCATTTCATTAGAGATATTCATGAGAAACAGCTGATAAAGTTAATCAAAGTTGACTCAAATGAACAATATGCTGATTTGTTCACAAAGGCATTTGATGAACAAAGATTTAAGTATCTCATATCAGCAATTGGGATGATAAACATTGAATAACTACTCTTTTGAAGACCTTTTTAAATGAGTAATGTCTTGTGTCAATACAATTTAAGCCCTGTTACAAAAGATCTTTAAACTATTCCAAGTGTAAATTCCTTCCGAAGAGGAACTAACTCTCGGAAGATATTCTTGAATATCTTCCGAAGCTAAATTCCTCAATGGAAATTTTCTTCTCGGAAGAGTTTTGGTCTCGGAAGAAGCGATTGATTCTATATCAGATCTACTTCCGAAACTTATACAACTCTCCATTCGGAAAGACAGCTTTACCTTCGGAAGCAATGCCTTGCTTCGGAAGATAAGTGCCTTCAAAGGACAATTTTACCTTCGGAAGCAATATCATGCTTCGGAAGAGAAATTGCCCTCGGAAGAAAGTTACCTTCGGAAATGTTTTACCCTCGGAAGTAAAGGTTTTTTTATGTAACGGATATCTTTTGGGCCCCACTCTGTAAAAAGTAAAGATTTTGTTGATATGTCAGATTATTAAAATTATCCTTGCCGCCAACATCATTTCTCCGCCGTAAACCACCATACCACCCACAGTAACCCCAAAACAGTTACCCTATTACCACCCCATACCACTATCCACCCCTTTTTAAATAATCTTGACTTATCAATTTCATCTTCTTTTACCACTTCACAGCCAATCCCTTCACTGTCAAACCATAAATCTCACTCAAAATTTCAAGCTTACCTTTTCTCCAATGGCGCTAAACCCTCAGCACAACCAAGTCGCGTACTTGACTCGTCAAGGGATGCGACTTCACCCAAATCATCACCTTTCTCACCGAATCCACCTACCTCACTGCACTCACAGTTAACCCAACCGTATACTCCAACCATATGTCAGAATTTTGGAGCAACGGAGAAACTACAGTGCTGAATGGGGTTCGAGTCCTGAGAACCAGAGTTTGTGGCCAAGAGTTGGTCATCAATGAACAGATCATCAGGGAGCATCTCGAGCTTCACGATGATGGGGCTCCTACTGAGTTCCCCAAGGAAGACTTGGAAGGCACCTATATCCTCATGGGATATGGAGGCGATGTCAGCAGGTCCACAGTTCAACTTCTCTTACCATTGGAAGTTCTGCTGCACATTGTTTGCACTGCCTCTCCAACAAATCAGGGGGTTGGGATCAAATCCCATATGAACTAGGATGCCTAGTTCATGGGTTGGTGAGAGGCCTCAGATTCAACTACTCACGATTCGTGTTGAACAACCTAATCGCCAATCTCAGCAGGGATACATTCTTCATGTATCCCGATTCCTTCAACACATAATCAACTGTGAGATGGAACCAAGCAAGCTTGTCTGTGCAGCTGCTCTTCCTGTTCCACACATGAGGCCTACCATCTTCAAAACACTGAAGAAGATGTCCACCAACTTCACTGGACGGTACACTCCATTACCTCCAGAGATGACTGAGCGCATAGCTCCTGGTGACATCCCTGTTCTCCCCACAGGTGATGAACCCACACCAGCAACATCCACCACAATACCAAAACCTCTTTACCATCAAAGCCACATATCAGAGACGTCCCAAACGAACCCTTGTTCAATCTACTCTGATTGAACAAGCTCCTTTGTTCACACCGAAAGGACTAGAGTGGAATCATGGGCTCCCACTCAGTCCGAGGTCACACCATCCTTCACATTTGACCTCAATGTGGGTTTTGAGCCTCCTCAGTCTCAAACCCCTGAGCCCGAACCCAAGCCTTAAGCCCACAGGGTGAGTCTTCACATCCCCTGTGCAGCCTTCTAGGGACAGCCCCACCATAGGCTCAATGCCTGTAGACATTGATCAAGGTCCCGGGTCAGTAGGACTAACCACCCTCTCTTTCACTGACCTTTTACTCCGAACTGATGAAGAGATTACATCTCTCCATGGCCATGAAGTTGATCTACAACACCCACTAGAGATCAACAGAGCCAAGAGGGATCCCTTGTCTCTAGCCCCCATCAGAAGCCTGCTACTGAGGTGAGTCCCACTGATGTGGAGGGGCCTCATGTAGACTCAGCTGCCACTACTCAGAGTCTCTCATTGAGCTCTCAGGACAGTGGTAACATCATTAGGACTGAGTCTACGGCAACTTTGCCCATTGACATCTCTGAAAGAGATGACTCTGAGCAAAGGAAACCAGGGTGCCAAGAAACCACATCTGGTGGTGAGAGTGAGCATACTAGGTATGTTATCTCATCTCCCCGTGATTCTTCCTATGAAGATGAGGGAAGTATGCAACTAACACTTCAGTACTTGCTTTCTAAGGTCTCCAACCTGGAATCACAGGTGAAGATCTTAGAATCAAGGACTGCCACTCAGCAACTTGAGATTAACTCTCTCAAGGCTAAACTAGCTGAGAAACAGACGGAGAGGTCTGTTAGGCATGTACCAATCCAGGTCTCAATGACTTCTTCCTCTAGCTCATCTAGCTCTCAAGATGATGCTACCAAAAAGGGGGAGAAAGTTCAGAGACAAACACCTATGGAACCACAGACCCAACTCATTTCCACCCAACAAATCATTACACCACCTGAGTCATCTTAATCCTTTCTGGAGATTGACTCAAGGATGCTTCAAGATCTCTACAGACTTTTCACAAAGTTTGTATTGAGATCATCCCTAGAACAGCCCAGCCCCGACACCACACTTGCATACTTTGGGGCTGAGGAGCTTCAAAGACTGACTGCACCTTCTACCACTGTGGAGGAAGTTGGTCAACCTAAGGTCTTCATGGAACCTGAGATTAGCTTCGAAGGGGAAATGGGGACTGATGGCCCAGCAACTAAAACAGATGGGACAGAATCTGCAGCAGTCTCATCTTCCGAAGCTCTAGCTGAGGCTTCCGAAGCTTACATGGAAGCCTCGGAAGAACAAGACAAGTCTTCCGAGGCCGAAATAGAAGCTGCGGAAGGCTTATTTCAGATGTCTGAGGAACTGACCATCACAGATGTCATTGTTGAAATGCATCTGAGGTGAGCAGGGAGGACATTTCTGAAATACCTCCAACCCAAGCACCAGCTGAACTTCTCTCTCAATCACAACCCTCCATCCAAGAACCACCACAGTCAAGCACAATCAAAGACAAAGGCAAAAGAAAATTGACTGCGGAAGAGCTTCAGGAGGAGGAGAAGATTGAGAAGGCCAAAAAGAAAGGTCGGTTTCCTACTGAGAAGCTGTTAGCTGCTAGTTCTAAAGCAGCTGCAGCCAATCAGGAAGAAATCAACCAGAGGAGAAGAACAGCACTCATTGACCAGCTCATCAATCTAGGAGCTGCCAATGAGGAAATACTCCTGCTACCATTAGAGGAGTTGGTGACTTTGGAGAGGTCAACCAGGCTACAACAAGAAAGGGAAGCCAGGTTGGCCTTGGAGAAGAAGAACAAGAGCAGAGGGAGGCAGCCCTGAAGCTGAGAGAAGCTAGGATCAAGTTCCTTCTCTCAAGAGGCTTCAGTCTTCCTGAACTGTCTCCACATGATGATGATATGATCCTGCTGCTCCACAACAAAGAGCAGGATCAAATGGAGAAGGAAAGGAAGAAGGCTGCTAGGGAGAAGCTGAAGGTGAAGAGGAAGAGGGAGGAAGAGAAGGAGGTCACTGCTGCCAAGAAGTCAATGACAAAGCCTGGATGAAGGACTACCTCCGGGCTCATGGCTTCTCTGGTAGGCAGGTGGGACCTATGTCCGAAAGGACACTCCAGCGGATAGTCAGTGAAATAAAGGCTGACATCCGTTTGGGGAAAAGGAAGGAGATGTACAGGAGGATGAAGGGAATGGTCTTCACCCCAGCCACTCAACCACAGCCACAACCCACACCAGAGCCAACCCTTTTCCATTAAACCTGAACCCACTGATGAAACCTTTACCCCTCAACCCACAACTCTACCCAAACCTACCACATCACCTCAACCACCCAAACTACCCATCCTAAAACCCAAGACTCAACCCAAAACCACTAAACCTAAGCCTACCCAACAACAACCAAGATCATCCCCTCAGCCTCCTAAACATCTCTCCTTTGAAGAAATAAAGGAGTTCAAGACGAGGCTCATTAACTGCACTACCTTGAGCAGTATCTCCTGTGAGGGAGAGCTTATCAACATCACCTATGTTGATAACTCTTCAAGCTCCCTCACCCTAGGCCAATTTCTTGAATTGCCTAAAGAACCTTGGGCCAGTCTGCAAGACTTCTTGGTCTCAACTCCGATACCCTCAATGCTGAGGAGAAGAGGCTAAGAAGAAGACTGGTGACTCTACTGGATACCAGGAAAGAGGACAGGATTTTGGTCAATCTCCTGGACCTAGAAATGCAATAATCCAGTGGAGGTTCGATGAACCTTCTCACAATTTGTTGTGGAAAGGGAGAATGGTGAAACCAACAGGCTCAATGCCACTTCTCTACTGCATCTCAGCAGATTTGATCTTGCTGAGCTTGCAGAGAAGCCATTCTCCAATCCCTCCAACTCTGAGACTGCTGCACACATCAGAAACCACATCAGCGGTCTCCACTTGGCTGAACGAAGTAGAAGAGCCAAGATTGAAGAAGAGTTGAAGCTGAAAAGAGTGGAAGACAAGGAAAGATCAACCACCAAAGGCACAGCCTTTCTACAGATGGTGGAAGGTCCTGAATTGGAAACCAATAGTTCGATGGGAATATGACTATACTTCCCATCAACTAACTCTTTTCAGAGGGCCACAACAGAGGGTACACATAATCCAAGGTGACAGAGTAGAGGTTCTGTCCACCAAGATTTGTACAAGATTCTCAGCATCACAGCAGGAAAGAATGAAGACACTGATAAACACCTGCTTTCCTTGGTGCTGAGAGCTTTGAGAAGAAGAGAGAAGTGAAGTTTTGGTAGCATCAGCCTAGGGGGAGTTTGTTGGATCACAATAAGGCTGGTGCAACCAAATCACTTCATAGTCACTTTTGGTACTACATAAAGGGCTTCCGAAGCCAAGAAAAGATCTTCCGAGAGTCTAAGAACAACAGCTGAAGATATCTATGAAGGCAAAAGCTGAAGTAACTGCTGAAGACAACAGCTGAAGCAACAGTGAAGACTATCTTCCGAAGACAAGTCTGATGAAAGAGCTGAAGACAAAGTCTGAAAGCTTCCGAAGACAAAGTCTGATGAAAGAGCTGAAGACAAAGTCTGAAAGCTTCCGAAGACAAAGTCTGATGAAAGAGCTGAAGACAAAGTCTGCTTCCGAAGACAAAGAAGACTCCAAGCCTCGGAAGAAGCAGTCTTCGAAGTATAAGTGCCTTCGGAAGAAGTTATTCTCCGAAGACTTTATCCTTCGGAAGACATTGCTATGTCCAGCAGATAAAAGTATGGTCCCTGACAGTCCGCTGCAGACCTCTGATACAGCATGGCATCTTCCTAAAGAGCCATGTTGTTGACCATACTTTATTCTACTGTTCACCTTTTTATGATAGTACATGTTACCAACTTTAGTTGGTGACAAAAGGTAAGTCAGGGACATGTCCTGACTACAACTCTCAGGCACAATGTCTGAAAGACCTCACCTAGAGTCTTGTAGTATAGATGTAAGGTTAGAGGTGTCCAGCTGGTATCAAAGTATATCCGGCTGTAGGTAGTATTATATATATCTTCTCCCTGTAACTCTTAAGCAAGTGATTTGAGTCCAAGTGTCTTGTAATCCTTTGAGTTGAGAAGCAATATATAAAAGTACCTTGAAAATTTATCTGCTGTTAAGTTTCTTACTGCTTGATACTTGTTATATTGTGATCAACTCTTCATAGACTGCTTGCCGAGTGTGATTCACAGTGAGTTGAGAGAAAAACACCCGAAATCCGATCCTGCAAATGCCACCAAAGTGTGCAAATGACCACAAAAAGAGCAATACACGGAAAAAATTGAATACTAGCGTAATCAAGCTGATAACTTATGTTGTTGGTGCGCTATGTGTAAAAGAAAATAAGAAATGCTCTAACAAGGAGATAGGTTGTGTGCCTCTCTGCTGTGCGATGGCACTGACCTGAGGATAAGCATAACCTACATATTCTAGACCTCATTGTTGTTTGCCGCCTCTCTGCTGTGCGATGGCACTGACCTGAGGATTGGCTTCTCTTTGAAAGATCTTAGAATAGTCTCTTCTTGCAAAAATACCTAAAGACCGCTCGAAAGTCCTTTAAGGAATGCTGATTACCATATAAGTGTGGGATACACAAATGTTGTTTGAATAATATAACATAATTCATTACCAATGTATATCAAAAGTCTGTGTATGAATTTAAGTGGACAAGTATACTGACAATCGTCTTGTATGCACCGACTGAAGTTGACGATCAAAGTGTTTTACGTATCATATCAAACATGATTCCCAGTTAGTACTTAGAAGTCTTAGATCAGAACAAACTGTGATATGTCATCATGAAAAATGAAATCAACTCATAATGTTCCAAGTAATGGTGTATATGCATGTCTGATTCCAAATGAGTCTGTTCCTGATATAATTTCAATGCTGATAGGCTACACAAACCTGCCCTAACAAAATCACAAAAAGATGTTCATTTTGTTCGTAGTTTAAATTTTATTTATTGGTTAGTATTAGTGTGTCAATGTCGGACTGTGTGTGTACGGTTATCTGTTAACGTCACTAAACGAGCTAAATGTTTATTAAAATTGTTTCTGAAAGGATAAAAATATCACGTCTGAGGTGATAAGTTGGTTAAATGGATAACGTCTGAGGTGATCGGGTGGTTAAATGGATCACGTCTGAGGTGATCGGGTGGATAAATGGATCATGTCTGAGATGATCAACGGCAGATAATGTTTTATCAATTGGTTAAGAAATCTAAGGGTCGGTAAATATAGTTGACTAAAATGGCATAAGTATAGCCCAATCGCACGACTGAATCTGATCTGAATCAGTCGTACGAATGGGGTATACAATTGAACACAATCGTACGATTAGGCCATGCGAATGAGCCCAATCGGACGATTCAAAGCGACTGACTATGGTAGACATCCGAATGAAGGTCAATCGTACGACTGAAGATGGACGATTAGGTGAACTGTACGACTGACACTCAGTCGTACGACTCAACAATACGACTAGGCTCAGTCGCACGACTAAGTCATCCGACTAAGCACAGTCGTACGACTGAAGGTTGCCCTAGTATAAATACCAGGGAAATCGCCCTCAGTCGCTCACTTGACCTAATCGCCCACTTCACTCGTACGACATAGCGAAACTCTGCCAAAATTTCCAAAACATCTTAAATCTCGATTACATTGTTTCTGACACTTGCACTCGCTCATACAGGTACTAAACAAGAGGAATCATCGAACAAACTGTGTCGAATCATCCAAAATGGCACAAATTATGACCGAACAGTACTCGTAATCTTAATAGGCTTAATAGACCTTAAACCTGAACTTAACGATCAAATTAAGGTTACAATAGGCTTAATCGGCTAATTCTGAGTGCAATGAGCATAATTTTGATGTTTAACACTTAGTATTGCTCAAAACAGGAATTTGAATGAACAAATAGTCAAATGAACGACTGGTCATGCTGATGAACTTCAATCGTACGACTGAGCTGTCCGATTGGCTCAATCGTACGACTGAGTTGGACGAATGATTCATTCGTACGACTGAACCTGCGAATGGGTTCAGGCGCACGACTGAGATACACATATGTGAAGACATGCGACTAAGTCCAATCGCAGGACTCAGTCGTACGTATGAACTCAATCGTACGACTAAATCTCAGTCGCATAGTTCAATTGCACGACTGGAATTCAGTCGTTTGTTCAGTCGCACGATTAAATAAAAGGTTTAATGTTCATTGACTGAAATTAGCTATCTTCCACATGATCTAACGTTTACTTGGTTTGTGTCACAGATGGCGAGCAGATGGCCTATGAGCACTAAGCATAATATATGTGCACATCTAGACTTGACATCCCGCAACGCAGCAGACTTTACTGGGATTATTACTTTTCTGCACCGTTCGAGGATCTCCAGAGTGATATCTGCTCAGTGTACACCATATAGATCGATACAGCAGGCGTTCTGGGAGAACGCAGTGGTGGATAGGTCGACTGATCCCTATTCCATCAGGAGTTCTATTTTTGGAGAGCCGATACAGATTTCTGAGAAGGACATACAGACGGTCCTTGAATTTGGGGATGATGCTGACTGCCCAACACGACTACACCCCCTGACCGTCCTGGCTGCTTTATGGGCCAAATATTCGGGGGACATTAACACAAGCATGCTCAACAAGAGCAACTTGTGCCCCCAGTTTAGTATCTGGCTCATGTACTTCTGAGATGCATAGCATCCAGAAAGGGTGGATTCGATAAACTTTCAGACCAGATGCAAAACGCATACGTCGCTCTGGTGCTGAACCACCCATTTGGTTTCTCCAGGATGATATTCACATATATGGTGGAGAATATAGAGGCCAAAGGGAAAGAGGGATTCTGCATGTACCCTCAATTTCTGCAGATGATCATCGACCAGAAACTTCCACAGCTGCCCAAAGCCCAAGACGATGCAGTTGTTCTAGAGATCATGGATGATACTAAGTTGGGTAGGATGAAGGTCTACCGAGGGAAGCAAGTGAAACCCCCGGTAAGGAGTTTGTTTGGGCACCTTGCCCGGGAAGACTATGTGGCGCCAGCTCGGAGAAAGTGGCGTCACGATAACAGTGATTCTGATGTCGAGCCGATTGCTTTTCCCTCCGATGACTCCGACGACGACGATGATAGTACTGATCAAGGGGAGTTGGTCAGGAAGGACCAGAACTAGCCCCAATTCATCCGGATTTTGATGTGCAAGAAGAGGATGATTCTGATGATGTGCCACTTACTCGGACTGTGGGCAGTCGGGTAGTGGCCACTAAGGAGGGATTACGGGCGGTTAGTGGACGCTCAGGAGAGTCTGGAAGCTCCGTAGCTGATCCATCGTACACCCCAGCCTCTCCCAGCAGCCAAGGGGGAGCCTTCGCGTCAAGGGGGACTCGGAGGAAACATATGCCTCGTCCTCATGGGATGAAGCCCAAACGCAGGAGGATCACGCTTATCACTACCTCCTCTGCACCTACCACTTCCACCACCCCTACCCAAACCACCCAAACCACTCAAACCACCCAATCCACCATATCTCAAACACCTCAAACCACCACCACCACTGTACCACCTACTACTTCATTCCCACCGCCTCCCATATTCACCACAACCACCACAACCACCACCACTCACCAAACCCAACCCTCATCCAACCCCTCGAGCTCAGTTTTACCACCGGTCTCTGTGGCTGAGCAACTTGCTGCGCTGAACAGCATGGTGCTCCAGCTGCTAGCCTCTGATAAGGCTAAGACAGCTCAGATTCTCCAGCTGCAAGAGCAAAGTTCTACACAAGCAGCTGAGATTGAGAGACTGAGGGAGTTGACATCTTCGCAAGCTCAGCTGATCGCGGCACAGACAGATCAGATCACTGGTCTATTAGAGCAAGAGATTGAGACGGATAGGAAGTTGGAGAAGTTAAAGGCTGCAAACAAGTCTATCCTGCTCAAGCTCAAAGGGACTCAAAGTGAAACTCTAAAGATTGGAGAAGGTGATGGTGATAAAGGTGATGATGATGATGATGAGGATGATGATGACGAGGATGATGATGAAGATACTGATGATGAAGGTGACGAAGATTCACAGGACAAAGACGATGATGCCAATAAAGGAGACGCTGCTACATCTCCCTCTGATCCTGAACAAGAACAAAGATCTAAAAGAAAACAAGATCAGAGGGCCTCTTCTTCTGCTCCGTCTACCTCTCACTCTATAGAAGAACCAGCTCAGATTCAAGGCAAAGTTCAAGATTAGATGTTTATTTATTATTTAAACTTTGTACTTGAAATCTTGTATCAACTTCTGTTCTATGTATATAAAATTAAGGTTAAATCAACATCTGTTATGTGCTTAATGTAATACTTACTTGTACTGTATTTGGTTGTTGAACAGGTTCAGCTAAACAAGTTGATGAGCACGATGTTGTGCCCCTTCGTCACATCGATTCAAAATTGACGATGATCCTCGATCTACAAGGGATTGTACAACGATCTGTCAGTTACACTGCTGAAGAGGGGGAGATAATACATGATTTAACAGATGAACAGATTGCTGAACTGTTTAGTCTGAATCTTGACGAGCTGGTGAAAGATGCTCCAGAGGTCGACATAGTCAGTGATGATGAATTACAAGACGTCGATGAACTGGAGATTGAGGACATCACGGCTGATGAGTATCCTCAGTATACTAACGCCGAAGGCAAAGTTCTCCTAGATCTGGGGGAAACTTTTGACAGCAGTATCTTCAACAAGGTTGAAGAGATGACAGCTGCTAAAGCTGCTACAGCCTCAGCTCCTCAGGCAAATGATGCCGATATGGCAGTCAAAAAGGCTGAATGGATTTCCTGCTTTGAGGAAATGAAGAAACAGCGTGTGCCAAACAAGTCAAATGCCTACACCAGCTCTATAAGGTCAAGAAACATCAGAAGGTGTCAGGCAAGATCATCAGCTGGGCATACTTTGAGGATCTCAAGGTATATGCCGTGAAGAGAGAAAAGGGAATAGAGTATTTCAGATTCCCACATGATCTGAAAACTCTTCCTGGTTTCAAGCTAAATCGTCTAGCTAACTTGAACCTCCTATATGCTATCCCCGGGAAGATATCTGGATGGTTCGAGAAGGCACTGAAGAAAGAGTACCATACAAGGTGGGTCAATTTAAACCTCAACAGCCCAGAAGGTTATTTCATAGGACTGAGGTTGACCCCACCTCAGGAAGACCAAAGGTGGTCTTGAGATGGCATCCTCCGCGCACTATGTCGCATATTCCATTGAGGGAGATGCCTCAGGATTTTGCACCCCATTTCAAATGGTGGTATTATGACTAGCGAACTGGTGAAGCCGCTATAGTTTTGGAGAAAAAAGGAAAGGTCGAGACAATAAGGGTGTTTGATCCGATGTGGCTAACCAACTTGTCTGAGTCTGATGTTTATATCTTATTCAAGTGGCCACTGTTCTTTGACACACAGGATATTGTGCAAGCACTGCAGTTCCAACATGTTATACTTATCTGCTTTGCACTGAATATTCATTCTGGGGTCTCGAGAGAAGAAAGGGTGAAAAGATATGAAGAGTTCAAGAAAGAAGTTAAATCTTAGATAGAACTAGGTCCAAGGGGAGTTTGTTGGTACACATGTCCCCAGTTCTAGTCTAGTGATTTCAAATGTAATTGACTTCTATCTTGTAACACGTATGTAAGGTTTAATCATTGTAAGGAAAACTCTTCAGTGAATGTTGCTTGATTACTTAATGTCATATCTATTATTATTGTTCGTTGTTACACGCATATATGAACAAGTTATATAGGTTATAGACTTGTTAGACATGTTCTGAATCAGTTAAGTTCAAGAGTGTGTTTAACTAAGTAATCTGATTCAGTCGCACGACTAGACCATGCGAAGGGCCAATCGGACGACTGAACCAGGAGATTGAGTCAATCGCACTACTGAGTCATGAGACTGACTCAGTCGTACGAATGAGTCAATCGTATGACTCAGTCGCACGACTGATCCAGTCGCTTGGCTCAGTCGTACGAATGAAAGCTGTAACCTATAAATACCACTTAATTCGTAGAAAAACAGGACACTTCGAATATTCATAACCCTAGTCGACCCAGAGCGCCCTGTTCGTGAATTCCAACTTCATAGAACGTCCGAGATCATTCCTATTCAATTCTTAATGTTTTCTAATCGTTAGGATTGATCTTGATTTCGTTCTCCCTGATTGGATCGCCAATCAAATAGGATTCCGCACTATTTGATCTGGTACAACGAAGAATCAGTTAGTACTCCGTACGTACACGGTCCTAACAAAGGAAAGACAAGCAATTCCACCCAATTCACTATGCGAGCAAGACCTTAAACGACGCACAGAAAACTACACAACCACCGAGAAAGAACTTCTCGCAGTAGTTTTCGCATTTGACAAATTCTGCTCGTATCTAGTCCTGTCAAAAACAGTCGTCTATACCGATCATGCAGCCCTACGTTATCTGTTTAACAACAAGATGCAAAGCCGAGATTGATACGATGGATACTTCTGCTTAAAGAATTCGACATTGAGATTCGTGACAAGAAAGGAGCAGAAAATCTAGCGGCTGATCATCTTTTGCGTCTTGAAGATTCAAACCATCCACAAACCGTGGAATTCAAAATAATGATAATTTCTCTCATGAATTCCTTTTGAACATCCAATCTTCAATCGATGAGTATCCTTGGTTTGCCGACTTCGCAAACTATTTGGCAAGCGGAATCCTTCTTAAAGGAATGACTTATCAGCAAAAGAAGAAATTCTTTACCGATATTAAGCATTACTATTGGGAAGATCCATACCTATTCAGAATCGGTGCGGACCAACTCATTCAAAGATGCGTGTACGGAAGTGAAGCGGAACAGATCCTAAGGCACTGTCATGAAGGACCCACAGGAGGCCACCATGGAGCAACTCTAACAGCCAAAAAGGTCTTTGATTCTGGATTCTATTGGCCAACGATCTTCAAGGATGCTCACAACATGGTACGCACCTGTGATGCATGTCAAAGAGCAACCAACATCTCGACACGGGATGAGATGCCTCAGAAACCCGTTCAAGTATACGAGGTATTTGATGTATGGGGTATTGATTTCATGGGGCCATTCCCAGTATCATTTGGAAATCGTTACATCTTAGTAGCAGTTGATTATGTCTCAAAATGGGCCGAAGCTCAAGCCCTGCCTACCAACGATGCAAGAAATATTGTCAGATTCCTTAAGAAATTATTCTCTCGTTTTGGTACCCCCAAGGCTTTGATTAGTGATAGAGGGACCCATTTCTGTAACAACCAGCTCGAAAGAGCAATGGCTCGTTATGGAGTAAACCATCGCTTTATAACCGCTTATCATCCATAAGCGAATGGGCAAGCGGAAGTCACTAATCGAGGTATCAAATGAATCCTAGAAAAAACCGTAGGACAAAATCACAAGGACTGGTCTGCCAAGCTAGACGATGCATTATGGGCTTTTCGAACAGCCTTTAAGACTCCCATTGGCACAACACCGTTTAAACTCGTTATGGGAAGTCGTGTCATCTACCTGTGGAACTCGAACATAAAGCCTATTGGGCACTCAAAGCAGCAAACCTAGACCAAGGCCTTGTAGGAAAGAATCGATTTCTACAAATCCATGAACTAGAGGAACTGAGAGAACAAGCATATGAAAACGCTAGGGTTTACAAGGAAAAGACAAGGAAATTCCACGACTCTCGTTTAAGGAGCACTAAACGATTTCATGTGGGGGAACGTGTCTTACTGTATAACTCTCATTTACGTCTGTTTCCCGGAAAGTTAAAATCACGTTGGTCTGGACCTTACACAATTAAAAATGTGTTTCCCAATGGTGCCATCGAAATTGACAACCACGACGGTTTAAGTTTTAAAGTGAATGGACATCGTTTAAAGCCATATAACGATGGGCCAACCAAGATTTTCTCGGAGGAATTACACATCCGCCCCGACGAGGATTAAGTGTGGGGAAGGGTCGCGTCGAAGACCCGAAACGAAAACACGGCACTTGTACATAGATTTTATTTGAAATTTTTAGCTTTTTGTAGGACTCCCAAGTACAAGCACGGGGCCGTGCCCCACCAAGCACGCCCCCGTGACTCTGACAAATACTTTCCACGATCTCCGCTGACGACTCTGGAACGTTACAGGACGAATTTAAGACGAGTTTCTGACAAACACGGGGCCGTGCCTACCCAAGCACGCCCCTGTGATCAACTTTGCAGACCTGTGTACAAATACCACACTTGTTTCAAGCTTTCATCACACCCATTTCTGCTCAAAATCTCACAAAGAAAGGATGAAAGAATCCAGTCAAGGAAGTTCCAATTGGAATCCTGCAACGAAGCCCCGGTCTGAAACGAGAGAACCAACAACTCAAGAGTATTTCTTTAAGCTCCATGAGCTAATCAAGAAATTGACGGAGATGAATCTCACCGCAACTCAACGCTTGGCTGAGCTTATCCAGAGAGTTCAGGACATGAGCGAGAAGCTTGTTTCCATCAATCGTTGGCTTGCGGAACTTAGCAACCGCACTTCGCACTACCCTATCCAGACCCTTCCACATGAAATGTGTGGAGGCTTCTTCTAGAGGCATTTCATAAAGGGTCATGTGCGCTAGTGCGCGTTAAGGAGTCTGGTTTTGCAGTTTCAGATTCCTGGTTATTAACGTATTATGTAATCGTAGGAGATAGGAAAATGTAATTGTCGCTTGGTTTGCTTATTTGAATTCTAGAACTAAATTCGTAACTTCTCTGATGAATTGGATACGTCAAAACTTATCTGGGTAAATTACGCAACGCGCGAAATTGAAAACAACGAACAAGAAGACTGAACCAAATCTGTATAAGGTGATCACGGCCCCGTGCCCACATAGGCACGCCCCTGTGACGACAAAAATTCGACAAATCTGACTTGTTTTAGCATTTTGTCTTGTTCCCTAATCAATGATGAGTGTTAAAACCTGAAGTTTTGACCTGCAACTTCATTTCTTCTTCATTTTGCTATCATTTTTCAAATTCTTCCTTCATATTTTCAAGCATCCTTTCAAGAAGTTAATCAAGAGGTTAGTATGTCATTTTCCATGATTATGATAGCCATTTGCATGTATTTAGGTGATTAGGTCTCTAAACAACCAAAATCCTAATGATTATATGTAAGAGCTTATGCCTAAACGTTATGGAATTATGAATGCTTCATGCCTTCTTGTTTATGTTCTCTTGAAAGTTGATTAGTGTTAATTAGTATAATTAGTTAGTTTTTAGTATTAATGTTTTCCGTTAGTGTAATAAGACTATCTTCATAATGTGTGGTGATTTCTTTGTTAATCATGTTCAAGATTACAAGAATTGGTAAGTAGTGTTGAAACATTATATCTTTTTGTCTTGAATTATTAACAATTGATAAAATGTTTAACATATAATCTTTGGTTTTTCAAGCAAAAAAATGACGAATTCATGCTTAATCAAGGATTTACAAACAAAACCACATTGGCTCGAGTTGAAATTTCATGATTCAAAATGTTAACCGCACCCCCACATTTCAAAAGACATACCCCCATGTTTAATAAATTTTTCTTAAAAAGCAAACGTGTCAACTATTTTTCAACACAAGTTCACAAAAAGGGTGACGTGACTTTTGAAAATCAATTTTTGTCCCTAAAATAAATAGACTATTCCGAAAATCTGTTTTGTATATGTTAACTGATTTGTCTAAATTTCAGGATCATAAACCATCCATACTTACAATTTGGAGAAAACTGTGAAAGATGGTGTCGTGATCGATTGCAAAGGCTCTTGCAAAGGGCTGAAAGGTCACATTTGTAAGCCGATGAAGAAACCTTGACGGCTGTCGGACAGCTCGAAAGATATAACAATTTATTGAGTATTCAGTGGAAGCGGTTGTTTTCACAAAACAGGCCTTCCATTTATGAACTAACTCTTGAATTTTTAGCATCTTTCAAATTCAGCATGAAAGACTCCGATCCTTGGGATGAGGAAGCAGTTACATTCAGGCTAGGTGGACATTGGCGGAAAACATCCATCGCTTTGTTTGGTGTCTATCTGGGAATATATACAGAACAGGAAATGGAGGAGGAAGCAATCTCAGGAATGCCAGCTTATCATACATTTCCAGATGAGGAAAGTAGGGACGCAGAAAGTGGCGCCATGAGAAAGGCATTTTGGGAGAAGATTGGAACAGGGGCGTTCAACTCAAGTAAAACCAAGAGTAGTCAGATTCGGGACCCATTGCTACGATACATACATCGGTTGCTTAGCCATTCGATAACAGCTTGTGGACAAAGCGAGGGAGTTATTAGTTTGAGAGACTTATTTATCTTATACTGTATGACTAATCATTTGCCCTATAACATTGGGTATTTGTTTTGTAACTTGTTTGCCAGGAACGCAACTGCAGGTGTCCCGACACCAATGTTTGGAGGAAGCTGGATCCTGAATTTATACGAGAGTTATGGGTGTAAAACGGAGGGAACCGAAGGATTAATGCCAGGATTGTTGGATTTAAGCATTTGCACAAGCATGTACATGATCACAACCTTACCAAATTGACAACCGAGATTCATGGATGGGAAGGGACAAATCTAGGATCCGGCAGATCCCGAGGAGATTATCATGGACCTTGATATACCAACACATCATGAAGACGCCGGGGCCTCCAGCTCACACGCCGGAGAATTTCCAACCATGTTAGACCTCTATGAAGCAATCCAAACCACCATGACCATGCAAGGAGATCATTCGAATACGCGCAACAAGCTTTCAACCACGTCGAAAATCTGAACTCTTGAGTGGACGACCTGATCAATGATGTCACGTACATCAGAAACCGGATGTATCATGAGTGGGGGGATATCCCACCACAAAGCCCTTGAAAATCCACATCACTTTCAGGGGCCGGGCACAGTCGTTTTGTGCCATTCTATCCTTTACTTTATGTTATTTTCTTTTTATTTTGTGTGTTTAGGATTTTATGTTTTCAATAAATGGATGATATTTCAGGTGATCCCGATGGTTCTCGCAAGCAAGACACAAGTCAACTTCATAATATTTTGGGGAGTATCTCGTTTCCATTCCTTGTTTTAATTTATCTATCACATTGGGGACAATGTGAATTTTAAGTGTGGGGATGTGATTAATCGAGACACATACTTAATACTTTGCTAAAAACAGGTCCAATTAAAATTTTCAACAAAATCACTTAACCATTAATTTTTGTGACACGAAGCCAAAAATTTAAACAATTTTTGATAAGCCAAATTATAAATATACGTTTTCGGGAAATAAATAAGTAAATAAGAGAAATCCAAATCAAAGTTGAAATTTTTTTTGTGATATCCTTAAAAGCAATAATCAAGTAAACATATGTAATCATGCAAAATGAAACACTTTTCCCAATTCCATCCATTTGTGAGTTTATTTTTGAGCCTTAAACAGCTTTTGCAAACCTTTGCAATTTTACTTTCATTCTGGACTCTCTCAGAGTACCTCATGATACGTGTGATTAGAACTTGCTTTGGGTATACATTTCAAGACCTTAATTAGTATTTTTAGCATAAAAATGAGTTAGGCATTAGGAAACCCTTAACCATTCAGCCCCAACCATTTTCTTTTAATCTTCCTTACCCGAACATCAACTCTACTTAGCCCCGTTGAGCTTAAACATTTTATTTTTATCACCCGAATCACCAAGTCACTCAACCAAAAAGCCTTCAACAAAATCATTTTTCGTTAAAGACACGATTTTGGTTTATAAAAAAAAAGAAAGAAAAGAAAAGAAAAAAAGAGAAAAAGAGAAAAAGAAAGAAAAAAATTTGGTCTTTTACCGGCAGACCTAAAAGAACTGAAATACATTCTTTGATTTTAATTTGCTTTGTTGCCTTCATCACGCAAAACCGGGACTTCCCCCGGAAATCCGCGAACAAATGTACAACCTCACGTACGACGCAAGAAAGAAATGGCGAAAAAGGAACAAGTTCCGCCATTTTGTGGAATTTCAAAAAGCGCTATAAAGAGACGGCAAAAAGATACGAAAGATGCCCGAATTGTGGAAATTGGTCACACGATGGAAAATGCAAAAAGACCAAACTGAATCCCAATACGAATACACAGAACTGATCCGATTGGGTGCTATTAGGCTTCAAGCCGAACGATCCTTACGAAAGGATAGTTTTGTGTATCTTCGGGTAAAGGATGAAATAAGGTTCTAAAGGCAAAGTATGGTCTTGACAATCTGACCTTAAACGAGTCCTCAAGTTAGCATATCCCTTCTAGCTTGAAGTATTGTATAGGGAACTTTTTACTGCTTTCCTTGTAGTCTATGTTAGAAAAATAAACCAAGACCGTCGTCTTTAGCATTTAGCCACTTTTTCCAAACATTCCACCCCGAGCCCTAGCCAAGTTACAACCCATCAAAGACCTAATGATTTATTCAAGTAAATACCTAAGTAGGTGGAGAATTGATCCCTTAGTAAGCTTATGACTCCACACGTATTCATGCTAGGCAATTGAGCGTATTAGTCATACTTCATCTTATGTATGATTCCATATTTCAGCCGAGCGTGAGTGTAATTTGTGAGGAGTATGGATTTTTGCATGGTTATAATCTTTACTAACAATCCCATTGCTTGCTAGGATATCATTCTATACATGCTTAAAATGATTGCTTTGGATGAAATAATTTTTACTTGCATATTTCCCGAAAGACATATTTATCTTTTGTTTTATTTGGTTTTTGGTGGAGTTGTCATTTTAAGTGATTTGCTTAAGGACAAGCAAAGTTTAAGTGTGGGGATATTTGATGTGCTCCAATTATACATAAAAAACACTATCAAAAGCACATCATTTATTCCTTGATTCCTCCCGAAATATGGTGATTATGTACTTAAAATCATTTATTGTGTTTTCAGGTGTTGTGAAGGGCAAGATGGACAAAAGCATAATGGACAAGAAATTGAAGAAATCCAAGCTTAAAGCTCCAAGCATGGGGCCGTGCCTCATTAAGCACGCCCCCATGCCTTGCCTGAAACACCCCCCGTGCTAATTTGGCACACCCCCGTGATTGGACATCTGACAGGACAAAAGTACTGTCCCCCAAAAGTCAACACGGGGCCGTGCCCCATATGACCACGGGCCGTGATCCCCCATTTCACGGGGCCGTGCCCAATTGTCACGGGGCCGTGCCCGACAACCCCTGCGCGTACGATCCGACCCACTTCCGTAAGCATTGTACTAACATGGGGTCGTGCCTTTTTGTCACGGGGCCGTGCTTAAACACTCCGGGAAGCCTATAAATAGAGGGCCAAGTTCTTCATTTTGCAAGCTTTTGGTGGAAGGGATACTCTGCAGAATTCTCTCGGGAATCAAGCTTTGAAGACCATTTGGAGGCTCGGGAGGTGCATACAACACTTGGAAGAAGCTCGGGATTGTCTAAACACCATCCATTGTGGATCATTGGTTTGATTGTTCTATTTTATCAATGAATCCATATCTATCTTCTATGTTGTTGTTATATTACAGCTCGTTATGAGCTAAACTCCTATTATCATCCTACTGGATGAAACTTATGTAATTTGTGATGAATTAATGGTGTGATAAATATTGTGTTAATGTATGGTGGTCTTGGGAAAACTTTCGATGGGTAGCACCTACATTTGAACGGGGGGTTATAAGTTTATGGTTTGTAATTGTGATTGTCATACACGGTTGAAAAACGTATGATCAACTTTTATTCATAACAACTATGGCTAATTAACTAGAGATGGTTATTAGAAATCATAAGACCTTAACTTTCTGATCATTTACGGGTTCCCTTTTATTAGTCTGAGAAATCTACAGTAATTGTTATGGTTTTCTAAAATTAATGGTATGTTAGAATAGAATTTGATCAACTCTCTTCTTACATTAAGTTATGTTTTCAGAAATCGTATGTCGAAAAGGACACAAAAGATTTACCTACATCACTAGGGCCTTGACCTAAGCATAAATCTCAACCTGTGTTGGTCCTGGTCACTACGGAGCGGATAGAAGAAATCGCGCCAGCTCATCTTTATAAACGTTAACACAATTACTTTATTCAATATCTTTAATCACACCACCACTTCATCACAATTACATAAGCGTAATCCAAGTTAGGATGATAGCCTTTATTCCCTGATTTTAAATCCAAAAGTTTCAACTTGTTTTACTTTATTTATTATTTTATTGTTAGTTTAAAACCCTAAAGAAACCCTAATTTACATCAATGCAACTTATCATTCTCTTAAACAAAATTGATAGTCAATTATAAGGATTGTTGAGTAGTCTTAGTGTGTCCACGGATTGACACTCTCGGTTCTTACCAACACTATATTACCTCACGATAGGTACACTTGCCTTTTGTGTGTGTATTAGTATTAGTAATAACCATTTAAAACTGAATTTGTGCGAAAAACCCTTATCAAATATATATACTTTCACACCGCATCAAGTTTTTGGCGCCGTTGCCGGGGACACACGGCAAGTTTGAAAGACAATCTAAATTTTTGACTGTCCTGTTTATATCTTGTTAATATTTTTTGTTCAAATTCATTTAATTTTGTAGTTAGTTTACCTTAGTTAGTTTAGTTACATTTGCCTGATTCATTTTAAGCCTAGTTAGTTTATGCTTCCTTAAGATAGTGTATGTCCGACTCGTCTAGTCCTGAACTTGTTTCACCTCTTTCGGAACCTGAACGACTTTTCCGACAAAGGTTACGTGAAAGGCCGCAACAAGCAGCAACAATCATCGAAGAAGACATCTCGGAAGATACACCATCCGAAGGAGACATGGCTAATCAAGACGAGGAAATGAATGACGCACTATGCCACACCATCAATCGACGGTTATGAGTCTAGTGTTGTCCAACCAGCAATAGCGGCCAACAATTTCGAGATTAAGTCTAGTATTATCCAACTCGTAGAGAACTCTGTTCAGTTTCACGGATTGCAAGACGAAGACCCTAACGCTCACATCTCACGATTCCTTCGTATCTGTGCAACTTTCAAAATCAACAACTGTTCAGACGATGCTATTAGACTACGACTTTTTCCATTTTCACTTCGCGGCCGAGCCATTGACTGGCTTGATTCACTTCCGCCTGGTTCCATCACCACATGGGCGGAAATGGCTGAACAATTCTTGTTGAAATACTTTCCACCCGATCGCACTGCCAAATGAGAAGCAGCATCACAAGCTTTCGCCAAGACGTGATGAATCATTACACGCAGCGTGGGAGAGATATAAAGGTCTCCTTCGGAGATGCCCACATCACGGACTTGATCTGTGGCTGCAGTGTCAAACTTTTTATGATGCAATCAGCGGAGCACACAAACAAGCTGTAGACCAAAGTGCGGGAGGAGATTTCGGAAGTGTACACCAACAGAAGCATACCAAGCCCTAGAGAAGGCAGCTAAGAAGAGCTTTGCTTACAATCCCTTGAGAAACAAAATCACTCTAGAGGAATTCATCAAGTAGACTCTGAAACCTGATCACAGCCCAGTTAGAATCCTTAACCAAACGATTCGAACAATTGCAAGCTGAACTTAAAAGACTCCAACACACGATGCAACATGTGAAACTCACACAAGACAATGAATGTCCACAAGGCATTATGATGATTGAAGATGTTGACTACGTAGGAGGCCCAACAACTCATATAACAACAACTCAAATTGGAGGAGCAATCCGAATTACAGAGAAGCTGGTAACAACCAACATCATCTGGATTCAACCGTAGGCCACCTTACCAACAACAGAAACCACCATATCAAGGTCCAAGCAGTAGTAATCAAGACCGTGGAGCATCATCAATGGAAGATTTATTGCAGCAATTGTTGTTAACCACACAAGCCACAGATGAGTACATCCGGAAATCTGATCGAAGAAACGAGGAAAGGTTCCAAAGAAACGAGGCTGACATCAAAAGCAACAAAGCATCATTGCAAACCATTGAAAACCAGTAGGTCAGATAGCACAACAACTATCTGCAAGACCCCAAGGTGCTTTGCCTAGCAATACTGTAACAAACCCCAATGCTCAAGTCAAAGCCATCACCACCACTCAAGGTGATGCACCTGTATTACAGCCCATCCTTGAAGAAATAGAACTCGAGACACCACGTAATACAAGTGACAAGCAAAAGCAACCTGTCGTTGTTGAAGAACCAGCCAAGAAATACGTACCACCACCACCTTATGTTCCACCACCTCCATATCCCGGTCGTCTGAGACAACACGAATGGAGGCACAATATGGCAAATTTCTGGGATTGTTCAAGCAACTCCACATTAATCTGCCATTGGTGGAAGCCTTAGCCCAAATGCCAAATTATGCTAAGTTTTAAAGGGTGTATTGTCAAACAAGAAGAAACTGGAAGAGTTATCACATGTAGTTTTGAATGAGGAATGCTCAGCAGTTCTTCAAAACAAACTACCTCAAAAGATGACTGATCCAGGGAGTTTCACCATACCTTGCCTAATAGGAAATCTTTCTGTCAGCAACGCGTTAGCCGATTTAGGTGCTAGTATTAACCTCATGCCTTATGCAGTTTTTGAAAAGTTAAACTTAGGTGAGCCTAGACCTACTCGTATGAGCATTCAATTAGCTGACCGTTCTGTCAAATATCCGAGGGGCATTGTTGAAAATCTCTTAGTTAAAATCGACAAGTTCGTATTTCCCGTTGATTTGTGATCCTCGACATGGATGAGGATAAGAATGTTCCTCTCATCTTAGGTCGACCTTTCTTAGCAACCGCTCGAGCCCTCATTGATGTTTGCACCGGCAAACTCACACTCCGAGTGGATGAGGAGGAAGTGACATTCGACATAGGACAATCCATGAAACATCCTCAACATCATGACGATTCACTCTATTACATTGATTTTTGCGACTCAATCATAAGCTGTCATCTGAAGAACACTCGTCAAATTGAAGCTTGCGATACTCAATTAATAGAAATCCAAACCACTGAGCCCATCTGTGAGCACCAAATCATTCCAGAACTCGAAGTTGACGAAACATCATCTTGTCAAGAAGCATTTGAGATCATCGATCAAGAATTAGAACCTAAAGCCAAACCTTCATCGAAGACCCTCCGGCTTTAGAACTCAAAGAACTTCCATCTCATCTCGAATACGCTTTTCTTGAAATACCTCTCAGCTTCCTGTCATAATCTCATCCGCCCTATCAAAAGATGAGAAGAATAAATTACTCAATGTGCTGAAGGCACATAAACGAGCAATTGCATGGAAAATCATGGACATCAAGGAATTAATCCATCCTTTTGCACTCACAAATATTGATGGAGGAGGATTTCAAATCTGTCATTCAACCTCAAAGACATTTAAATCCGAGCATGCAGGAGGTGGTGAAGAAAGAAGTAATCAAACTGCTAGATGCCGGTTTGATTTACCCTATTTCTGATTCGCCTTGGGTCAGTCCCGTCCAAGTTGTTCCAAAGAAGGAGGAATGACTGTGGTAACTAACGAAAAGAATGAGCTTATTCCAACTCGTACGGTTACAGGATGGAGAGTTTGCATCGATTATCGCAAACTCAATGACGCCACAAGAAAGGATCACTTTCCTTTACCTTTCATTGATCAAATGCTCGAGAGACTCTCTGGAAAAATGTTCTATTGTTTCCTCGATGGTTTCTCAGGGTACTTTCAAATTCCCATTGCTCCCGAAGATCAAGAGAAAACGACATTCACTTGTCCATATGGCACTTTTGCGTATCGACGAATGCCTTTTGGATTGTGTAATGCTCCTGCTACATTTCAAAGATGTATGGTAGCAATTTTTCATGACATGATTGAACACTCAATGGAAGTTTTCATGGATGATTTCTCAGTCTTTGGAAACTCATTCGAACAATGTCTTGAAAACCTGGAGAAAATGCTGGTTAGATGCGAGGACTCTAACCTTGTTCTAAATTGGGAAAAGTGTCATTTCATGGTTACTGAAGGAATAGTGTTGGGACACAAGATCTCTCGAGCAGGCCTCGAAGTTGATCAAGCTAAAGTTGACACTATTTCCAAACTACCATATCCCACAACCGTGAAAGAAATTAGAAGCTTCTAGGTCACGCAGGATTCTATCGCCGTTTCATTAAAGACTTCTCAAAAATCGCACGACCGATGACTCAACTTCTTGAGAAAGATGCAAAATTCGTGTTTTCCAACGAATGCATCAGTGCATTTGATCTTTTAAAAGATAAGTTGGTCACCGCTCCAATTATGGTTTCCCCAGATTGGACGTTACCATTTGAACTCATGTGCGATGCAAGCGATTTTGCGGTAGGAGCCGTGTTAGGACAAAGGAAAGACAAGCAATTCCACCCAATTCACTATGCGAGCAAGACCTTAAACGACGCACAAGAAAACTACACAACCACCGAGAAAGAACTTCTCGCAGTAGTTTTCGCATTTGACAAATTCCGCTCGTATCTAGTCCTGTCAAAAACATCGTCTATACCGATCATGCAGCCCTACGTTATCTGTTCAACAAACAAGATGCAAAGCCGAGATTGATACGATGGATACTTTTGCTTCAAGAATTCGACATTGAGATTCGTGACAAGAAAGGAGCAGAAAATCTAGCGGCTGATCATCTTTCGCGTCTTGAAGATTCAAACCATCCACAAACCGAGGAATTCAAAAAAAATGATAATTTCCCTCACGAATTCCTTTTGAACATCCAATCTTCAATCGATGAGTATCCTTGGTTTGCCGACTTTGCAAACTATTTGGCAAGCGGAATCCTTCTCAAAGGAATGACTTATCAGCAAAAAGAAAATTCTTTACCGATATTAAGCATTACTATTGGGAAGATCCGTACCTATTCAGAATCGGTGCGGACCAACTCATTCGAAGATGCGTGTACGGAAGTGAAGCGGAACAGATCCTAAGGCACTGTCATGAAGGACCCACAGGAGGCCACCATGGAGCAACTCTAACAGCCAAAAGGTCTTTGATTCTGGATCTATTGGCCAACGATCTTCAAGGATGCTCACAACATGGTACGCACCTGTGATGCATGTCAAAGAGCAACCAACATCTCGACACGGGATGAGATGCCTCAGAAACCCGTTCAAGTATGCGAGGTATTTGATGTATGGGGTATTGATTTCATGGGGCCATTCCCGGTATCATTTGGAAATCGTTACATCTTAGTAGCAGTTGATTGTCTCAAAATGGGCCGAAGCTCAAGCCCTGCCTACCAACGATGCAAGAAATGTTGTCAGATTCCTTAAGAAATTATTCTCTCATTTTGGTACCCCCAAGGCTTTGATTAGTGATCGAGGGACCCATTTCTGTAACAACCAGCTCGAAAGAGCAATGGCTCGTTATTGAGTAAACCATCACTTTACAACCGCTTATCATCCACAAGCGAATGGGCAAGCGGAAGTCACTAATCGAGGTATCAAACGAATCCTAGAAAAAACCGTAGGACAAAATCACAAGGACTGGTCTGCCAAGCTAGACGATGCATTATGGGCTTTTCGAACAGCCTTTAAGACTCCCATTGGCACAACACCGTTTAAACTCGTTTATGGGAAGTCGTGTCATCTACCTGTGGAACTCGAACATAAAGCCTATTGGGCACTCAAAGCAGCAAACCTAGACCAAGGCCTTGCAGGAAAGAATCGATTTCTACAAATCCATGAACTAGAGGAACTGAGAGAACAAGCATACGAAAACGCTAGGGTTTACAAGGAAAAGACAAGGAAATTCCACGACTCTCGTTTAAGGAGCACTAAACGATTTCATGTGGGGGAACGTGTCTTACTGTATAACTCTCGTTTACGTCTGTTTCCCGAAAGTTAAAATCACGTTGGTCTGGACCTTACACGATTAAAAATGTGTTTCCCAATGGTGCCATCGAAATTGACAACCACGACGGTTTAAGTTTTAAAGTGAATGGACATCGTTTAAAGCCATAACGATGGGCCAACCAAGATTTTCTCGGAGGAATTACACCTCCGCCCCGACGAGGATTAAGTGTGGGGAAGGGTCGCGTCGAAGACCCGAAACGAAAACACGGCACTTGTACATAGATTTTATTTGAAATTTTTAGCTTTTTGTAGGACTCCCAAGCACAAGCACGGGCCGTGCCCCACCAAGCACGCCCCCGTGACTCTGACAAATATTTTCCACGATCTCCGCTGACGACTCTGGAACGTTACAGGACGAATTTAAGACGACTTCTGACAAACACGGGGTCGTGCCTACCCAAGCACGCCCCCGTGATCAACTTTGCAGACCTGTGTATAAATACCACACTTGTTCCAAGCTTTCATCACACCCCATTTCTGCTCAAAATCTCACGAAGAAAGGATGAAAGAATCCAGTCAAGGAAGTTCCAATTGGAATCCTGCAACGAAGCCCGGTCTGAAACGAGAGAACCAACAACTCAAGAGTATTTCTTTAAGCTCCATGAGCTAATCAAGAAATTGACGGAGATGAATCTCACCGCAACTCAACGCTTGGCTGAGCTTATCCAGAAAGTTCAGGACATGAGCGAGGAGCTTGTTTCCATCAATCGTCGGCTTGCGGAACTTAGCAACCGCACTTCGCACTACCCTATCCCGACCCTTCCACACGAAATGTGTGGAGGCTTCTTCTAGAGGCATTTCGTAAGGGTCATGTGCGCTAGTGCGCGTAAGGAGTTCTGGTTTTGCAGTTTCAGATTCCCGTTATTAACGTATTATGTAATCGTAGGAGATAGGAAAATGTAATTGTCGCTTGGTTTGCTTATTTGAATTCTAGAACTAAATTCGTAACTTCTCTGATGAATTGGATACGTCAAAACTTATCGGGTAAATTACGCAACGCGCGAAATTGAAAAACGGAACAACAAAAGACTGAACCAAATCTGTATAAGGTGATCACGGCCCGTGCCCACATAGGCACGCCCCCGTGACGAAAAAATTCGACAAATCTGACTTGTTTCAGCATTTTGTCTTGTTCCCTAATCAATGATGAGTGTTAAACCCGAAGTTTTGACCTGCAACTTCTTTCTTCTTCATTTTGCTATCATTTTTCAATTTTCTTCCTTCATATTTTCAAGCATCCTTTCAAGAAGTTAATCAAGAGGTTAGTATGCCATTTTCCATGATTATGATAGCCATTTGCATGTATTTAGGTGATTAGGTCTCTAAACAACCGAAATCCTAATGATTATATGTAAGAGCTTATGCTAAACGTTATGGAATTATGAATGCTTCATGCCTTCTTGTTTATGTTCTCTTGAAAGTGATTAGTGTTAATTAGTATAATTAGTTAGTTTTTAGTATTAATATGTGTCCCCGTTAGTGTTAATAAGACTATCTTCATAATGTGTGGTGATTTCTTTGTTAATCATGTTCAAGTTACAAGAATTGGTAAGTAGTGTTGAAACATTATATATTTTTGTCTTGAATTATTAACAATTGATAAAAATGTTTAACGTATAATCTTTGGTTTTTCAAGCAAGAAAATGACAAATTTATGCTTAATCAAGGATTTACAAAACAAACCACATTGGCTCGAGTTGAAATTTCATAATTAAAATGTTAACCGCACCCCCACGTTTCAAAAGACACACCCCCATGTTTAACAAATTTTTCTTAAAAAGCAGTGTGTCAACTATTTTTCAACACAATTCACAAAAAGGGGTGACGTGGCTTTTGAAAATAAATCTTTGTCCCTAAAATAGATAGTCTATTCCAAAAAAATCCGTTTTGTATATGTTAACTGATTTGTCAAATTTCAGGATCATGAACCATCCATACTTACAATTTGGAGGAAACCGTGAAGATGGTGTCGTGATCGATTGTAAAGGCTCTTGCAAAGGGCTGAAAGGTCATATTTGCAAGCCGATGAAGAAACCTTGACGGCTGTCGGACAGCTCGAAAGATATAACAATTTATTGAGTATTGAGTGGAAGCGGTTTTTTCACAAAACAGGCCTTCCATTTATGAACTAACTCTTGAATTTTTAGCATCTTTCAGATTCAGCATGAAAGACTCGATCCGTCCTTGGGATGAGGAAGCAGTTACATTCAGGCTAGGTGGACATTGGCGAAAAACATCCATCGCTTTGTTTGGTGTCTATCTGGAATATATACAGAACAGGAAATGGAGGAGGAAGCAATCTCAGAATGCCAGCTTATCATACATTTCCAGATGAGGAAAGTAGGGACGCAGAAAACGGTGCCATGAGAAAGGAATTTTGGGAGAGATTTGAACAGGGGCGTTCAACTCAAGTAAAACCAAGAGTAGTCAGATTCGGGACCCATTGCTACGATACATACATCGGTTGCTTAGCCATTCGATAACAGCTCGTGGACAAAGCGAGGGAGTTGTTAGTTTGAGAGACTTGTTTATCTTATACTGTATGACTAATCATTTGCCCTGTACATTGGGTATTTGTTTTGTAAACTTGTTTGCCAGGAACGCAACTGCAGGTGCCCCAACACCAATGTTTGGAGGAAGCTGGATCCTGAATTTATACGAGAGTTATGGGTGTAACACGGAGGGAACCGAAGGAGTAATGCCAGGATTGTTGGATTTAAGCATTTGCACAAGCATGTACATGATCACAACCTTACCAAATGGACAACCGAGATTCATGGATAGGAAGGGACAAATCTGGGATCCGGCAGATCCCGAGGAGATTATCATGGACCTTGATATACCAACACATCATGAAGACGCCGGGCCTCCAGCTCACACGCCGGAGAATTTCCAACCATGTTAGACCTCTATGAAGCATCCAGACCACCAGTGACCATGCAAGGAGATCATTCGAATACGCGCAACAAGCTTTCAACCGCGTCGAAAATCTGAACTCTCGAGTGGACGACCTGAGCAATGATGTCACGTACATCAGAAACCGAATGTATCATGAGTGGGGGATATCCCACCACAAAGCCCTTGAAAATCCACATCACTTTCAGGGCCGGGCACAGTCGTTTTGTGCCAATCTATCCTTTACTTTATGTCATTTTATTTTTATTTTGTGTTTAGGATTTTAATGTTTTCAATAAATGGATGATATTTCAGGTGATCCCGATGGTTCTCGCAAGCAAAGACACAAGTCAACTTCATAATATTTTGGGGAGTATCTCGTTTCCATTCCTTGTTTTTAATTTATCTATCACATTGGGACAATGTGAATTTTAAGTGTGGGGATGGGATTAATCGAGACACATACTTAATACTTTGCTAAAACAGGTCCAAATGGAAAATTTTAACCAAATCACTTAACAATTAATTTTTGTGACACGAAGCCAAAAATTTAAACAATTTTTGATAAGCCAAATTATAAATATACGTTTTCGGGAAATAAATAAGTAAATAAGAGAAATCCAAATCAAAGTTGATTTTTTTTTTGTGATATCCTTAAAAGCAATAATCAAGTAAACATATGTAATCATGCAAAATGAAACACTTTTACCCAATTCCATCCATTTGTGAGTTTATTTTTGAGCCTTAAACAGCTTTTGCAAACTTTTGCAATTTTACTTTCATTCTGGATTCAATTGAGAGTACCCTGATACGTGTGATTAGAACTTGCTTTGGGTATACATTTCAAGACCTTAATTAGTATTTTCTGCATAAAATGAGTTAGGCATTAGGAAACCTTAACCATTCAAGCCCCAACCATTTTCTTTTAATCTTCCTTACCCGAACGTCAACCCTAGTTAGCCCCGTTGAGCTTAATATTTTATTTTTATCACCCGAATCACCAAGTCACTCAACCAAAAAGCCTTCAACAAAAACCATTTTTCGTTAAGACACGATTTTGGTTTATAACAAAAAGAAAGAAAAGAAAAAAAAAGAGAAGAAAAAAGAGAAAAAAAAAGAAAGAAAAATTTGGTCTTTTACAAAGACCTGAAAAGAACTGGAGACCTAAAAGAACTGGAATGCATTCTTTGATTTTAATTTTGCTTTGTTGCCTTCATCACGTAAAACCGGACTTCTCCCGGAAATCCGCGAACAAATTTTCAACCTCACGTACGACGCAAGAAAGAAATGGCGAAAATGAACAAGTTCCGCCATTTTGTGGAATTTCAAAAAAGCGCTATAAGAGACGGGCAAAAGATACGAAAGATGCCCGAATTGTGGAAATTGGTCACACGATGGAAAATGCAAAAAGAACCAACTGAATCCCAATACGAATACACAGAACTGATCCGATTGGGTGCTATTAGGCTTCAAGCCGAACGATCCTTACGAAAGGATAGTTTTGTGTATCTTCGGGTAAAGGATGAAGTAAGGTTTCTGAAAGCAAAGTATGGTCTTGGACAATCTTACCTTAAACGAGTCCTCAAGTTAGCATATCCCTTCTAGCTTGAAGTATTGTATAGGGAACTTTTTACTGCTTTCCTTGTAGTCTATGTTAGAAAAATAAACCAAGACCGTCGTCTTTAGCATTTAGCCACTTTTTCCAAACATTCCACACCCGAGCCCAAGCCAAGTTACAACCCTCAAAGACCTATGATTTATGCAAGTAAATACCTAAGTAGGTGGAGAATTGATCCTTAGCAAGCTTATGACTCCACACTATTCATGCATAGGCAATTGAGCGTATTAGTCATACTTCATCTTATGTTATGATTCCATATTCAGCCGAGCGTGAGTGTATTTGTGAGGAGTATGGATTTTTGCATGGTTATAATCTTTACTAACAATCCCATTGCTTGCCTAGGATATCATTCTTACATGCTTAAAATGATTGCTTTGGATGAAATAATTTTTACTTGCATATTTCCCGAAAGACATATTTATCTTTTGTTTTATTTGGTTTTTGGTGGAGTTTCATTTTAAGTGATTTGCTTGAGGACAAGCAAAGTTTAAGTGTGGGGATATTTGATGTGCTCCAAATTATACATAAAAACACTATCAAAAGCACATCATTTATTCCTTGATTCCTCCCGAAATATGGTGATTATGTACTTAAAATCATTTAATTTGTTTTTTCAGGTGTTTGTGAAGGGCAAGATGGACAAAAGGAGCATAATGGACAAGAAATTGAAGAGAATCTAAGCTTAAAGCTCCAAGCATGGGTCGTGCCTCATTAAGCACGCCCCCATGCCTTGCCTGAAACACAACCCCGTGCTAATTTGGCACACCCCCGTGTTTGGCAAATGGAATGAAACCATCAGCAGACAACCTAATCTGACGTTTCGAGGTTCTCTTACGAAATCCTTATACCATTCATCAGATCTTTCCATGATTTACCATCGACTGGGTGACACATCTTACCATCCTCCGTACACCTTCCGTAGCATGCCAAGTCATATACTTTGAAGTGTCTTTGCAACTGTACATGCGCTTTAATCTGGGAGTCAAAGGAAAGTAACGTAACACCTTGTTAGCAACTTTTTCCCCTTGGTCTCATTATCTTTCCATCTACTCTCGTTGCAAATTGGACATCTTTCCTTTTTTTTTGTTTTCCTTCCAAAACAAACAACAGTCATTCTTACAAGCATGGATCGACTTGTATCCTAACCCAACCTTTTTCATTAACTTTTTAGCTTCATAATATGACTTAGGTAGTGTGTTGTCTTTTGGTAAGCAAATATAAGAAGTTCTAGCAGTTGGTCAAATGAATTATCAGTCCAATGATTCATGGCTTTCATGTGTGAAATCTTGGCCAAAAAGTCTAACGAAGACATCCAGTCACAACTAGGGTATAGCGGGGTGTCAGCAAGGTTAAATAACTCATCAAGATCATCATTTTAGAACTCGAACCCTCTGTTGGCTCATTACTATTCTCTTCGTTATCGAGTGGTGTTTGAGTGCCAGTATTCTCCTGAATAACATCATTGAGGGTATCATGCATCTGACATGTCATTTGAGGTATGTTGTTGCCTCTCTGCTCGTGCTTGTACATATCGTTCACCATGATGTATCCATACCTTGTAACCTTGACAAAAACCCTTTGAGTGTATATGACGTTCAAGTTCCTCGACCGTTGACATTATTACAGTTATTACACGGGCAACGTTATTTACCTTCAGAGTTCAAGTGTGGTCCTTACACCTCACAAGAAATGCTTGGAGACCATTCCAAAATTCAACAGAATTTTTGTGTTTCAAAACCCAACTCTTATCTATAGTCATAACTATGTTGACAACAATGAATTATCAAAATTAGCAATCAAAACCTTAAATTAAAGTAGCCAGTTAATTTGTAATAGCAATACTTTTTTTCATAACCTTAAATTAAACTTAATTTGTATACATATTCAAATCACAAGATCAAGTCTATTTGCAACCTATGCATTCCAAAATGAATTTTCAACAAAATTTAGTATCTAATGAATCAAACTAAGCCTCTACTATCAACTTATCACATAAACTAATCCATATCAATTTAACTGATAAACTCATCACATAAACTATACATTGCCTCCAGAATGCTAAGGATTTCAATTGCTAATCCATATCAATTTACTAAGAATCAAGTAAACTATACAATCAATTAACAACAATACTGAGCTGTAGAGGCTTATTTAAGACCACCCGAGACCACCAATCAAGTAAACTATACATTACCAACAATCAAGTAACCTAATTACAGTCAGAATCACACTTTTCAGTCAATAAACTTATTCGAGACCACCCGAGACCACCTAATTTCACAATCAACTTAACAAAAAATCATCTGATAACCTAATTTCACAAATCAATCAACTTATTCGAGGGGCAATCTTCAATTTTAAAACACAAACTATTTAAAAACTAAGTTAATTTCTCAAATCACCACCCGACTGAACCTAAATCAACACCCGACCACCCGATCGACCACCCCAACCTCGGCGGCGCACCACCACCCGACACCCAAATCACCACCCGCGCCCACACCCGACACCACCATACACCTGCGCCCACACCCACCACCCCAACACCCGACCCGACAACACCACGCCACCGCACAACACACCCGCGCACCCACACCCTAGAATCCGATTGAGAGCCCAAGAACTTGAGAGGAGTAGAGAGAAAACGAAATTATACCTGGGAGGGTCGATCGTGAGGGTGGTCACCTCCGGCTGCCGGTCGTCGAGCTCGAAGTTACGAGTTGCGTCGATCTCCTTCCGCCGGTCGTGAGGTGAGAGGGTGCGCGACTGGATCGAGGCCTTTGTTTAAGGTTATGGGGGGCGGGTTATGTGGGTTTGGGAATTTGTTTTATTTTTAAGGTTTATTGTTATTTGTTAATATAACTTTTAACAATTTTTAAGGTTTAAGGTTTGGGAATTTTATTTTTTTTAAAATTCCGTAATTTTTAATTGTTAATATAAGACTATAAACGTACTTAGATCTTTCCATTTTAAAAAAAAAGATTTGTAAGTTTTTTTATTATTTTCTTAAAATCCCGTAATTTTTAATTGTTAATATAAAACTATAAACGTACTTAGATCTTTCCATTTTTAAAGTTTCATATATTATAAAAAAAGTTTTAAAAAGTGAAAAAATTGCTCTTTTAACAATAAGTTTTAGATGTTAATATGCACATTTGTGTTTTAGTGATAATTTAAAAGTTGTTATTACATTAAATATATACAAGTGATATGTATATACATACATACATGTCATACATGCAGTGCCATACATATTATATATACATACACAGTATATCCATACTAGATACATGTGATACGTACATACATACATACCTGTCATACATACAGTGCATATATACAAGTAATACATACATACATACATTGTACATTATACATGTTACGTATATGCATACATGTCATACATACATACATAATATATCCATACATAGATACATACATTGTACATCATACATGCCATACATATTATACATACATACATAGTATATCCATACATAGATACATGTGATACGTACATACATACATACATGTCATACATACAGTGCATATATACAAGTAATACATAATACATTGTACATGTATATACATGTGGATACCTATATGCATACATGTCATACATACATACACACTATATCCATACATAGATACATACATTGTCATCATACATGCCATACATACATACACAGTATATCCATACATAGATACATTGATACGTACATACATACATACATGTCATACATACAGTGCATATATACAAGTAATACATACATACATTATGCATTATACTGTGATACGTATATGCATACATGTCATACATACATACATAGTATATCCATACATAGATACATACATTGTCATCATACATGCCATACATACATACACAGTATATCCATACATAGATACAGTGATACGTACATACATACATACATGTCATACATACAGTGCATATATACAAGTAATACATACATACATACATACATACATTGTACATTATACATGTGATACGTATATGCATACATGTCATACATACATACACAGTATATCCATACATAGATACATACATTGTACATCATACATGGCATACATACATACACAATATATCCATACATAGATACATGTGACACGTATATGCATACATGGCATACATACATACACATAGTACATACACAAATACATTGTACATTATATAGTGATAAGTAAATACAAACATGTCATACATGTTGTACATGTCAATGTACCTAGTTTATGAGCTTTAATGTAAAAGTCTTTCATGTCTTACACATGTGTAATTGATGTAATGGTTGAATGAATGATATAAAATGTATTGTGATGTTTGATTTATATTTTGATTATTTCATGATATCATTATATTGAATGTATTGCACATATATGAACTAATTATATAGGTTTGATGTTGTTTGAGAGTTCATGCTAATGGCCTAAGCTAATGGACGATACGCATGAATTCATCATGCTTATGGATCAGTCGCACGACTGAACAAGGAGACTGGATCAGTCGTATGATTGAAACATAAGATTGACTCAGTCGTATGACTGAACCTTCAGTCGTGCGTATGACTTAATTGTATGATTCAGTCGCACGACTGAACCATGCTAATGGTTCAGTCGCACGAATGAAGACTCCAAACTTATAAGTACCATTTAATTTGTGGAAAAACGTAACAATTGATAACACTTCGAATACCTACGTACCCTAGCCGTCCAGAGCGTCCCTGTTCATCATTCCAACTTCATAGTTCGTTTCTGATCAATTCTTGTCAGTTCTTAACGTTTATTTCATCGTAGGATTGATCAGATTGTCGTTCTCACTGATTGGATCATCAATCAAATAGGATTCCGCACTATTGATCTGGTTTCACGCATTATCAGTTAGTACTCCATACGTACACGGTCTTAACAAGGGGTATCAGAGCTTTGGCTCTTGATTTTACGTGTGATTCGATTAGTTTTTGGTGTTAAACTTAACGTTTTCATTCAAAAGAGTAAAATTTTTGAGTCAAAAGGTACTTTCGAAGTTTTTCGACCTTAAGTTTCGATTGTTCACTATACGGCAGATTAGGGTTCTTAAAAAATCGTGTTTTTGTGTCAAAGTGTCAAAACCATCGATTTTGCCAAAACAGAAGCCTTTAGTCGCACGATAGCTCATTCGCACGATTGAACTCATTCGTACACTCCGTTCGCACGACTGAACTCAGTCGCATCCTTCATTCATACAAATGAACAACTTCAGTCGTTTGAGTCCATTCGTCTAGTTCATACGCACGAATTCATTCGCATCCTTCATTCGCACGAGCGAACCATCTGTATAGTCCATTCGTACGATTGAAATTGTTTTATTATCCAAGTCTCAAGTTTCTTCAAATGGAAGATCAGTTTGCTACGTTTACTGCCGGGAATGACTCACGCATCCAGAACCTTCTGCTTCTGAAAATGAGATAGGAAATCACAATAAACCGCCGAAGCTTATCACGTTAGATGATTATCCACAATAGAAACAGCGTTCGAGATTTACTTAAATGGAGTTGATCCCAATCTTTGGACTTGTACTGAGACTGGTTACGTGATACCAGTCAGTGCTAATAGGGTTAAACTTACTTTGGGGGAATGAGTGAATCACAAAAGACTTTGCATAATGCTGAAAAGAAAGCTTACGCCCTGCTGACACAGTCAATACCTAAAGACATATTTCATCAATTCTCTGAGAATAAGCAGTCTAAGAAGCTATGGGAGGCCTTGGAAAAGACGTATGAAGGTAATGCAACATTAAAGGCACTGAAGGCTAAGGCTCTCAAGAAGGAGTTTGATAATTTCTCATCAATTGGGAATGAGAGCCTGGATGACATAATTGACAGTTTCTATCATCTCATGAGTCAACTGCACACTCATGGTGTAACCACGTCGATGGAAGATAAAGTTTCAAGTTTTGCTGATGGGTTACCTGAGAAATGGGATTCATTTGTGTCCAATCTCAGACAGAATGACATTTTAGCAACGTTGAACATAAATGACTTCATCTTGAAGTTAAGAGAAGAAGAGCTGAGGATGAAGTACAAGTCAAAGAAAGGATCCTATGTTCGGAATCCTTCACTCTACAACTCAGTTTCGTCTCTAGCTGTTTTAGGAGCACCTCTACAAACAGCTTATGTGTCCAATTCATCTGCTCTACTGCCTCATCCACAGCTTCAACACCAGAAACGTCAGGGTCATCTCCTACTCAACATATAGTGCATGAAGCCAATTCTACAAAGTTGAAGACCGAGAATCTCGGTAATATCACTGTGGAAGTTGTAAAGGAGCACATGGATCTTCTAGCAGCAGTTGTCCAATCCTATGATGGTTTAGTTGCAGGGAAGAATGGAAATTGTCACCTTGCAGATGAAGACTACGACCAAGTTGATGAAAATGGCTAGAAAGAATGGATATTATGTGGGCCTTGGCAACTGCAGTCGAAGAGCTAAAAAGTTTGTCAAGAAGACGGGACAGAACCTAGTAGCCACAAAGGACATGACGTTTGGTTTTGACAAAACCAAGGTAACACGCTTCAACTATGGTGAGAAGGGGCATTTTAAACGTGAATGTGTAAAGCCCAAGAAAACAGGTAATGGAAACCCATTTTCAACCTTCACCCGTCCAGAAAAGGAACAAATTGGGACTGCTTCTTCAAGAAAAATACAAAGGCTCTTACAACTCAAGATGATGAAGGACAAACTGGTCCTTCAGGTTTGTTTCTCTCCCGACAAATCAAATATTGCTTTTGTTGAAGCAGTAGATGATGAGTCTGCTAGTGAAAGTGAGAGTGTGGCTGAGCAAGTCGGATGTTGAAGAAGCTGCGAACATGGTAAATCAACTGGTTGAAGAAGATCTTAGAGCAACAAGTACTGAATATCATGTCATAAAAGATCTGAGTCTGCTTTAATGACTAACCTAACCGATTCATCACAGGTAAGTTCTCTAGACCAGTTATTTGATAAACATGATTGTCATGACTGTGATAAGTTTAGAGAAAGCATTGACTTGAAATTTGCTAGGTTATCAGAACACAATGATAACTTAGTAAATGATTTACAACTATGCACTAAGGCTAATCGTATTTAAAACAAAATGAGTGCAGTTTTAAAGAAAGGATAGAAATTTTGGGAAAACAACTAAGGGAACCGAGGTTGTGGCATTAAATCAATCAAATGATATAAAGTTTTATCTAAATTCTTTAGAAGAGACCAAAAAGGAAAAAAGTAGTTTTAGAAGTCGAGGTAAATTCATTAAAAAAAAAACTGCATAGTTGGACTAGTTCTTCTTACATAGTTCAAAACTTAGTGAAAGAACAAAACAATAGGGAAGGTCTGGGGTACAAGGCAGTAGCACCACCACATGAAATCCTTTTAAATACAAAGTGTAGACCTTAAATGACAACCCAGTAAAGGATCATGTGGTCTCCACTCCTCTGGTTAGTGATCCCGATTCCACAGTCAAACATGTACAAAAGATCACTAAACAGAAGGAGTCTACTTTGAAATCTAAAGGTAAAATGCCTATTGTGAATTTGGATGAACAATTTGAAAAGGTTAATGTAAAGTCAGTTTCAAGCATGTCTATTTCTGAATCTAAAACGACCAAATCAATTAACTAATCACGTGCTCCACCTCAAAGTCCAAATAAAGTGCATGTTAAAGATGTACAAAACGTTAAAACAATTAATTTTGTTAATCAGATTGAAACATCTAAGAAGGAATTCATTAAACCCAAACAGACAAGGTCACACCCGTGCAAAATTCAAACCCTCATAATTATTTTCCTCAATCTGTAGAAGTAAGATCTTGCTATAATTGTGGAAAATGAGGACATATCTCTTCAAATTGTCCTTACTATCAGACTCCCAAAAAAATTGAACTTAATGATACCAAACAAAGTTTTACTCAAAGGATATCTACTACTCTAACAAAAAGTATTAGTGAATCTAAAGTTCAAACAATAAGCCAGTCGTCTGTCCATCACAAACAGGCCTTACACAAAACTGGCTTATGGAAAGAAAAATCAAGTAATTGTCTGATAGTAAGGGAGTTAATAAGAAAGATATGCCCTCATCTTTTGAAGGTCAATGGGTTGAGTTTATGATGTTGTGATGCCTACGGGACCCAAGCCAGTTAAGGCTTGGGTCCCAAATCTGAACTGATAAGCTTCTTTGAATGTGCAGGGTGTTGGCTATAGTGATATCACAAATACATGGATTATTGATAGTGGGGCGTCTAGGCACATGACAGGGAACTCGTCTCTCCTTTTCAATGTTAGACAAATTAAAGGGGGACATGTTTACTATGCTGGGAACAAGGGAGGTTACATAACAGCACAAGGCGAGTAGGAAATGAGAAAGTTAAGTTTGACAAGGTCAACTACGTTCAACAACTACAGAACACTTACTTTCTATTTCCCAGATCTATGACAAGGATTAAGGTTGTATTCGACAACAAGAAGTGCTACATTTTGAAAAAGGACTATGTGATTGAGGAGGATAAAGTTCTTCTGACAGCTTCAAGATACAACGATTTGTATGTCATGGATCTATCAAAAGCATCCACAACTAATTAGACGGTTCAATGCTTCTTGTCAAAGGCAACTGAGAGAGAGTCAATCTCCTGGCATAGGAGAATAGGACACATTAATCTAAGGAAGATGAATCATTTGGTAAATGGAGTAACTGTCAAAAACTTCCAACTTCCTGATTTTTGTGTGGCGTGTAAGAAAGGGAAACAGTCCAGAAAGCTCACAAGTCCAAGAAAGTTCATTCAATTGATCTTCCACTCGCGCTTTTACACATGGATCTGTTTGGTCCTGTCAGTACACAAAGCATTGCTGGTGACATGTATTGCTTTGTAGTAACAGAAAATTATTCAGGTTCTCTTGGGTGATGTTTCTGAAAGCCAAATCAGAAACTTTTGACTCATTCAATGTCACACCCCGAAAATCGCAGCGGAAGATTCGCGTGACGTGGTGGTAACGGAAGTTGGAGTTGACCCAACTATTATAGTCAAACGTTCTTAAGTTAACGTTTGTCGTGAAAGTCATACATTATTATCATAAAAGTATTTTATTAAAACACGTCTAAACCTTTCGGTACATAGTTCCGTTTTTATTACATGAACCCAACTTTATTTAAAGACGTTTTGAAACGTTTGACCCTCCAAAGACAAAGTTCCAGAATATCCATATAGAGCTCACCTATAACCCTGAAAAGCATGAAGGGTAAAAAGTCAACATAAAGTTGGTGAGCTTTCGGGGTTTTTGTAGTTTCGCAAATAATCATTTGAAAATAATATGATGAAACAAGGCATAATATATTCCTCATAGACTAGCTAGGTACTATGATAATTTAGGTCATAAGCCCATAATCAAACCAAGAAACACGTCGTTGCCCCACAACTATCCAGACATATAAACTCCCTCGCCACAAATCTGACCAGTGCGACTGGTCGCGAGAGCGGGCCATTCTAACCCGATAGATCTACCAATATATTCTGCGGCCTCACCCCTGAGGTTAATGATTATAGGGGGATTTAGGGCTCAATAGTAAATACATCCATACTATGACCCGAACTTATACCTTCACATAATATATTATCCTGTTTAACCCATCATATATTTAGAGAAACATTATTTCATGCTTTTCACCCCAAAACAGTTGAAATAATATTAAAAATGGGGCCGAAGAACTCACCTTGAGTGCGGTTAATGAAATGAACCAATGTGCTTTAGGCTTTTTGATAACGAAACCCTAATCATTAGCATCATGGTCAATACATTATGATTTATGCTTACGAATGCATTTCACCCATTTTATTTGGTTGTTTTTAATATAGCACGTTTTTAGAAATGTATATTTTTTTTTGTAAATCTTTAATAAAACTATTATTTTTCCTTATTAGGGTTACCTATTTTCTTACCATTATCTATACCTTGCTCATATACTAAATGTCTTGTGTTATAAAACTTATAATTGTTTTCCAAACATTTATATATATTATAATTCCTATTAGTCGTGAGTCAAGTTTGTTAGTCATAGTGTTCTTTTGGTCTTTTGTTTGATCTTAACCACAATTCCTAGTCTCAAAGTTTATTAGTAGACTTTTATCTAATGAAAACCTTCAATTATGTCCAAATATTTCTACCTTATCTTAGTCATTTTTCTATATTATTTTCTTATCATCATTGTCACCCAAAATCTTCAACCTAGTTATCATCCTATGTCATTATACTAACAACAATACTTCATTCATAATATTTCTTAATGTTTCTAACAAGGTCATAACCCATCATTCTTCCAAACTATGTGTTCATGCATACATGCACTACATGTACATCCATACATGCATTCTCACCATCTAGATTAACTAACTAATATACTTTCATCCAACATTTACCTATTCTAACAAATTTTCAGCTTTATATATTGCCATTTAAAAGACCATTTTTACAACATTATCAACTAAACAACTATTTTTACAACCACTTTAAATGGGTGGATCAAGATTCATCAAGATCTTCATCTTGATTGTTCATGCATGAACAAATATAAGCAATCAAATAAAAGAAATACCTTTGAACACAACCGAGTGATTCAAAGACTATAGTGATTGCACTTTATCTTCTACTTCCGATTACAACTTCGGGTTTTTATTTGAAAGTCTAACTAGATTCTTTTAGAGAAAGTGCAAGTGGTGATGATGTTGGTGGCGGGTGGCGATGTTGGTGGCAGTGTGGTTGACGGGTGGTGGTCGCGGGGTGGTGAATGGCGTCGGGTGTGGGGGTGGTGGATGGTGTCGGGTGTTGGTGGTGATTGTTACGGGTGGTGGTGGTGATCGATGGTGAAGATGATGAAGGTGTTGGTTGTGGTCGACGGTGGTGCGGGTGATGGCGACGGTGGTTGTTGGTGTTGAAGGTGATGGCGACGGTGGGTGATGGTTTTGAAGGTGGCGATCGTGGTTGGGGTGGAGGTGGTGGCTGGCTGCTGCGGTGGTGTGCCGGTGATGGGCCGGCGGCGGTGGGGTGCCCGGCGGCAGCAGGTGGCCGGCGGCGGCAGGTGATCAATGGGGGAGGGTGGCCGATGGGTATGGTGATGGTGTGTGTGTGTGTGTGGAAGATGGAGAGAGTGAGGAGGTGAAGAGGTTGAGTGTGTAGATGAATTTTAAATACCTAGGGTGAGGGGATGAGTTGTCTTGCATGCAAGACAAGGTAATCATCTTTAGATTTGGTTATGATTATTATTATTATTAATTTATTATTATTATGATTATTATTATTATTATTATTATTATATTATTATTATTATTATTATTTATTATTATTATTATTATTATTATTATTATTAGTGACCATTTCGACTCAATCGGTTTTTATCCGCCAATGGGTTATAGTTAACATTGGTCAAATACTGATCATTGACTTTCATGGGTGCAATGCACTGTGTGACGATTCCAAATTCAGCAAGACATTTTTATATTAAGAAACATTGCTTAATTCTTAAAGAGTCAAACGAGTCAACTACGATTTTTTTGTTATTTAATTTTTATAGAATTGAGTTGGCATTGACCTGATTTTGTCGGTTGTTAAAGTCTCCCCCTGTTCAGGAAATTTCGTCCCGAAATTTATGTTGTAGGGTCTCTATCCGACTGATTCTTAAAGAGGTGGGGATATTTCTGTCGCATCTGATCTTCGCTTTCCCAGGTAAATTCAGGTCCTCTCTTCGAATTCCATCTTATCTTGACCAGCTTAACTTGTTTTCGTCTGAGTTTCTGGACCTTCCGATCCATAGCCTCAACTGGTTCTTCGATGAAATGAAGCTTATCGTCAATAAAAACTTCTTCTGGTGGAATGATGAGTGATTCGTCTGTCATACACTTCTTAAGGTTGGATACGTGGAATACGTTGTGCACACTCCCAAGTTCACTTGGTAGGTTAAGACGGTATGCTACTGGTCCAATACGTTCGGTTATCTCGAATGGTCCGATGTATCGGGGATTGAGCTTCCCTCGTTTACCAAATCGTATCACGCCTTTCCATGGCGACACCTTTAGAAACACTCTGTCACCAGTTTGGAATTCTAACGGTTTTCTCCGATTATCCGCATAGCTCTTTTGCCTGCTTCTTGCTGCTTCTAACCTCTTCTTGATTTGCCCGATCTTGTCGGTCGTTTCTTGGATAATTTCAGGTCCGGTTAATTGTCTTTCACCAATTTCTGCCCAACAGAGGGGAGAACGACATTTTCTCCCGTATAAAGCCTCAAATGGAGCCGCTTTGATACTGGTGTGGTAGCTATTGTTATATGAAAACTCAACCAATGGCAAGTGGGTGTCCCAATTCCCACCAAAGTCCATTACACATGCTCTCAACAAATCTTCCAATGTCTGGATGGTCCTCTCGCTTTGACCGTCCGTTTGGGGGTGGTATGCAGTACTCATGTCTAAGCGAGTGCCCATGGCCTCGTGCAAGGTTTGCCAAAATCTCGAGGTAAATCGACTATCTCTGTCAGAAATAATTGATATGGGTACTCCGTGGCGAGATACCACCTCTTTGATATATAGATTAGCCAATCTTTGCATGCCATACGTCTCTTTGATAGGCAAGAAGTGTGCCGATTTTGTTAAACGGTCAATTATTACCCAAATTGCATCGTGACCGTTTAATGTTTTAGGTAATTTCGTCACAAAATCCATGGCGATACACTCCCATTTCCATACTGGAATTGCAGGCTGTTGTAAGAGTCCAGATGGCTTTTGATGTTCTGCCTTTACTTTGGAGCATGTCATACATTTGCTTACGTATGCAGCTATATCACCTTTCATATTGGGCCACCAATACAATTCTTTTACATCATGGTACATCTTGTCTGATCCGGGGTGGATTGAGTATCTTGATTTATGCGCTTCGTCCAGAATTAGTTGGCGCAAATCCCCGTACTTTGGAATCCATACTCTTTTTGCAAACCGCATCAGATTATCGGAGTTAGGTGTTAATTCTCTGATCAATCCTTTCAGATTCTCATTCACCAGATTACCGCCTTTCATTGCTTCCACCTGTGCATCACGTATCCGACTTAAGAGATCAGAGTATATGGTTAACTCTAAAGCTCTTACGCGCAAGGGCTTTTCTCTTTCTTTCCTGCTGAGAGCGTCTGCAACCACGTTGGCCTTGCCTGGGTGATATCTAATGTCACAGTCATAATCACTCAATAACTCGACCCATCGTCGCTGTCTCATGTTCAGCTCTTTCTGGTCGAAAATATGTTGTAAGCTTTTATGATCTGTGTATACTACGCACTTTGTTCCGTAGAGATAGTGTCTCCAGATTTTCAGCGCGAAGATCACTGCCCCTAATTCAAGGTCATGGGTTGTGTAATTCTTTTCATGCGTTTTTAGTTGCCTTGATGCGTAAGCGATGACTTTGTCTCTTTGCATCAACACGCATCCCAGGCCTAAACGCGAAGCATCGCAGTACACGACAAATCCGTCGGTTCCATCAGGGAGTGATAGAATAGGTGCACTACACAGTTTTTGCTTTAGTACTTGAAAAGCTTCTTCCTGGTCAGCGCTCCACTCGTATCTTTGATCCTTACGAGTCAGTAGGGTTAGTGGTTGTGCTACCTTTGAAAAATTCTCGATAAATCTACGATAGTAGCCAGCTAACCCTAGGAATTGTCGTACTTCTGTTGGTGACTTGGATGCTTCCCAGTTCTTTATTGCTTCAACCTTTGTAGGGTCCACCTGAATACCTTCCTTATTTATAACATGCCCAGAAAGTGAACTTCCCGTAGCCAGAATTCACACTTTGAAAATTTCGCGTACAGTTTTTCCTTCTTTAGCATTTCCAAAACAAGTTGTAAATGATGCTCATGATCTTTCCGGGACTTTGAGTAAACCAGGATGTCATCGATAAAAACTATTACAAACTTGTCTAAATACGGCTTACAGACTCTGTTCATGAGGTCCATGAACACTGCCGGAGCATTGGTTAAACCAAACGGCATCACCAGAAATTCATAGTGGCCGTATCGTGTTCTGAAAGCTGTTTTTGGAACGTCCTCTTCTGCTATCAGCAACTGATGGTAACCGGATCGTAGATCAATCTTGGAGTAGTAACTGGATCCTTGTAACTGGTCGAACAGATCATCTATTCTTGGTAATGGGTATCGATTCTTTATTGTGAGTTTATTCAATTCTCGATAATCGATACACATTCTAAACGATCCATCCTTCTTCTTGACAAATAATACCGGTGCTCCCCACGGAGAAAAACTTGGTCGAATGAATCCTTTATCTAACAATTCTTGCAGTTGTTTTGACAATTCCTGCATTTCAGAGGGTGCCAGTCGATATGGTGATCGAGCGATGGGGGCTGCTCCAGGCACCAACTCTATTCGAAATTCAACCTGTCGCTGCGGGGGTAACCCTGTTAAATCCTTAGGAAACACCTCCGGGTACTCCCTCACCACTGGAATATCTTCGATTCTTCGTTCTTCCTTGTTTACGCCAGTGGCCTTTACTAGGAAAGCCTGGTATCCTTTGTTTATATATTCATATGCCCTCATAGCATTAATGACCTTTGAGAAGGGCTTCCCTTTGTCGCCTTGTACTATCAGAATTTTACTGCTACTCATTGGTAATCGAATAAGTTTCTCGGAACAAACGACTTCAGCATGGTTTCGGGATAGCCAATCCATTCCTACCACTACATCAAAGCTTCCCAATGTGACAGGTAACAAATCGATGCTAAATGAGTGGTCGTTAAGTTGAATGGTACAGTTCTTGATCACATAATCAGATTCTATTTTCTTCCCATTGGCTAATTCGATTATATATTTTCTATCTAACTTGTAAGGCTTTCTTCCTAGTAAGGGTTCAAATTCTTTTGACACAAAACTTAAATCAGCACCAGTGTCAAACAAGATGGAGGCATAGTGGTTGTTGATAAGAAACGTACCGTTAACCACTGACGGTTCTTGTTGTGCTTCCTTGACATTCATCTCAAAAGCTCTCCCTCTGGCCCTGGATTGGTTCAACTTTGGGCAGTTCTTTTTGAAGTGTCCGATTCTACCACACTCATAGCAAGCTTGATCATTTCTGATTTTCCTTTCGTCGGGTTTTGCTCGGCAGTTTTGGCTCAGATGTCCAAATTTATGGCAATGAGTACAAATCTTACAATCACCCGTATGGAGATATCCGCATTTGTTACATTTCCCCTGAGATTCCTTGTTTGTTCCTCTGTTGTTTGATGTTGCGACGTAAATTCGTTCGGATCTTTGGTCAAAGTTTTTCCTGTTGCTTGCTTGTCCCTTGGGGTTTTCAAACCACTTCCTTTTTCCATTAAATGGTCTTCTGTTTACTTTGATCGCCTTCCTCCCGATTTCCATCGCACTTTTTCCATGCTCGTCTTTCTTGATCAGGGTTCCATTTCGTATTGCATCATCAGTTAAGGAGTGTGCAATAGCGATTGCACTTTGGATGGTGGTAGGCTTGGAAGCTGTAACGTTGCTTCTTATTTGGGGTGTCAATCCCCATATGTATCTTTCGATTCGCACGTATTCTGGTGTAACCATGCGGGGAACCAATCTAGCAAGATCATTGAATCTCGATGTGTATGTCCGGATCTCGGCTCCTTCCATGGTAAGATTCCAGAATTCGGTTTCGATCTTCTGGAGCTCGTTGCGTGGGCAGTATTCTTTCAGTAACATTTCCTTTAGTTGTTCCCAAGTAAGTTCATAAGCATTTGCGTCTCCCAAAATCTGTCGTTGAGAATTCCACCAGGATAGTGCCGCGTCTTGAAACGAACAAGTTGCATACTTCACTTTTTGATTGTCCGCACAGTTACTTATAGCTATGACCGTTTCCATCCTTTCGATCCACCTAATAATGTCCAGCGGTCCTTCTGCGCCGGTAAAAACTCTTGGGTTGCATCCTTGGAATGTCTTATATGAACACCCCGCTATCTGACCATTCGTCAAATTTTCAGGATGCCCATCCGATCTAGAACCATTATTAGCACCAACACCAGATCCTGTGTTTGATCCATTTCCCGTTCCATTACTAAGACCATTGCCCGTATTCTCTTGCCTCCTCCCTTGACTAGCCACTAGGTTTGCATCGTGTTGTTCTAAAGCTGACTTAACATGCTGAGCTATTAGTTGTGCTAATTCTTCCGCGGTAGTTGGTAAATTGACGTTTCCGCTTGAGGGTGTACCTCGGGTTACGGGTGGCATGGTTCAATTCTGTTTTGAAGATAGGGAAGAAGGTGTTTAGTTTACGGATGTTTGCTGTTATAATGACTTACCTTATATAAAAATATTCGTATAATAATCAAGTATTAATCACAACCAACATAAATCATAAGGATAAAACTTTTTAATTCCCATAGGCGTCTAATCACAAATACATCAATATCAAAACACCAACAGTTAGTTATCCAAAAGATCACAAGTTAAAGTCTACATGCATCCTCGAGTCATAACTCGGTCAAAAGAAAGAGTCTAAGCTCTCCGGCTTACATCAATAGCTAACCTAATACCAACCTCCAGCACCAACATGCGTAAGGCATGAAATCATCATCAGACATAATGTAGCCATAGCCAATGCGGTCTCTGTCTGCTCTCCCATCACCATCGCGTACTGTTGTGCCGTCACTACTGCTGATTCGGCCACATCTGCTCTCTGTTCCGCCTGGGTCAGTCGATCCCTAGTCTCTGCGAGACTACTCTCCAAGTCTGCTATGCGGAAGTGCATCTGGCTCAGTGCGCTTTCATCCAGTAGCCTCTCCTCTTCAATTGTCATCAATCTCTCATCCAAAGCTTGGCTCACCTCATCCCGAATACTCATCTTCTTTCTGACAGTTAGCAATTCCTTCTCGAGTCGGGCACATTGTGCTACCAGAGTGATCATCATATGCTCGACAGGCTCGTTCTCCATAGTGGTCCTACGTGATGCGGAAGTCGACTCTCCCACCTCAAAGGTGGAGGGAATCCCATCTCTCGATGCCCATCCTCTCATAGTTTCCCTGATCCGTCCCCACTGTTCATCTAGCAGTCTGGCCCGTTTGGGCATAGATGTACTCTTCATACCAGCACCATCGTTCGCCTTTCTCGTCTCCCTACGTTTCTTTCGTTCATACACCAACCTAATCCTTGGTGGTGCATCATCATCCATCGTCTTTCTCTTCTCTCTGCGCTCCCTCCGCTCGTACACCATCCTGATCTTTGGCGGGTACTGTGCGAGAGGAATAGGGGCTGCTGGGGTCACCTCTGTGGGGTCTCACCTTCCGGAGCCATGCCTTTTGGCTTCTCGGTAATGGGCTCAAGGGTGACCACAGGTGGTGTGGGGTCCTCATCGTCAGACACAGATATCCAACCGTTTCCCGAATCTTCCATTCCCGGGTACAAGGCAGCTGCAAAGTAAGGCTGGGTCGGGTGATACCATGGTGTAGGGGAGATGGGTTCTGATGGGTCCTGCATGCTACTGCTACGGTTAGGTGTCCTCTCTCGGTTAACACGATCAGACATCTACAATAAAAGAGAGTGTGTATGCATACTTAAAATTTTGCAATATTCTAGATAATATTTTGCTCAAATATAATATATCATTTATGCTTGCATGGTACTCTAATCTAGGTAAGACTTATAACATGGAAATGTCTTTGGAGTCGAAAGTCCTTTTCAAAAGTTATAGTCTAGATTTAAAATTTCTAGTTCACTATAACCGTTGGCTCTGATACCAACTTCTGTCACACCCCGAAAATCGCAGCGGAAGATTCGCGTGACGTGGTGGTAACGGAAGTTGGAGTTGACCCAACCATTATAGTCAAACGTTCTTAAGTTAACGTTTGTCGTGAAAGTCATACATTATTATCATAAAAGTATTTTATTAAACAACGTCTAAACCTTTCGGTACATAGTTCCGTTTTTATTACATGAACCCAACTTTATTTAAAGACGTTTTGAAACGTTTGACCCTCCAAAGACAAAGTTCCAGAATATCCATATAGAGCTCACCTATAACCCTGAAAAGCATGAAGGGTAAAAAGTCAACATAAAGTTGGTGAGCTTTCGGGGTTTTTGTAGTTTCGCAAATAATCATTTGAAAATAATATGATGAAACAAGGCATAATATATTCCTCATAGACTAGCTAGGTACTATGATAATTTAGGTCATAAGCCCATAATCAAACCAAGAAACACGTCGTTGCCCCACAACTATCCAGACATATAAACTCCCTCGCCACAAATCTGACCAGTGCGACTGGTCGCGAGAGCGGGCCATTCTAACCCGATAGATCTACCAATATATTCTGCGGCCTCACCCCTGAGGTTAATGATTATAGGGGGATTTAGGGCTCAATAGTAAATACATCCATACTATGACCCGAACTTATACCTTCACATAATATATTATCCTGTTTAACCCATCATATATTTAAGAAACATTATTTCATGCTTTTCACCCCAAAACAGTTGAAATAATATTAAAAATGGGGCCGAAGAACTCACCTTGAGTGCGGTTAATGAAATGAACCAATGTGCTTTAGGCTTTTTGATAACGAAACCCTAATCATTAGCATCATGGTCAATACATTATGATTTATGCTTACGAATGCATTTCACCCATTTTATTTGGTTGTTTTTAATATAGCACGTTTTTAGAAATGTATATTTTTTTTTGTAAATCTTTAATAAAACTATTATTTTTCCTTATTAGGGTTACCTATTTTCTTACCATTATCTATACCTTGCTCATATACTAAATGTCTTGTGTTATAAAACTTATAATTGTTTTCCAAACATTTATATATATTATAATTCCTATTAGTCGTGAGTCAAGTTTGTTAGTCATAGTGTTCTTTTGGTCTTTTGTTTGATCTTAACCACAATTCCTAGTCTCAAAGTTTATTAGTAGACTTTTATCTAATGAAAACCTTCAATTATGTCCAAATATTTCTACCTTATCTTAGTCATTTTTCTATATTATTTTCTTATCATCATTGTCACCCAAAATCTTCAACCTAGTTATCATCCTATGTCATTATACTAACAACAATACTTCATTCATAATATTTCTTAATGTTTCTAACAAGGTCATAACCCATCATTCTTCCAAACTATGTGTTCATGCATACATGCACTACATGTACATCCATACATGCATTCTCACCATCTAGATTAACTAACTAATATACTTTCATCCAACATTTACCTATTCTAACAAATTTTCAGCTTTATATATTGCCATTTAAAAGACCATTTTTACAACATTATCAACTAAACAACTATTTTTACAACCACTTTAAATGGGTGGATCAAGATTCATCAAGATCTTCATCTTGATTGTTCATGCATGAACAAATATAAGCAATCAAATAAAAGAAATACCTTTGAACACAACCGAGTGATTCAAAGACTATAGTGATTGCACTTTATCTTCTACTTCCGATTACAACTTCGGGTTTTTATTTGAAAGTCTAACTAGATTCTTTTAGAGAAAGTGCAAGTGGTGATGATGTTGGTGGCGGGTGGCGATGTTGGTGGCAGTGTGGTTGACGGGTGGTGGTCGCGGGGTGGTGAATGGCGTCGGGTGTGGGGGTGGTGGATGGTGTCGGGTGTTGGTGGTGATTGTTACGGGTGGTGGTGGTGATCGATGGTGAAGATGATGAAGGTGTTGGTTGTGGTCGACGGTGGTGCGGGTGATGGCGACGGTGGTTGTTGGTGTTGAAGGTGATGGCGACGGTGGGTGATGGTTTTGAAGGTGGCGATCGTGGTTGGGGTGGAGGTGGTGGCTGGCTGCTGCGGTGGTGTGCCGGTGATGGGCCGGCGGCGGTGGGGTGCCCGGCGGCAGCAGGTGGCCGGCGGCGGCAGGTGATCAATGGGGGAGGGTGGCCGATGGGTATGGTGATGGTGTGTGTGTGTGTGTGGCAGATGGAGAGAGTGAGGAGGTGAAGAGGTTGAGTGTGTAGATGAATTTTAAATTCCTAGGGTGAGGGGATGAGTTGTCTTGCATGCAAGACAAGGTAATCATCTTTAGATTTGGTTATGATTATTATTATTATTAATATTATTATTATTATTATGATTATTATTATTATTATTATTATTATTATTATTATTATTATTATTATTATTATTATTATTATATTATTATTATTATTTTAGTGACCATTTCGACTCAATCGGTTTTTATCCGCCAATGGGTTATAGTTAACATTGGTCAAATACTGATCATTGACTTTCATGGGTGCAATGCACTGTGTGACGATTCCAAATTCAGCAAGACATTTTTATATTAAGAAACATTGCTTAATTCTTAAAGAGTCAAACGAGTCAACTACGATTTTTTTGTTATTTAATTTTTATAGAATTGAGTTGGCATTGACCTGATTTTGTCGGTTGTTAAATTCAAACAGCTGGTTACTACCTTGGAATCACTCTACAAGTTGAAAGTACGCTAGATCAGATCAGACAATGGCACTGAGTTCAAAAATCAGTGGATGGAGACATACTGTAAAGAAAGAGGGATTGTCCATCAATTTACTTCTGCCTACACTCCACAAATGAATGGCGTTACTGAAAGAAAGAATCAGAGCTTCATAGAGACCGCCAGAACAATGCTAGCTGACTCGAAACTGCCAATTCAATTTTGGAATGAGGCGATAGCTAATGCTTGCTACACGCTCAATCGAGTCTTAGTGGTCAAACGAGATGGGAAAACATGTTATGAACTGCTCCAGCGACGTAAACCCAATCTGGAGTATCTAGAACCGTTTGGCGCACCATGCATGCTGCTGAAGAAATCTTAGACAGGAAGTTTAGTGAGAAGGCAGTAGAGGGTATATTTCTTGGATACAGCATACCCGACAAGAGAGTTTATAACAACTCAACAGGTCAGGTAGAAGTGTGGTGTAACGTCGATGTTCAAAGATTCACCACCCCCTGCTGGGAAAGGACCATCATTCTTCTTCGATTGTGATGGTTTCTTTAAATCCTTCAATCTACCATCTTCTCCCACTGATGATGTAAAATGATGTACGAGGTTCTCAACTCACAACCATAAGACGCAACAACATCGATTCCACTAGATGATCCCTCTAATACTTTAGGGGGAGCACTTGATATAAGCGACTCATCCTCTGATGATGAAGCAGTTGAGACTGAAAATGTGGAACAAACAGAACGAGTTCCTTCTAATTCAAGTTCACCCACAACTGAACCAGAAGATGCCGAAGCATTGGAACCTCAGACGTCATCAGCACATGTGATTCCAAATCTAGATAATGAAGTAGTTGTACCTACCACTCCTGGATCTCGACTTAAGGTATATCATCTTCTAGACATAGTCATAGGGGATGTACAATCGGGAGTACAGACCAGAAATCAGCTCTACTCTGCTGATTATGCCTCTGTCATGGAAAAAGGCTATCTTCACGACGGTACGTATCGATGTTTTGTGTCTCAATTTGAGCCAAAATATGTCAGTGAAGCCTTAAACGATGAGGCATGGGTTAGTGCCATGCAAGAAGAACTTCTACAGTTTAAGAAGCTAGGCGTATGGTCATTGGTGGATAGACCAAAAGGTGCTAAGGTCATTGGCACTAAATGGGTCTTGAAATGTAAGAAAGATGACCAAGGGGTCATAATTCGAACCAAGGATCGACTTGTTGTTCAAGGCTTTAGACAAGTCGAAGGAATCGATTACAATGAAGTGTTTGCACTGGTGGCTAGAATGGAAGCAATCCGTATCTTCCTAGCCTATGCATCTTACATGAAGATCAAAGTCTATCAACTAGATATAAGAGTGCATTCCTTAAAGGGGAAATTCATGAGACAGTGTATGTCAGTCAACCCGAAGGATTTGAGGATCCCTACTATCGGGACAGAGTTTACAAGCTGGATAAGGCTCTCTAAGGCCTCCATCAAGCCCCGAGAGCATGGTATGAGAAACTCTCAACTCATCTAGTGAAACACGGTTTCCGCAGAGGAGTTATTGACTGTACACTATTCATCAAAGAAAAGGATGGAGACTTACTGCTTGTACAGATTTATGTTGATGACATAATCTTTGGTTCCAAAAACGAAGAGTTATGTAAAGAATTTGAGTCTGTCATGAAAGCAAAAATTGAGATGAGTGCAATGGGGGAGATTAAATTCTTCCTAGGATTACAGGTGGATCAAACACCAAAGGGAATCTTTCTACATTAGACCAAGTATGTAGGAGATATCTTAAGTCGGTTTGATATGGAGAATGCTTCAGCAGCCAGAACTCCACTTGCCATGAATCATGACATGGCACCCGAAGACAATGGTAATTTGGTTGATGCTACAATGTATAAAGGAATGATTGGATCCCTGATATATCTCACAGCATCTCGTCTTGATATCATGTATGCAACGTGTCTTTGTTCTAGATATCAGGCGAAACCGAAATTCGACCATCTCATTGGTGTTAAATGGATTTTTCGCTATCTGAAGGGTACTCCAACACTCGGGTTATGGTATCCTCATGATGATGATTTAAGCTTACAGCGTATAGTGACTCGGATTATGGCAGATGCAAAATGAATTACAAGTCAACATCAGCAGGATGTCAATTCTTTGGTAGACGGTTAGTCACCTGGCAGTGTAAGAAGCAGACCTTCGTTGCTCTGTCAACATGTGAAGCTGAATACGTTGCTGCTGCAAGTTGCTGTTCACAAATCATCTGGATTCAACAGCAAATGCGCGACTACGGTTTGTAATTCTCTAACACTCCTATCTATGTTGATAATTCTGCTGCTATAGCCGTAACAAAAAATCCAGTCTAACATCCTAAAACTAAACACATCGGCATTAAGTATCACTTTATACGTGATTGTTTTGAAAAGCAATTAATCGATGTTGTTAAAATTAATACGGATTTCAACGCGCCGACCTCTACACAAAAGCATTTGATAAACCTTGGTTTTTCTATCTATTAGAGGTCAATGGCGTAAAAAGAAAAGTGATGTGATTCCAGAGAAATCGAGTTCGTAGTCCATTTGTCTAATTTTATTTTATTTTATTTTTCTTTATTTTTCCTTTCTTAAAATCCAAAAACAAAAAGATTTTGCGTTTAAAATTTTTAGGGGAGAATAGTCTAGGTTCAGTATTTATTCAGTATTTATTTACTTAAAAAAGGGAGGGCGGGCTGATAGGCTGGAATCAACTCAAATCTGTGAGATTGATTCAAAATCAAGGAAAATGATTGTACACAGGGAACTAATTGTTTGGGATTTTAAAAGGACTGAAAAGATCATAATGCTATATTAAGATTATAAGTCTGAGAAGTCTAAGTCAAATAAAGGAAATATGATAGTATACTAGTCTGTTACAGAGGTTACATAGAGAAAGTAGCCTAGAGGTTGCTAGTTCATTGTACAATGTTTCGGTAGATTCAACATAATAGACAAGTAGACCTCTTTGGTAAAACAATTTAAACTAAACTGTTCAACAGGCTGTGGGCTTTCATCTTATCACTAGTTAACACAATCAAATAAATTCCAATAAGGGGTGACGAGCAAAATAAATGCCACAAATGTGTGCAGACGACCATAAGAATGAGCAAAGCACATGAAAAGAATGATAAACGCAATCAAACTAATGACTAATGTTGTTGGTGCGTTATGTGTAAAAGAAAAAAATTGCTCTTACAAGAAGATAGGTTGTGTGCCTCTCTGCTGTGCGATGGCACTGACCTGAGGATAAGCACAATCTAAATATTCTAGAATTCATTGTGGTTTGCACCTCTCTACTGTGCGATGACACTGACCTAAGGCTTTGTATCTCTTTGAAAGCTCTTAGAATAGTTTCTTTTTGTCTCAATACCTGTGGACCGCTCAAAAATCTCTTGAGAAATGTTAATTACCATATAAGTGTGGGATCCATAAATGCTTGTCGAAATAATACAATCTAATCACCAACGTGAGTAAAAGTCGGTGTATGGATTTAAGTGGACAACGATACTGATAATCGTCATGACTGTAACTCTCGACAGTCAAAATCATTGTGTGCCTCTTACAGCCCTAGTATGATTTCCTGTGAGCGCTTGTGACTCTGAGACTAATAAGGATCATTAATTTAAAGATATATCCAAGAGACCTAAATGATTATGATACACCTGTATGATTCCATATGAATCTCTCCAGAGATGATCAATCAAACTTAAGCTGTTTTGCTCATGGGGAGAACTCGGTTAAATGATAATTTAATAGTTTTCAACCCCCTCAAACAAAAAACACAAAAATATGTCTTGTTTTGTATAAATTTCAAGTTTTTTTCCATTTATAGTTAGTGTCTTTCATGTCGGACTATGTAACAAGATGAACTCTGTAAATCATACTTTAAAAGGGTCACGTCTGAGGTGACCAGATTATTGCAAAGTTAAAAGGATCATATCTGAGATGATCAAAGTTTTATAGGTAAAAGGGTCACGTCTGAGGTGATCTAAAGGTTTTAATTAAAAGGATCACGTCTGAGGTGATCACATGGTTTTTTCATTAAAAGGATCATGTCTGAGATGATCGGTGTGCATAATGTTTTATCACTCAAAAGTGAAAATTGAAAGTTAGGAAAAGTATGAAGTCAACTCATAAGTATGACTCAATCGCACGATTGGATCATAAGTATGAACTAGTCGTACGATTGAATCATAAGTATGAGCCAACCGTACGATTGAACCATGAGAATGGGGCTGGTCATACGATTGGACCATAAGTATGAGGCTGTCATACGATTGGACCACAAGACTGAGCCAGTCGTATGAATGAAAAGAGGAGTATGGTTCAGTCGCACGACTGAACCTCAGTCGCACGATTGAGCCATGCGTATGGGTCCAGTCGCACGACTGAAACCCAAATCAGTATAAATAGAGGCTCAGTCGGTCGAAATCTCCACCAGACTTCAAAAATTTCCAAAAACCGCCTCTACACTATTGTGCTGCCAAAATTTTGAACTTTTAAGTTTACCGTCTGATTTGAGATCTAACATTGATTATACTTTTCTACAGGTAATTTGTGAATGATTCAAGGCCAAACAACCAGTTAAAATCAATCTAATGTGACCTAAATTATTAAATCAAATAACCAAGAGATAAACCCTAAAACAGACCACTTAAATGAATAAGATTGTTGGTTTAAAGGTGTGTCAGTGATAGTTAGGGTCCCTGCGAATCTAACGAGACTAAACACGACGTTAACATCAAGTTTGACCTAGATTCAAGTTTAGAGTGTCGAACAGAGAGTCAGGCGAATAGACACTCCGAATGAACTTTAATCGCACGATTGAGCTGGGCAAATGACTCAATCGACTGAATGAACAAGGCGTATGAGCTCAATCGCACAATTGAACTCAGCCGCATGCTCAATCTCCCGATTGAACTCAGCCCCATGCTCAATCGCCCGGTTGAACTCAGTCGCATGCTCAATCGCATGACTGAACTCACTCGTATGGCTCAATCGCACGATTGAACCAGACTGATCTCAGAACAGTTTAAATTTCAACAGTTTCTGTTATGGACAAATCTTATGTTTATGTGTCTTGTGTTACAAAAACATGGCAGATAGATGGATCACCAACACCAAGCACACCATCTGTGCTCACTTGGATGCCACCACTCGGAATGCTACTGAGTTTGTTGGTATTATTGCATTTCTGAGGAGATCACGGATCTACAGAGCCATATCTGCCCCATGCACACCCTACCGGTCTATACAGCAGACCTTCTAGGAAGGGGCCACTGTTGATAGGTCCTCTAAGCCATACTGTATACGGAGCTCGATCTTTGGACAGGAGATCAACATTACTGCAGCTGATCTCAGGCAAGTCCTGGAGTTGGGTGATGATGAGGATCACCAAACAAGCTTCACCCTCTGACGGTTAGGGGGTGCTTTCTAAGGATGAAGTACACTGGGGACATCAATGCAGGTGTGCTCAACAAAAGCAATCTGTGTCACCAGTTCAAGTACTTAGCACACGTGATACTGAAGTGCATAGCTTCGAGGAGAGGGGGATTTGACGAGCACTCAGATCAAATCCAGAATGCCTATGTAGCTCTGGTACTGAACCACCCGTTCAGTTTCTCCCAGATGATATTCTCGTATATGGTCGAGAATATGGAGGCCAAGGGGAAGGAAAGGTTCTGCATGTACCCAAGATTTCTACAGATGGTCATAGATCAGAAGCTTCCTTCCCTGCCGAAGGAGAATGGCGACGCGGTGGTGCTTGAGGTGATGGATGATACCACCTTGGGCAGGATGAGAGTGTACCAGGGGAAGCAGGTGAAACCCCCGGTCAGGAGGCTGTTTGGGCATCTGGCCCGTGAGGATTACGTGGCTCCAGCTTGGAAAAAGTGGCGTCACGATGATAGTGACTCGGATGTGGAGCTGATACTGGCTCCGGTTGATGACGAGGATGACGACGACGACGATCATCAGGGTGGTGGAGATACAGGCCCGAGTGCACCAAGGGCCACTGAGACAGATACTATGTCTCCACCACCCCCACATGTCAGTTCATCAGCTCCCGGTGGATAGGAGCAGGCACCCATCCATTGGGGCTTTCTTTATGATGAGGGAGATGAGGAGTCAGATGAAGAGCCACTCACACGGACTGTGGGTAGTCGTGTGGTGGCTACAGAGAGAGGCATGGAGGCGGTTGGAGGACGTCGGGCTGAGGGAGAGAGGACAGACACTGCTGATCCTACATACTCTCCTCCTCAGCCAAGCCCAGGGGAAGGACAGAGCTCAAGGGGCTCTCGGCTTAAGAGGATGGCTCAGCCACATGGGAAGAAGCTCAAAGAAGACGTATAATGCTGATGACCTCCTCTACCACCACAGCCACTACATCCAGTACATCCACTACACCCATCACACCTACCACCACCACAGCCACCCCATCTACTACACCCATCACACCTACCACCACCACTACTGCCACCACCATTCCACCCACTTCATCCATCCCACCACAAACCACTACCACCACCTGTAACATCCGTAAAATTTAATATTCGTTTAAATTAATAAGAATAGTGTTCAGTCGCATGATAAACATGCGAATGAATCTCAGTCGCACACCTTACAGGCGTATGAGGCTCAATCGCACGATTAACAGGCGTATGGGCTCAGTCGCACGATTGAGTTGTGCGAATGGGTCCAGTCGTGCGACTGAGTATGGCGGCTAAAATATGTAGATGAGAATAAGTAAGGAAGTTAAGAACGTTCAAAAGCAGATTTCTATCTGCAGTATCCCTATCCCTTGCTTCTCTCGAACCCAAACACCCCTGTTCTTGCCAAACCAACGATTTCAGCTTCATTTTGGAAAGTCTCACTTGGCACGGATCGATATTTGAATATATTAAGCTGTTTATATGGTCGAAATTGATCCAAAAACAAGTTTAAATCTGAGTTTTTGATTCAATCTTTCTATTAAGTTGAAAACCAAGGATTCGGATCTTAGTTTTTGTGAAGTTTGATGAAATAAGGATCCAAAACGGTTGTAAATAAGGTGTATATGTTCTGTTTTGAATATGGCATAATTTGAATGGTTAAAACTTGAGTTTTTGGATCAAATATGTCAAGAACACAGCTGCTGATCCGTTTCAGGCGAATGAGCCCAGTCGCATGACCCATTCGTGCGAATGAGCCAGTTGCATTGCTCAATTGTGCGACTGAAGCTCAATCGCATGAGCCAACCGCACGAATGGAGGTCATTCGTACAAACCCTGTTCTAGCTCATTCGCACCCCTGTCGTATGGTTCATTCGTACGACTAAGCTTAGTCGCATGTTCAATCGTACGAATGAGTCCAGTCGTATAGCCTCAATCGCATAAAGTGATCTGTAGGAAATGATTTGACTAAGTTAGGGTCATTGTTGTATATTTGCATTGAGAAGGAGATTTTTAACTGCCTTAGTGTATTTGGATTGGTAAACACTTGCTGAAAGCATTAAGGTGAGTTCTAATTGCCCTTTTCATGTGTTAATGTTGTTGACAATGTTGTTTGAAAAATCGGGCACTGGCATGCATATAAATGAATAATGATGTAAATAAGAATTTGGAAGTGGTAAATTGTGGTGAATGGCGAGGTGGAGTTTTGACCCACCAACTATAAGACGGAGTTTTGACCCGTCAACGCCAACTATAGACGGAGTTTTGACCCGTCCGCGCGAGGTGGAGTTTTTACCCACCAACTATAAGACGGAGTTTTGACCCGTCAACGTGCGAGGTGGAGTTTTGACCCACCAAATTAAAATTGATAAAAAGATGTCCATAAATACCTTGTGGGTATTCGATATGCATATCAATACTGGGACAAATAAATGGACTAGTGATGTGTGTGAATTGTCCGATGTTATAACCGTCGATAAATTATTATTATTCAAATGTGGTGTTTATTAGAACTCACCAGTTTATATGATTTAGTGTTTACTTTCTTATGCATGCCAGGTAGTAATAGAGGTGTTCGTGAAGGTGCCCCACAGAGTTAGCTTCCGGTAATGGTGTATGATACTGGTTATAATGTTGGGTTTTGGGAGAGATGTACATGAAGTTTGATAAAGTTTAATATGTCAGTTAAAGTGTTGTAGTAATTTAATGACGTAAACAGTTTTAATGTATGAAAATTCCGCTGTGCTTGTAATCTCTGAAATGTTATAATAACCCAACTCGTAGCACCCTCCTTATTATATTATTATGAAATTGAGGGTGTTATAAGTTGGTATCAGAGCCATAGTTAAAGAGATTTAAACAATTAATTGTTTCAAACTTTAACTGAATATATGGGAAGTGCCAGTATCTACAACCGGAAGTAGGGTGAAGTATTGTGTGGATGAGTATTTAATTGTTAGTGATAATTTAGTCAATTGCTAAATGAAAGTGATTGCTAAATTAAAAGATTAGTCTTATGTGTATGCATGATTCTGTGGTTTAGATAGAGTTAGAAATAAACTGTGAAAGGATATGAGAAGAAGCAGGATGGTGTGAATAAGTAAATAATTTATAACACCTGGCCAATGTTATAAGCAATTTACATTATATGCAGCATCCTGGTATCACTCATTATTTGATTATGGTTTATTTCTGATCGTAGATGGAGGAAACCAGTAATACAAATTCTAGACCTGAAGCTAGGATCTCAGGTGATGAACTTAAGGCGGCTATAGGTGATGAGGTCGCCCGAGTGTTGCGTAATACCTTACCTGAAATGTTGAGTGACCTTAGAAAAGGGGTGAATCATATTCCCAACCAACTCCTCCACCTGTTATTGTTGAGCCTGTAGTGGAGAAACCAGTGTCCTATAAGCATTTTAAGGAATGTGACCCGCCTAAGTTTGAAGGCCAAAAAGATGTAGTAGTAACTTATAAGTGGCTACGAGAGATGGAAGCAGCATTTAAACTTAGTAGATGCAAGGAAGATCAGAAGGTGGGCTTTGTAGTGCATTCGTTCCAAGCAGAAGCTTTGTACTGGTGGGATACAGTGGAACAAGCCATGGGCGAGACTGCTGTGAGTCAGATGACGTGGGAAACTTTTAAAGAACTGGTGATCGAAAAGTTCAGTCCAAAAGGCGAGACGGATAGAATTGAGATTAAGTTTTTACAATTTCAGGCAGGCAGTGTAAGTCATAAGGAGTATACGTCCAGATTTGAAGAAATGGCTCGTTTGGTGCCTCATTTGGTAACTCCTGAGGCGAAGAGAATTACTAGGTATATCCAGGGACTACCCCCTAAAGTGAGAATGCTAGTAAAATCCAATTCTCCTTCTACTTATCAAGCCACGGTAAATTTGGCTGCGGACATGTATGAGGAAGTCGCTGAGTCTGAAAACCTGTGGTAAAAGAGGAAGTGATTAGCTGTCGGGAAACTTCATGGAGTTCTAAGCCTATATATGGACAGAGTGTCCCACAGAAGAGAAAGTTTAATTCTAGGGGCTTTGTAGGTCCCCCTCCTCGGTGTAATAAATGTGAAAAATTTCATAGGGGAGAATGTAGATTGAATCACCCAGCATGTCATAAATGCGGGAAATCTAGGCATTTTGTTTCTAGATGTCCAGAAATTCGGTGTCATGAATGCGGTGAGATGGGACATATGAAATCCGAGTGTCCAAAGTTTAGACCTGGACCAATTCCTATTCGTGCCGTGGGAGGACCGAGTAAAATCAGCGCGAGTGGTAGTAGTGGTATTGCGGGAAGAGCATTTACAATGACTAGGAGGAGGCTAAGGCATTACCGGATGTTGTGTCGGGTACGTTTCCTGTTAATGATGTACCTGCTAGAATTTTATTTGATTCGGGGGCTAATAGAAGTTTTATATAAATAAAATTCCATGCCTTAATAAAAGTTAGACCATCAAAGTTAGATGTTGCTTTTTCAGTAGAGACTGCTTCTAATGAATTCATAGTTGTTAGTGAAGTAATAGACGATTGCTTTGTCGAATTAGAAGGTGTAAAATTTTCTGCTAGATTACACATGATGAAGTTAGGAGGTTTTGATGTAGTATTGGGAATGGATTGGTTATCTATGTTTGAGGCTCAGATAATATGTAAGAGAAAGATGATTGTGTTACGAACGCCAGAAGGTAATTCGGTGACGATTTTTGGTGATAATCATGATAGTGTAGTAAAAGTTATATCTATGATCAAAGCCGAGAAATTATTAAGTAGGGGTTATGAATCATTTTTGGCATATGTCATTGATATTGCTAAAGAGACGAAGAAATTAGAAGATGTTCTAGTGGTTTGTAATTTTCCTGATGTATTTCCTGAGGATCTACCAGGTATACCTCCTGATAGAGAAATTGAGTTTAGAATTGACTTAATACCTGAAGCAAAACCTGTCACTAAAACCCCTTATAGACTTACACCGGCTGAGTTGAAGGAACTTCTGAAGCAATTACAAGAATTATTAGACAAATGTTTTATTCGACCAAGCACTTCGCCGTAGGGTGCTCCAGTCCTGTTCGTAAAGAAGAAAGATGACAGTTTGAGGATGTGCATAGATTATAGAGAACTAAATAAGCTGACTGTCAAGAATAAATACCCATTACCTCGTATAGACGATTTATTTGATCAACTCCAAGGTGCTAATTGGTTCTCAAAGATAGATCTTAGATCCGGATATCATCAATTAAAGGTGAAAGAAAAGGACATACCAAAGACAACTTTTCGTACACAATATGGGCATTATGAATTTTTGGTGATGTCATTTGGGTTAACGAATGCTCCTGCTGCATTCATGGATTTGATGAACAGAGTATGTAAACCGATGCTGGATAAATCGGTGATTGTGTTTATAGATGATATTTTGATCTATTCTAAGAACAAAGGAGATCATGTTTGTCACATTCGAGAAGTATTGGAAACATTAAGGAAGAATAAGTTGTATGCAAAGTTCTCGAAGTGTGAATTCTGGTTAAGGGAAGTTGTAACATCCGGTTTCTAAATCCGGACTTGTAATTATATTATAGTTATGATTAATTAACTAAGTTGAGTTTGTTTGATTGTTTTGGTGTTTAGTCGCATGACTTGCATACGAATGAACTTCAGTCGCACTCCTTATGTGCGATTGAGACTCAGTCGTACGAATATTAGGCGCATGAGCTTCAGTCGCACGATTCAGTCGTACGAGTGGTTCAGTCGTGCGACTGAAGGTAAGGCGGTCAAGTTGTGTGTATGGATAAGTGGGGCGGTGCAGAGGGTTTAAAGGCAGATTCTTATCTGCATCATCTTCAACCTCTTGTTCTCTTTACACCCAAACACCCATGCTCTTGCAAATCGACTAGGCTAAACTCTGTGTTGGTAAGTTTGAACATCACGGATCAATCCGGAGATGTTATAAGCTGTGTGTATGAGTGAATTTGATCCAACAACCTATTTAAACCAGTAAATTGGTCTGCTCTTTTCTAAATTAAAATCCAAGAATTCGGATTCAAGTTTTTGTGTAGTTTTGATGAAATAATGGTCCGAAACCATTGTAAACGATGTGTATAGGATCTGTTTTGAATATGATATGATTTGGATGGTTAAAACTCAAATTTTGAATGAGTTTGGATCAAAAACGTCAAGAACACAACTGCTGATCCGTTTCAGATGAACGGGCTCAATCGCATGCCTCAGTCGTACGAATAAAAGTCTAGTCGGACGACTGAGTGCGAATGGAGGTTCAGTCGTGCGATTGGAACCCAGTCACCTGGTTAGAAGGCTGAATGAAGACGAGTGAACACTGGATACGAATGAGAACTCAATCGTGCGAATGAAAGGATAGTCGTACGACTGAAGGTTCAGTCGCATGGTTCATCCGCATAGGTCCAGTCGCATGAGTGCTCATTCGCATAAGTGTTCAATCGTATGAGGGCCCTTTTTGAGAATAAGTTTACTGAATCAAGGTTTATTGCTTTAGATATACCTTGATTAGAGGAAGGACTTTGCGTAGATTGTGGTGAGGAAGTCGATAAGGTGAGTTCTAAGCCCTTTTCAAATGTTTGGTTTTAACATTCGGGCTAGCACACATACAATGATAAATGAATTGAATGTTTTAGTACCAGAATTGTGATAGTGATATTGATATATTTCTAACAGTCTGTAAAGCTGTTAGGGGGAAAGTGGGGATAATAAATGATTACCTGAATATTGTTAATCATTACGTGATGGTAATGATTGCAGTGGGTCAGGTAGAGTGTAAAAGATGGTCATCTGAACATTGTTAATCATTACGTGATGGTAATGATTCCAATGGGTCAGATGGGGTGTAATAATTAATGAAAATATGTAAAACTGGTGCTAAAAGCAAGAATGTGTGGTGTGTAAATGAATATGATAATATTGGCAATAAGTAAAAGAAATGTTTTTGAAATGGTAATGTGATGTAAATCTCAACAGGCCAGTTAGGATAAGATACCTGGGTGTGAAACTGTACAGTTTGATAGGAGTGATGACGATCACTCAGCTTTGTGAACATCTTGTGGTGACGACCCTAGATGATTAATTGGCATCCTACTGGATGAGAGATAGAAACTGGTAGTTGCTAGATGTGGGCAACCGACGTTACTGAGTATGAGAAACTGGTAGTTGCTAGATGTGGGCAACCGACGTTTCTGGGTGTAGTAACTGGTAGTTGCTGGATGTGGGCAACCGACGTTACTGGTATGGGGAACTGGTAGTTGCTAGATGTGGGCAACCGACGTTCGCTGGGATAGGTCCAGTGGGGCAAAGTAATGATAAAAGTTGAATTTATAATATTGCCAATATAAATATAGCTTTTGTGCATGTAAAGATATTGTTAATGTTTTAATGAAAATTTGAACTCACCAGTTTATCTGATGTTTTGAGTATGTTGTGTGTTCTAGGTAAGGAAGGATCCTCTAATAATAGAGGAAAGCAAGTATGAGCTGAACGAGGATGCTATCCCGGAATAGTTGCTGGCATAGGATATAGGGCAATGTATAATTAAATACAATTATCTATAAAATGTTTAAAAATTGGGTTAATATATAATATTGTTTAAAGTCTTCCGCTGTAAGTAGAAAGCTCTGATCTGTGTTTAAAATATTAATCCAACTGTATGACGTGCCTCCGGTGCCCTGCCGGGTTTAGGGCGTCACAGGTTGGTATCAGAGCCGTAGTTAAAGGGATCTAGTGTCATAATAACTAGACTTTAACTAGAAAATAGATATGCCAGCAGGGATAGCTAGATAGAATAGTTTATTAAAACAAGAGAAGGTGATGGGACTATCATGAGAAGGAATAACGAGAATAGTAAAAGTAAAGTAAACAATTAGTAGTACTTGGCCAACATTATTAATAATTTACTTATAGTATTCTGGTTATATACTTACATGCGAGTACCAAATAATCCTGATCTCGTTTTAATAGGTTATGGCTGATAGAGAGAGTGAAAGAATGCAAGGTGGAACCTCGGAAAGAAATGTTGATGAGAGCACCGAGGTGCTTAGTATGACGAGACAACAATTCCTTGATGTAATTGCTGAGGAGGTTCGTAAAGCCTTGAATGTAGCTAGACCTGATGAAAGTAGGAATGTTAATAAAGCTGAGGGGTCTAGCGAGAGAAAGGGAGTTACGTATAGTCAGTTCAAAGAATGTAATCCTCCACGATTTTCTGGGGCTATGGATGTGGTAGCCACTTATAAATGGCTTCGCGAATTAGAAGCCGTAATCAAGTTGAGTGAGTGTAGGGAGGATCAGAAAGTAAAGTTTGCAGCCCACTCGTTTGTAGGTGAGGCTTTGTATTGGTGGGATACAATTATCCAAACGTTAGGAGAGGAGGCTACTGACAAAATGTTATGGCCTGAATTTAGAAAGTTAGTATCGGATAAGTTTTGTCCGAAGGGTGAGATGGATCGAATAGATATGAGTTTCCTGCAGTTTCAGGCAGGTAATATGTCCATAGGGAATACACGTCTAAGTTTGAAGAGATGGCGCGGTTGGTGCCTCATTTGGTGGTTCCTGAAGAAAAGAAAATCTTAAGGTATACTCAGGGGTTGCCTCAAGAAGTCAGAAAGTTGGTTAGATCATCTGCTCCGAGTAGTTACCAGTTGACGGTAAACTTAGCTGCAGATATGTATCAAGAAGTTTATGGTAGTAATGTTGCTCCTGATGGAAGTAAAAGGAGGCGTGAAGAACCTGTAGTACAAAGAAGATTTAAGAATCCAAGTTTTTAGAAGAAGGGTAAGTTTGGAAGGGGTCAATTCCAAAAGAATGTCAGAAATGAGCTGCCACGTTGCGGGAAATGTGGCAGGCTACATAAGGGTGAATGTATGATTGGTAATAGAACTTGTTTTAAATGTGGAAGGTTAGGACATTATGCTAATGAATGTAATGAAAGCCCTCGTAGATGTTATGAGTGTGGAGAAACGGGGCATATTCGTAGTGAATGTCCAAGATTAACCGTTAGAAAGCCTGAACCGGTTAGATCGATGAAAGGGTCAGGAGAAGGGTCAAGTGTGGCGAAGGGGCGAGCCTATTCTATGTCAGCTAGTGAGGCTAAAGCTCTGCCAGATGTAGTCTCAGGTACGTTTCTAGTTAATGGGATTCCAGCTAACGTGTTATTTGATTCTGGTGCAAGTGGAAGTTTCGTATCTGTTGATTTTGTCCTATGCTTGCGTGTGAAATTCGACCATTAGAGATAGCCTTTATAGTTGAAACTGCTAATGATAGAACTGTGATAATTAGTAGTATGATTGATGGTTGTTATATTGAATTAGAAGGATATAAGTTGCCTGTTAAACTATATCCAATGGTGTTAGGAGGGTTTGATGTAGTTTTGGGTATGGATTGGTTAGCAAACCATGAAGACCATATTGTATGTAAAAAGAAGTTAATTTAGTTAAGAGCACCGAACGGGAAAACAATTAATGTATATGGTGATAGAGAGGAGTCAACTGTGAAAATAGTGTCTATGATGAAAGCTGATAAGTTAATGAGCCGCGGGTGTGCATCTTATTTAATATATGTAATCGATTCCCAAAAGTCTGTGAGAAAGATAGAGGATATTCCTGTGGTTAGGGATTTTGTAGATGTGTTTCCGGAAGAATTACCGGGCATTCCTCCAGATCGTGAAGTTGAATTTAGAATTGACTTGATTCCGGGTGCTAAGCCAGTTGCTAAGTCACCTTATAGATTAGCTCCATCGGAATTGAAGGAATTAATGAAGCAGACTGAAGATTTGTTAGAAAAAGGTTTTATTAGACCCAGTTCTTCCCCGTGGGGTGCTCCAGTATTGTTTGTGAAGAAGAAAGACGGGAGTATGTGTATGTGTATCGACTACAGAGAATTAAACAAGTTAACGATAAAGAACAAGTATCCACTCCCGCGAATAGATGATTTGTTTGATCAGCTACAGGGAGCCAGTTGGTTTTCTAAGATAGATCTCCGATCGGGTTATCATCAGTTGAAAGTTAAGGAGGAAGATATACCTAAAACGGCGTTTCGTACCCATTACGGTCACTATGAATTTTTGGTTATGTCCTTTGGGTTGACAAATGCACCTGCTGCTTTCATGGATTTGATGAATAGAGTGTGTAAGCCAATGTTAGATAGATCAGTAATTGTGTTTATAGATGATATACTGATCTACTCGAAGAATGAGGGAGATCATGCCTGTCATCTTCGGGAAGTGTTGGAAAGATTAAGAAAAGAAAGACTTTACGCAAAGTTTTCTAAGTGTGAGTTTTGGTTGCGGGAAGTACAGTTTTTGGGACATGTGATTAATACAGATGGTATTTTAGTAGACCCTACTAAGATTGAAACAGTAGTGAAATGGAGTCCTCCAAAGACGCCATCTGAAGTTCGCAGTTTCTTGGGTCTGGCTGGTTATTATAGAAGGTTTATTCAGGATTTTGCCAAAATCGCATCCCCGTTAACGAAACTGACGAGGAAGAATGAAGAATACGTTTGGGACCAGAACAAGAAAATGCATTTCAAGAATTGAAGTAGAAATTAACCCAGTGACCAGTATTGTCGTTGCCAGATGGAAATGAAGATTTGGTGATTTATTCGGATGCTTCGTATCAAGGCTTAGGTTGTGTATTGATGCAGAGGGGACGGGTGATTGCTTATGCTTCCAGACAGTTGAAAGAACATGAAAAGAATTATCCGACGCATGATCTGGAATTGGCAGCGGTGGTGTTTGCCTTGAAGATATGGAGGCATTACTTATATGGGACGAAATGTACGATTTACACGGATCATAAAAGTTTGAAATATTTCTTTGATCCGAAGGAATTGAACATGCGCCAGCGGAGATGGTTAGAGTTGGTGAAAGATTATGATTGTGAAATACTTTACCATCCGGGTAAAGCAAATGTGGTTGCTGACGCGTTAAGTAGAAAGAATGAACACCCTTCGATCCGAGTTAAGTCATATAAGTTAGTAATAACCCCAGATTTTATGCATCAGTTACGAGAAGCTCAATTAGAAGCCTTGAGAGAAGAGAACGTGAAGCAGGAACGAATGAAGGGTCAAACAGAGAATCTGGAAGAAAATAGTTTTGGGGTTAAGACGAAATGTGGTCGTATGTGGGTTCCGATTAAAATGAGGAATTTGGTGTTAGATGAAGTTCATAAGTCCAGATATTCTATACATCCTGGTGCTACTAAGATGTACAAAGATTTAGAACAAGAATATTGGTGGCCCGGTATGAAGTTTAATGTGATGCAGTACGTAAATAGGTGTTTGACGTGTCTTCAGGTCAAAGCTGAGCATCAGAAACAATACGGTAAGCTTCAACCTTTAGAGATCCCAAAATGGAAGTGGGAGGAATTGACACTGGATTTCATAACTAAGCTTCCACGTACAGCTAAAGGTTATGATACCATTTGGGTCATAGTGGATAGATTGGCACGTAGCGGGCATTTCTTACCAATCAAGGAGACGTATAACTCCGAGAAGTTAGCAGAATTGTTTATTCGAGAAATTATTGCTCGTCATGGGGTACCAGTATCTATTGTGTCAGATAGAGATACACGTTTTACTTCGAGGTTTTGGAGAAAGTTTCATGAAGATATGGGTACTCGTTTATTACACAGCACATCTTTTCACCCAGAAACTGATGGGTTGACTGAAAGGACTATCTAAACAGTTGAAGACATGTTACGAGCTTGTGTTATAGATTTCGGTGGTAGCTGGGATAGTCATCTGCCATTAGTTGAATTCTCCTACAATAACAGTTATCATTCTACAATTGGGAGTATGGCAGAAAGTGCAGGAGTCCGATATGCTGGGGAGAAGTTGGGCAGAAAGAGTTGGGCAGCTTGGAAATTGTACAGGCTACAAATGAGAAACTAGATCAAATCAAAGCTCGGTTTAAAGCGGCTCAGGATCGACAAAAGTCTTATGAAGATAAAAGGCGAAGGCATATAGAGTTTGAAGTAGGAGATAGAGTTATGTTGAAAGTATCTCCTTGGAAGGGAATTATCAGATTCAGAAAGAGGGGAAAGTTAAGTCCTCGTTTTATAGGACCGTTTAGAATTATAGAACGGATTGGGAAAGTAGCCTATAAACTAGAATTACCCGATCAGTTGCAAGGAATTCACCCAACCTTTCATGTATCATAGTTAAGCAAGTGTTTGGCTGATGAGAATGCTTATGTACCTTTAGATGATATAGAGGTAGATGATAAGTTGAACTATGTTGAGAAACCTACTGCTATAGTAGACAGAAATGTGAAAAGACTGAGGAATAAAACTATTGAGTTAGTTAAAGTGCAGTGGTCGAATAGAAAGGGATCTGATCTCACTTGGGAATCAGAAGATGAGATGAAGAGAGATTATCCCCGGTTGTTTGAATAGTTGGTTTCGGGGACGAAACCTATTTAAGAGGGGGAGAGTTGTAACATCCGGTTTCTAAATCTGGACTTGTAATTATATTATAGTTATGATTAATTAACTAAGTTGAGTTTGTTTGATTGTTTTGGTGTTTAGTCGCATGACTTGCATACGAATGAACTTCAGTCGCACTCCTTATGTGTGATTGAGACTCAGTCGTACGAATATTAGGCGCATGAGCTTCAGTCGTACGATTCAGTTGTACGAGTGGTTCAGTCGTGCGACTGAAGGTAAGGCGGTCAAGTTGTGTGTATGGATAAGTGGGGCGGTGTAGAGGGTTTAAAGGCAGATTCTTATCTGCATCATCTTCAACCTCTTGTTCTCTTTACACCCAAACACCCCTGCTCTTGCAAATCGACTAGGCTAAACTCCGTGTTGGTAAGTTTGAACATCACGGATCAATCCGGAGATGTTATAAGCTGTGTGTATGAGTGAATTTGATCCAACAACCTATTTAAACCAGTAAATTGGTCTGCTCTTTTCTAAATTAAAATCCAAGAATTCGGATTCAAGTTTTTGTGTTGTTTTGATGAAATAATGGTCCGAAACCATTATAAACGATGTGTATAGGATCTGTTTTGAATATGATATGATTTGGATGGTTAAAACTCAAATTTTGAATGAGTTTGGATCAAAAACGTCAAGAACACAGTTGCTGATCCGTTTCAGACGAATGGGCTCAATCGCATGCCTCAGTCGTACGAATGAGAGTCTAGTCGGACGACTGAGGACGACTGAGTGCGAATGGAGGTTCAGTCGTGCGATTGGAACCCAGTTGCCTGGTTAGAAGGCTGAATGAAGACGAGTGAACACTGGATACGAATGGGAACTCAATCGTGCGAATGAATGGATAGTCGTACGACTGAAGGTTCAGTCGCATGGTTCATCCGCATAGGTCCAGTCGCATGAGTGCTCATTCGCATAAGTGTTCAATAGTATGAGGGCCCTTTTGAGAATAAGTTTACTGAATCAAGGTTTATTGCTTTAGATATACCTTGATTAGAGGAAGGACTAGTTATCTTGTGTACGTGGATTGCGTAGATTGTGGTGAGGAAGTTGATAAGGTGAGTTCTAAGCCCTTTTCAAATGTTTGGTTTTAACATTCGGGCTAGCACACATACAATGATAAATGAATTGAATGTTTTAGTACCAGAATTGTGATAGTGATATTGATATATTTCTAACAGTCTGTAAAGCTGTTAGGGGGAAAGTGGGGATAATAAATGATTACCTGAACATTGTTAATCATTACATGATGGTAATGATTGCAGTGGGTCAGGTAGAGTGTAAAAGATGGTCATCTGAACATTGTTAATCATTACGTGATGGTAATGATTCCAATGGGTCAGATGGGGTGTAATAATTAATGAAAATATGTAAAACTGGGGTGTAATAATTAATGAAAATATGTAAAACTAGTGCTAAAAGCAAGAATGTGTGGGGTGTAAATGAATGTGATAATATTGGCAATAAGTAAAAGAAATGTTTTTGAAATGGTAATGTGATGTAAATCTCAACAGACCAGTTAGGGTAAGATGCCTGGGTGTGAAACTGTACAGTTTGATAGGAGTGATGACGATCACTCAGCCTTGTGAACATCTTGTGGTGACGACCCTAGATGATTAATTGGCATCCTACTGGATGAGAGATAGAAACTGGTAGTTGCTAGATGTGGGCAACCGACGTTACTGAGTATGAGAAATTGGTAGTTGCTAGATGTGGGCAACCGACGTTTCTGGGTGTAGTAACTGGTAGTTGCTGGATGTGGGCAACCGACGTTACTGGGTATGGGGAACTGGTAGTTGCTAGATGTGGGCAACCGACGTTCGATGGAACAGGTCCCGTGGGGCAAAGTAATGATAAAAGTTGAATTTATAATATTGCCAATATAAATATAGCTTTTGTGCATGTAAAGATATTGTTAATGTTATAATGAAAATTTGAACTCACCAGTTTATCTGATGTTTTGAGTATGTTGTGTGTTCTAGGTAAGGAAGGATCCTCTAATAATAGAGGAAAGCAAGTATGAGCTGAACGAGGATGCTATCCCGGAATAGTTGCTGGCATAGGATACAGGGCAATGTATAATTAAATACAATTATCTGTAAAATGTTTTAAAAGTTGGGTTAATATATAATATTGTTTAAAGTCTTCCGCTGTAAGTAGAAAGCTCTGATTTGTGTTTAAAATATTAATCCAACTGTATGACTTGCCTTCGGTGCCCTGCCGGGTTTAGGGCGTCACAGAAGTGCAATTTTTGGGTCATGTGGTGAATGCGGATGGAATATTAGTAGATCCTGCGAAGATTGAAGCTGTGATGAATTGGGAAATTCCTAAAAGTCCTTCAGAAATTCGTAGTTTCTTAGGGCTGGTAGGATACTATAGAAGATTTATTCAAGATTTTGCTAAAATTGCTTCTCCGTTAATGAAGTTAACCCGAAAGGACGTTAAGTATGAATGGAATAAAGAACAAGAAGTTGCTTTTCAGGAACTTAAGAATCGGTTAACTCAAGCCCCAGTATTGGCAATACCAGAAAGTGCAGATGATTTAGTAATATATTCTGATGCCTCATATCAGGGATTGGGATGTGTTTTGATGCAACGTGGGAGAGTTATTGCTTATGCTTCTAGACAATTGAAGATCCATGAAGTTAATTACCCAACCCACGATTTAGAATTAGCGGCTGTAGTTTTTGCTCTTAAAATATGGCGACATTATTTATATGGAGTGAGATGTACCATCTTTACCGATCATAAAAGCCTGAAGTATTTCTTTGAGCAAAAAGATCTGAATATGAGACAAAGGCGATGGTTGGAATTAATCAAAGATTATGATTGTGAAATTCTGTATCACCCCGGGAAAGCAAATGTGGTTGCTGATGCATTGAGCAGAAAGGAGAAGTGTGAACCAATCAAGGTTAAGGCGTATAAACTTGTAATTACTCCTGACTTATGCAACAACTAAGAGAAGCCTAATTAGAAGCACTAAAGGAAGGAAGTATAAAGCAGGAAAGAATGGTTGGTCAGGAAAAGTATTTAGAAGAAAATAGTTATGGTGTTAAAATCAGGTTTGGTCGAATGTGGGTTCCGTTGGCCTTACGTGATATAGTACTTGATGAAGCTCACAAATCTAGGTATTCCGTTCACCCAGGCATGACCAAGATGTATCAAGATTTGAAGTATGATTATTGGTGGCCAGGAATGAAATTTAACGTAATGCAGTATGTAAATAAATGTCTGACGTGTGCCCAAGTGAAAGCTTAACATCAGAAACCGTATGGATTATTGCAACCCTTAGCTATTCCAGCCTGGAAGTGGGACGATCTGACCATGGATTTTATAACTAAACTACCTCGTACACCAAAAGGTTATGATACTATTTGGGTAGTGGTAGACCAACTAACCAAGAGTGCTTTATTTTTACCCATACGGGAAACCTATTCGGTGGAAAGGCTAGCTGATATCTTTACAAAAGAAATAGTTAGATTACATGGAGTTTCAAAAAGTATCACGTCTGATAGAGATGCCAGGTTTACCTCCAGGTATTGAAGGAAATTTCATGAAGCAATGGGGACTAAACTTTACTTTAGTACAGCCTATCATCCCCAAACAGATGGCCAAAGTGAAAGAACTATTCAGACGTTAGAGGATATGCTACGGGCATGTAGTATTGATTTTGGAGGTAGCTGGGATAGTCATCTTCCTTTAGCTGAATTTGCATACAACAACAGTTATCAAGCTACCCTTCAGATGTTCCCGTTTGAGATGTTGTACGGAAGAAAGTGCAGAACTCCACTTTATTGGGGAGATATGGGGCAACGTGAATTGGGGAATAGTGAAATAGTTGAAGAAACAATGTTAAAGTTTGAAGTAGTTAAAAATCGTATTAGAGAGGCGGAAAGCAGGCAAAAATCATATGCAGATCGTAGAAGGAAACCATTAGAATTTAAAGTTGGGGATTTTGTTTTGTTAAAATTGTCTCCATGGAAAGACATTATTCGATTCAGAAAGAGGGGCAAACTAAGTCCACGTTTTATTGGACCTTTCTGAATAATAGAAAAAGTTGGGTATGTAGCATATAGATTGGACTTACCAGAAGAACTAAGTACTATTCATCCAACCTATCACGTCTCTCAGTTATGCAAGTGTCTAGCCAATGAAACTCAATATATACCCTTAGATGATATTGAGGTTGATGAGAAGCTCAATAATGTTAAACAACCTGTGGCCATTATAGATCGTAAGGAGAAGAGACTTAGAAATAAGAGCATTAGCTTAGTCCGGGTACAGTGGGCACATCGCCAGGGATCTGAATCAACCAGGGAACCAGAAGAAGAGATGAGGCGAAACTACCCCCATTTGTTTTAGTCAGGTTTCGAGGATGAAACCCTAACTAAGGTGGGTAGAATTGTAACATCCGTAAAATTTAATAAGTGTTCAGTCGCATGATAAACATGCGAATGAATCTCAGTCGCACACCTTACAGGCGTATGAGGTTCAATCGCACGATTAACAGGCGTATGGGCTCAGTCGCACGATTGAGTTGTGCGAATGGGTCCAGTCGTGCGACTGAGTATGGCGGCTAAAATATGTAGATGAGAATAAGTAAGGCGACTAAGAACGTTCAAAAGCAGATTTCTATCTGCAGTATCCCTATCCCCTTGCTTCTCTCGAACCAAAACACCCCTGTTCTTGCCAAACCAACGATTTCGGCTTCATTTTGGTAAGTCTCGCTTGGCACGGATCGATATTTGAATACATTAAACTGTGTATATGGTCGAAATTGATCCAAAAACAAGTTTAAATCTGAGTTTTTGATTCAATCTTTCTATTAGGTTGAAAACCAAGGATTCGGATCTTAGTTTTTGTGAAGTTTGATGAAATAAGGATCCGAAACGGTTGTAAATAAGGTGTATATGTTCCGTTTTGAATATGGCATAATTTGAATGGTTAAAACTTGAGTTTTGGATCAAATATGTCAAGAACACAGCTGCTGATCCGTTTCAGGCGAATGAGCCCAGTCGCATGACCCATTCGTGCGAATGAGCCAGTCACATTGCTCAATCGTGCGACTGAAACTCAATCGTATGAGCCAACCGCACGAATGGAGGTCATTCGTACAAACCCTGTTCTAGCTCATTCGCACCCCTGTCGTATGGTTCATTCGTACGACTAAGCTTATTCGCATGTTCAATCGTACGAATGAGTACAGTCGTATAGCCTCAATCGCATAAAGTGATCCGTAGGAAATGATTTGACTAAGTTAGGGTCATTGTTGTATATTTGCATTGAGAAGGAGATTTTTAACTTCCTTAGTGTATTTGGATTGGTAAACACTTGCTGAAAGCATTAAGGTGAGTTCTAATTGCCCTTTTCATGTGTTAATGCTGTTTGACAATGTTGTTTGACAAATCGGGCACTGGCATGCATATAAATGAATAATGATGTAAATAAGAATTTGGAAGTGGTAAATTGTGGTGAATGGTGAGGTGGAGTTTTGACCCACCAACTATAAGACGGAGTTTGACCCGTCAACGCCAACTATAGACGGAGTTTTGACCCGTCCGCGCGAGGTGGAGTTTTGACCCACCAACTATAAGACGGAGTTTTGACCCGTCAACGCGCGAGGTGGAGTTTTGACCCACCAAATTAAAATTGATAAAAAGATGTCTATAAATACCTTGTGGGTATTCGATATGCATATCAATACTAGGACAAATAAATGGACTAGTGGATGTTTGTGAATTGTCCGATGTTATAACCGTCGATAAATTATTATTATTCAAATGTAGTGTTTATTAGAACTCACCAGTTTATCTGATTTAGTGTTTACTTTCTTATGCATGCCAGGTAGTAGTAGAGGTGTTCGTGAAGGTGCCCCACAGAGTTAGCTTCCGGTAATGGTGTATGATACTCGCTATAATGTTGGGTTTTGGGAGAGATGTACATGAAGTTTGATAAAGTTTTAATATGTCGGTTAAAGTGTTGTAGTAATTTTAATGATGTAAACAGTTTTAATGTATGAAAATTCCGCTGTGCTTATAATCTCTGAAATGTTATAATAACCCAACTCGTAGCACCCTCCTTATTATATTATTATGAAATTGAGGGTGTTACACCATCACTCCCATATATACCACATCCACCACTCCACCCACTACTGCCACTACCAGGCCGGACCTTCCACCTCATCCGGAACAGCTTGCTAGCCTCAACCGTCTGGTTCTAAAACTGCTCGCCACCGATGATATACGAGCGAACCAGATGAATCAGTTGATGGCTGTCAACGCTGCGCAGGGCAAACAGATTGCCCTGCTGACAGAGAAGACGACTGCTTAGAGTCAGCAGATAACTCAGCTGACTGAGAGGGAAGGTGAACTTGAGAGAGCTATGACCCAAGCTGACCGTGCCTTGACCACACAGAATGATCTTCTAAAGGCATCGGTGCAGCGTATTGAGGAGGTTGAGAGGACAAACAAGAAACTACGCCTAAAGCTCAAGGGAACAAAGAGTGAACTCTCAAGATCAGAGGTGATGGTGATGATGGAGATGATGATGATGATGATGACGAGTCATCTGATGATGATGAGTCTGATGATGATGATGTTGGGGGAGAGGGAAGTGGAAAAGATAGGGAAGGGGGGGACAAGGACGAGCCAGAAGGTGATGCATCTGCATCAGCCTCAGATCCTGCGGCTCAGGAACGGCGGACAAAACGACGACAAGAATCAGGACCGTCCACCTCTGCCTCTCAATCTGAAGAGCACAGTGATCAAGACAAGAGTAATGTTTAGACGTTTTAATTTGATTATCTTTTGTACTTTGCAATATGTATTACAATTATGTAATTAATGTTTATTAATATAACTGT